>VXAL01009313.1:213073-237203 GCA_013399475.1 Chauna torquata
CTTGTCCTTATCTCAACCCTTGAGCCTTTGTCCATCGTATTTTCTCCCCCTGTTCCTTTGAGGATGTGGGAGTGAGCGAGCGGTTGTGGTGGAGGTCGGCTGTTTAGCTGGGTAAAACTACCACAGAGGGTTGCCTAGATGCCCCATCTCCTTCGTGGCTAAAGGCACCCCTGTCCCTCACAGGTTTACGGACAAGGAGTAATGCCTGTGATAGCTCTTGTATCTTTGCATTACAGCCTTGGTACTAAAAATAGTACAGCTGTGTACTTCAGGTTTGGTGTGACTGGCCCGGTGCTCCTTAGCTGATTGTAGTTCTGGACATGTTTTTTGCAAAAGAAGCTCAGGTATTCTTTGCAACGGTGCATTATGTAGTTGATAGCCTGCATAAGCGGGCTTACAAAAGTGCGAGTTTTGTTTGCCTTTGAGGATAGCCGTGTATCAACATGGGGAGGCCATTGATATCTGTGGTTTGTTCTGAGGTATCTGTCAGAACAAGTTATATGCCGTTCAAATCATACCTGGCCACCAGCTTGTCTATTTCGTGTGCTTATCTCTGCAAAAGTGATTACTGCTGTTCAGATGGAGACCTGATCAATTGACAGGGGTGTTTCACTGTTCCGACAGAGCACGTTCAAGGCTCTCTAGGGTGAGATGGAGATGTGGTCTTCTCGAAATGGGAGAGCTGTCCTTTCTCATTTTTTCCAGTCACAGCTTCCTTTTAGCCTTCAGTGAAGCAGAAGTAAGGGAGCAGTACCTTAGCTTTGCAAGCACCTAATGTAACCATTTGGCTTGTGGGAACAGAGTTGGACCTGCAGTTTTGTTCCTCCCTTCCATCCCTGTGGAGCTGCAGGGTGGGGAGCAGGTGGGAGATCATGTACTGCTCAGTCCGCATTCCTTCTCTAAGTGCCACTCTGTAAGTGTGGTTGTTGGCTAGCTTTTCATGCCAGGGCACTAACAGAAGTGGTTATCCAAAGTCTTGGAGGGAGATTTGTCATACATTTTTTTTTAACAAATGTCAGTCAGTTTTTAACTTGGCAGCCCCAGAACAGTCTGGAGCCAGAACGAATACTGCTGGTGATTCTTGCTTGGCTTGAGACAGGCATGGATACACTGTCCAACTTGCCATCAGTCAGCCAGCAGCCACACCGGCATCTTTACCCATGCAGTGAGGAGGAGGGATGTGCCCATGACTCTGAATATAGATATCCAGGGGAGGGAAAGATACGGAACTGTGAATATCTGCTTCTAATTTGAAGATTAATTCAGAAAAGTGCAGGTGTAGGAAACTAATCACTAACCCAGGGATGAACACTGTTGATGAACACTGTTTAATATTCATTCCTTTGTCTTCAGGAGCTACCCACGTGCTCTCTGCAACTAGTCTGGAGTGACAGCTTTCGTGGGAACAATTTCTGAAGGAGTGTGCCAGGACAGAACAGGGCTTGAAACTAAAATGGGGCTTGATGAAACAAACTCGCCTCTGGTCTGTCAGAGCTTGTCTAGCTGTGGCTTGCTGATTGAAACCATTAAGTCAGAGATTTGATTTCTGGCCCTCTGGAAAGGCAGCAGGCTGTATGGTGCCAGCTGACCAATAATCTTGCTGGCTGAGTGGCCCCAGTGTCCAGTCCTAGAGCTCAGCTGTGAGCCATAATGTCTCAGGTGGCCTGCCACTCCAGGGCCTGTGTGGCTCTCAGTGTCCCCTGCTTGTTTCCCTTCACGTTCCTCAGAGCAGGGTTTTATGTCACTGCCTTGCCTGCTGGCTGAATGCTAAGGACGTTGGCTGTCTTTGGTTTTCTTTTCTTAAGGTTGCCTGGGTGTGATACAAAGACCAGTGAGAGAGCAGAAGCCAGCTTTGCTCCTCAGTGTGCCAGCAAGGGGTAAGGAGGTGTATGGACACCTAGGCTTTTCCCTGTCAGCTTGTCTTCAGCAGCCGGTTGGGACTGTGGGGAAGGACAGGATGAAAGTGTAGGAGATGACACAATTTCCCCTATTAAGCAGGAGAAGAGGAAGGAGATCTCGTTGACATGTCTTTAGAAGAGGATCCTCTCACATGTTGCTTTCTGGGACAAAGGGAAGAAGTAGTAGAGATGGTGACTGAATATGCAGGCAGCAACTGACATGCTGCTTGTTAGCTTGTGCTAGAAACTGTGTTGCTGCTGCTTCTTTGCTGCTCTTACTTATATCAGCTGAAATAATAATGTACATCTGTTGTGGTTTAGCCCCAGTAGGCAGCTAAGTGCCACACAGCCGCTTGCTCACTCTCCCCAGGTGGGATGGGGAGAGAATCAGAAAGGTAAAAGTGCCAGAACTCATGGGTTGAGATAAAGACAGTTTACAAGGTAAAGCAAAAGCCACGCGCGCAAGCAAAGCAAAACAAGGAATTCTTTCGCTACTTCCCATGGGCAGGCAGGTGTTCAGCCACTGCCAGGACAGCAGGGCTCATCACGCGTAATGGTTTCTTGGGAAGACAAATGCCATCACTCCCAATGTCCTCCCCCTTCCTCCTTCTTTACCCCAGCTTTATGGCTGAGCATGACGTCATATGGTGTGGAATATCTCTTTGGTCAGCCTGGATCACTTGCCCTGGCAGTGTCCCCTCCCAGCTCCTTGTGCACCCCCAGCCTCCTCGCTGACAGGGCAACACAAGAAGCAAAAAAGTCCTTGTCTCTGTGTAAATACTGCTATGCAACAGCCAAAAACATCGCCACTATTTTCATCAAAAATCCAAAACACAGCATTGTGTGAGCCTCTACAAAGAAAATTAACTCTGTCCCAGCCAAAACCATGACAACATCCTACAGCCTTCTTTATTTTGCACTGTACAGGGATGTAGAAACTCTGCTTCCCACTTAAGTGCTAGGAGACTTTCTCTATTATGGACCACTGAATGTCCCAAATGATATTAGCCTGCAACTCCCCCCTGCATAACTGTTCCCCGTGCTGCTCTGGCTTCCTCATACTTTATTTAGTGTCAAGCCAAGAATTTGGTACAAAGGGGGATATATATATTTATGTTGGAGCTAGAGCTTGAAACACTTTTTTGTTCTTATGGGTGGGAAGCATATGTGATCCTCAAAAAGGCAGTCGTGCTTGCCTGGTGCTGCACCTGCATTATTACTATTAATAATAGATACGTGACATTTAAACTAAAGCTTTTCATGTGCAAAGTGCTTCACAAACAATTTCTAACTCCCCCAGAAAATCTATGTTAAAAGGGTATAAATGTTGTATGGGTGGGTACTTGAAAGACAGAAAATGATAATGTGAACCTTGCTACCATGGTTCTGTGCTTTGTGCATAATTATTATTTATTAATTATTGGCAAGTCCCTAGAAGTTTCTATGAAGATGCGGATCCCATTGAGCTAGATTAAAAACTGGTTCCTCTTCTGACAAGCCCCAGCCTAAGGGGATGGGAAAAAGACTGGAAGATGAGAGAGAATACTCTCCCAAAAGAATAGGAGAGTAGATCTTTATGTGAAGCTGAACGCTGTACAAGATACCTTCTTCTTCTGGATCTGAGTACATTCTCAGTACATTGTTTCAAAGCAATACAGGGACTTCCTGGACTATTTGATTCCCTCAATAAAGTGCAGGTTCACACTTGCTGAAATATTTTGCCAAACTGCTGAAACATATTGGTTGAGTAGAGCACCCTTTACCTCACCTGGACAATGAGTTCCTCTGACCATCTCACTGGACCCGGGCAACTTCTGAAACTCCAGAGTTACAGAATATATTTTTATGGTCTGATCATTCAACAGAATAAAGAAAACCAGGTTTTTCACCCTTTTTTTTCTCTCCTTTTTTTTCATCGTTTCTACTACAGAGGATGCCTTAGAGAATATTGCCCAGACTAAACTTCAAAGGGAAAGTGAGAAATGACTTTGGGCTGCCTGGCTTCATTACCTTTCTCCCCACTTCCATTTTCCCTCTCTACTCTCAATGGTACCTGAGCTGTAGATGATGTACCATGATGATGGTCATAATGATTTGGATTTAGGATTGCTGCCATGTGATCAGATACCTCTTGGATAAAAGCTGTTCTGCATCTCCCTCAGAGCGCAGGTACAGAGGGCTTGCATCTGCTGGCAAAACACTGTAGTATCTGTCCTCTGCTTGACAGAGGCTGTGCTGCCAACACGGGTTGTACCCAGCTAAGTTTGTAGTTAATTTAATCATCTTTAGGAATGCACGTGAGGATAGCAATCTAACACAGAGCTCCCGACTTGTGCCCAAGTCAACAGAGGCAATCTGTTGACTCACAGCCATGCTGGCTGAAGCAGAAGGTCAGATCTGAAACTGCAAGGGTTGAACAGTAAGATTTGCCCAGCGAGGGGTGAGTCAGGAGCTGTTAACAACAAAGAAGAGTAAATAGGCTTGGTCAGCAGTCAATCTCAAATGTTTCTGAATCAATTGGACACTTTCCTGTGCTGGCTCAGGGATCGAACTCAAAATGTGTGTGACAGACATGGGATGGGAAAGTGTGATCATTCAATTCGCCCTGTAGGCATGACAGTACAGTCTCCTTCTGTGGACATCTCCCAGTACCAGAGAGAGTTAGGAAAAGCTGTTAGCTCTTGATGATCGTGCTCTAGGTGGAATTTCCAGGGTGATTGCTCTGTGTAACCTCCCTTGTGTTCCCAGGAGAAGAAGCCATCTGCCACTCCTCTGCATCAGCCCAGAATTAACAGCAATCTTTTGTGCTCTGCCATAGCGCTCCAAACAGAGCTTTCAAGTTAAGAACCCTGTTTTGTTAACACATGCAAATCTAGAAAGCCTCCATAAGAATCAGTGCAAGTTTTTCATATAAATATGGAATTTGCACATAGCAAAATAGAGAGAAGCAGAAGAAAAGAAGAAAGGAAGGAAAGCAAACAGGTCCAAACCCGACACTAGGAACCTAGACTCCACCCCAAAACTTAAAAACATGTGTAATTCTCCTCACTTTACTCAGATGAAAAAGGGAAGCTCCCCATCCGTGTCCCACCGCCCTATTCTTTCTCTTTTCATGGTAGTCTCAGAGACTTCTACCTCTAGTCAGCCATCCTTGCTGTGAGTTTGTTTAAATTGTAATTGGATTGTCTCCTGGATTCTGGGGAATACTTTTGTCAGAGGAATTCCTGGGGTTATAGCCCCTGTTTGATGAAACTGGGAGTTGCTGAATTAACAAAGGACTGACTGCAGATTTTTTGCTCATTGTGGAAATCCTGTTTAACAGCAACAATTTTTAAGGAACTCTATAACAAAATATGCATATTTGTACCTTCACATTCCAATATTTTCTTTTCTGTCAAATAAGACTCTGAATTCATGAATATCATGATCTGTGTGTATATTTCACTGGGAATTTGGACCTTTAGCCTGCATGCTTGCTGCTGTTGACCTTGGAGATCCCAAACGTATAGGCATGATTTGAACTGATTTCCCCAAATCAGTTTCATTTTTGCACTCGTTCTGAGTGTACATGTGGCACTTAGTCACATGCAAAAGCACTACATGTAACGTAACTATGATGATAACTGAAATGAAAAAGTGCAGAATTTGGAAGAGAAAAGCATGTATTATTGGAAAACCAGAGGGAGAGGAGATGTTATCATATACCAGTTCAGAGACAGTCAGGATAATTGCTAAAAAGATAGTTGTAAATTTAAAGATGAAGAAGTGTTCTGTGTAAGAAAACCAGTCGCCTTTATGTAATAGTATGTAAAGTCAGTAATTAACAAAGATATACCTATGAATCAGGTAAGATATGTTAAACAACTTTGTTCTTTCTTACTGCAGCTGCAGTATCAAAGTGATCTTATCAAAAGTTTTCTGTGAGATTATTTATCCCACAGAAAACAAAAAGTAGGAACAATGCAGCTACCTACAACTGGAATAGCTTAGCTTCTTTCAGATCAGTTCTGAGTTGAATTTTCACCAAAGTGTGCAGTCTTCCGTGCTTGAAATACATCAGAGCAGCAAAGCCAGGCCAAATGTCTTACATAATGTTGCTTAAGAAAGTCAGCAAAACCCAAATATAGACTCATTTGTATGACCCCAGAAAACTGGGCTTGTTGATGTTTGAGGAGTGTGCTGAGAAAATGACTAGTGAATTGGAAAAAAAAAAAAAAAAAAATTAAAAAGAGAGGGAAAAGTTATGTCCTGGAAAGCAGGAAACAGAAATTGTTTCCCTGAAAATTAGGTTTATTTGGTTAACAAATTACAGAGAACATGAAATGTTACATCTCCACTTGGAGGTCTCCCAGATGGACACTACAGATATTAATTGCATATGGTTACAGAAAGACTCCATTTCCTGGGTCTTACTTTGACGCTTTGAATCTTTTAATGACCTGATTAAGCCAAAGAAGGGGGCAGGATCCAGAAAGTATACTTATCCCCACTGTGTCAGCAATGTACAGCACTGGGAGCAGAAGTATCTTCCTGCTGTCTCCCTGGCCTTTAGTGTGGCCATTTTCCTTTAAAGCCTTACTTTTCACAGTGTTTAATCATGGTCTGACTGAGCTGGCCTACGTTGTTTTTTTTTCTGAAGTGCTGCTGTGATCTGGTGACCAAAGATATATCCAGAGCAATACTTTAAGCAGTCCGAATTGGCATGATTTTTGCCAGGTCTGCTAAAAAAACTACACAGGTGCTGGTTGTGCCCTCCACCAGCACAGGGGATCTGCAAAATTGGACACTTGGTGCTAAGCCACAGAAACTGTATTTTTATTGCACATAGGCTTTCCCCTTTCCTTTGTGTGTTTGTCTAGTTCTGTCTTCAAGGGAGATGAATACAACATGGTAATCAACAACAACAGAGAACATCTCCAGGCCAGCTCACATAGTCTTTTCCATACCCTGTCCTCCAGAGGGCAGAGTTCCCAAATTTGGTTTCAAATGAAAGGTTTGCCAGCTGAGAGGGTTAATGTATGAGAGCGCTGATCATCTATTAGTGATGCAGAATGTCGCTTTATTACAACCTTGTTTAATGCTTTACACTTTCAGTGCTTCAGATGATCTTTTTAGTCTGCTTCTTTTTAGTATTACAATTAATATTTAATTATAATTAAATGTGCTACATTATAAATAATTTAATACATTATTTATACATAGACGAATATTTTAAACCAGGCTTTCTAGAGGGAAATGGCAATGGATTAATGTGTGTGGGGGGGTGGGAGGTAGGGGGAGTGTGTATATGCCAGTTTTTCTGTTCCCTTCCAAAATTTTGAACCTGTCATCTAGCTGTAAGCCAAGTTTACACAAGGCAGAGGTTTCAAGCAAAGATTGCTTTAAAGTTTTGATAAAGTAGTTATCTCTGTTAGATAATATTTGAATCACCACTCAGCCCTTGATTAGACACCAGAAACCTACTCAAAAGACTTATACTCGCTGCCTTTTCCCAGCCATGGAACAAACTTGTTTGTACTGGAAACCTTCTGTCACATACCAGCATCAGTGTGGTGGATGTAATTTCCATGAAATTTCTTCAGGTCTTTAGTTTTCCTCAGCACTTTTAGTGCTATTTGCTCTTGCCCTTCTTTTTGCCAGTTGTCTGCTTAACTCCAGCTTTTTTTGGCAATTCCCTTTCTCTCCATCCTAAGAAAAATTACGTCTGGCAGCTGATTAACGCTTCATGAAAATCCAGACAAAGGAGCACTAGAATGTTTCTTTTGTCCAGAAAATAAATGATTAGTGAAAGACACCAATTCAGTTAGATATGAACTATCTATGATAAAAGCATCAATTCTATACTGTTCCTCCTTACACTTTAGAAGTGCTCTTTTCTTTGCTGTGCTCTAAGGCTTGTTTACTATTGGCTTGACTACAGTCAAGATGATAGCCTGGGTGTTTTCTATTTCCTACATGCAGCACTGGGTTCATGTTGTGGTTTAACACTGGTAGGCAGATACGTTACCACCCAGCCGTGCTCTCGTTCCCCCTCCTCAGCAGGATGAGGGGGAGAAGATGAGATGGAGGAAAAAAAGTGTGGGTTTGAGATAGGAGCACTCTGATGGAAGGAAAGCAAAGGCCATGGAAGAAACAATTATTCTCTACTCCCCATCAGCAAGGGATGCCCAGCCACCTCCTGGGAGGCAGGGCCTCGGTACGCGTAGCTTGGGAAGACGAATGCCTTCACAACGAGAGTGCCCCCACTCCTTCTCCCCCTTCCCCAGCTTTTACTGCTGAGCCTGAGAGGGTATGGGAGGTCCTCTGGTCAGTCTGGGTCAGCTGTCCCGGCTGTCCCCCCCTCAGCCTACGGTCCTTTGGAGGGACGCTGGAGAGCCAGCCATGGTGCTGTACCGCACCGCTCGGCAACAGCCAAAACACCGGTGCGATGCCAGCGCTGGTCTAGCTTCAGGCACAGAGCACAGCGCTGTGTGGGCCGCTGCGGGTAAGGGTAGCTCCATCCCAGCCAGGCCCGGTACAATCTTTCAGTAGAGCTCCAGGTTGATAAGTTTATTGAAAGATTCTTTCATAAGTTTGGAAAGGAGTCAGCAGGATTTCTGCTGGTCAGACACAACATCCTGAAAAACCACTGCACCTGTAAGGCAAGGACTCTTACAAAAAGTCCCTTCCAGATTAGACTGGAGGCCTGTCAGTTGGTTATCTTCTTCCCAAAAGTGGCTGCAGACACTTGCACAAAGAAACAGAAGCATGGAAAGATCCTTCCTCCAGGATGCCTTCCCTGTTTGTGCCAAAAGTCTCCACTCTGGAGATGTTTTTTGATTTGAGGAGTTTTGGTAGTTATGTGAATTGTCAGCCAGCCTCCATTTACAGCAATGTATTTCTGCAGCGTGCTTTCTCCTGACCTCATCTCAGAGTTGTTGACACATTCATCTGCACCTGAAGCTCTCCCCTACACTGTGCAGATTTGCTTAATTCCACTTTTTTGATTATCATCTTTTTCCCAATTAATACATGTTCACTAGTGTTACATTTCTGTGTCATCCCATTTCAGCTGTTCCCATCCATACAAGCAACTCCTGGAAAATGCAAGCAGGTTTTAGAACAGCACAGACCATTCTCTCCATTTCCCTTCTTATCCCTGAAACCATCCATGTCATTGCTCCCAAATATAGGAGAATACACGAGTCATCACTGCCAAATACCAACTGTGAGAAGTAGATGTCTTTTTAACTCTCAGAGAGCAGTTTGGTGTCCCTAGTTAAAGCAGGTGCCTTCCACTACCGTCGTGCTTGAGGCAAACTACCACTTTCCACAGACCTGGCAGTATGAGATGTCCTGTCTGGAACCTGTTTGAATAGATGGATGTGTCTCCACCTAGACTTTTAGTTGGCAGCAAGAAGCAGGCACTGTGAGAATGGAACTATTAACATCCTAAGGTGGATGTCTAAAAATTGACCACATTTTTTGGTCTCTAAAAATAAACAGTTCTCTCCCTAAAATGAAACATAAATAACTGCATCTGAATTAGAATATGGGTTAGGCCAGACAAACCTAACTGTAATTAAACCTGCATGTCTAAAATAATTTTCCACATCTGTCCTGGTGCTTCACCAATGTGAGAAATATTAGGATGCTAGTCCTATATTTGCAGTCTTGCATGACAGCCTTTGTGTTTTGACCTTACTACTTACTGTGGACATGAGCTAAGATGAACCAGAGGACTCCTGGAGACTGAGAATACGCGGAACAATTTAGAGCAGCGCTGCAGCTGTCCAGAACGCTGGAACTTTAGAGATTTTGGTTCTGACAAAGACTTTTGTGTATCTCCAGCTTCAGTTGAGCTCATGCCACCTGCCCTGGTTTTGTCTGCGTACTCTAGAGTGCAGGCTCTCTGGCATGATGACTGTGCAACACCAGCCGTAGTGACCCCCTGGTGTCCATTGATGCTAACAAATGACCAGTCTCCTTTTTAAGATGGTTGATTTTAGCTAGCCAGTGTTCCTACCTTTGTTGATGTTGTTTTCTCAGTCACAGTCCTTCTCTTCTATGGTATGTGCACCTATCAGACAAACTGCCATTCTCAGATTTTCCACAGAAGCTTGGATATTTGTATCTTGGTAATGCATGTCATGATTATTCATTGACGATAGTATAGCAAAGCTGAATGAGGATCCCTTGATGCTGCTGGTTTTGTCTGAGACAAAGTCTCTTAAACTCTGTTCCCCATGATAAATATGCTCCCAGGTGTCTGTCTACAAAAATTCAGGTGTACTCAGCTAATGGGAGTAAGATATGCATGTGTGTTTTATATATATTTAAATAGGTGAGCATTTCTGGGCCTTCTGGAAGGATTTTCTGTTTAAATTCTGTTTAAAAAATCATTTCATTTTAAAAATATTATGTTATAATGAATGGTTAATATGTAACCTTTATAAAACAGTAATATATTAACGCTCCACAAGTCTGTACTTGTAGAAACTTCATGTGTGAATCAAAATTTATTCTCTTCAGCATAACAACATCCAGGTGAGGCCTAAAATCACTATTGCTAGCCTAGGATGAGATTGAATTGCAGAAGGAGCTCTGAAGAAGGCTTGAAATCTGAGCAAGGTTGATCTGGTATATAAGATGAAGCAGACCTTGTTGATAAAGATAGATTTATAACAGTGTTCCCAATTTACTCTCTTTCCTCTTAAAGTTTATCTGCATAATCACAATTCAAGATGGAGTACATCCACTCACAGTTTGATCTGATACGTTTCTTCTGGGAAGTAGTATGCGACTGGTACAAGAATGAACCACGTGTGGTGTTGTGTTCTCTGGAGTGCTGCTCTGCTCCTCCTCCCTCTCTATGTGGGCAATGGAGGGCTGCAGAAGCAGAGTGGTTCTGTCTGTTTTGATGTGGAGCCAGTTGTGTCCAGGCTTTACCTGACAATAATGGAAAAAGCTTTTTTTCGTGCTGCAGCTGAAGTACAATCACTGATAAGAGTTGTTTGTGGCTGTTTTCTTTACTGAGTGCTTGATTGCAAAGTTTCCCTCTCATGGTTCTGAGGGAGTGTTGTAAAGTGTTCGAAGAGCTTCTGAGTATTAGCTTTTCTGGGTGAATTGGATTAAGCTCGTTCTGCTTGGGCAGGGACGTCTCAGGGCAGAGCTGGAAAATGATGGGTCTGGATTTGCTCAATGACAACTGAAATTATTTGCATTTCAGTTCAGAGGAGTGCAAGGTTCCTCTCTCCACTCAAAAAGGTCAAGGGCAGTCAGTGCCTGGCAAGAAATTATGTGCTGTAAAGTGAATAGTTCTTGTGGGATAATTGCTTTGTACATGCCAGAGGCCTGAGCCTCCCACTTCCTGGGGGCTGTTTTTTGTTTAATTCTAGATTTAAAGCTGGAACAACCTCTGGAAGCTGCAGTTAACAGGAAGTATGGGTGCACTCAACTCAGTCTTCAGCATGTGGTAATTAAATCTTGCACTGTGATCCTGTGATACACTTAGCACCTTATTTTGCTATTTTACTGTGCTGCGTAGACACTTGTTAAGAAATGGTACAGTCCCAGGATAGATAAATAGACTGGGAAAGCTGGCGTTAGGACAGGCAAGACACAGAGTACAGAAGTGGCTTTGCCCAACATATTGCTTTGTCTGTATGGAGAAAAGGAGTGTGCTCTGCCTTCTAGACCTCCAGATGATGGCAATTCTCCCTTCTATGTGCATCCCTGGAGATTGACTGTACCTCCTCTTTGCTCTGTTATACCTCTACCTTGACTTCTTTCCTTGTGACTGTAGTTTTGGCAAGTACTGTTGTTTCAAGATTAAAGCTCAGCTTCAGGACTGTGGAACAAAATCCTCAGGAAAGCTTGAAAAGTCCCTTTATTTGGACATAGACTGCCAAGATAGATGGGTGTGTTCTGGATCTTTGGAGCAAGCAACATTATGCAGTGGTATTCTTCAAGAAACACACGTACAAGAAAATATGTTGTGTCAAGAGTATGACAACTGGGTCAGGAAGAAGGAAGTAGGTGTCCTTTGACTGTAGGCACCTCTTTATCAGAGGAAAGCAAGGACAGTCAACCTTAAACAACATGGTCTTCTACAGCAGTCTTGATGTCAGTGCAGTCCCAACACTTCCTGTTTGTTTCACAAGCTAGGTACTCTGGTCAGAGTGTCAGGATCTGTCCCAGAATTGATCTCTCAGAAGTGCTCTCTTACTCTCAGCTTTTACCTCTTATCTCCTTGTATCTGTAGGACAGTGGTTGATCCTACATATTATGCATTTCTTGTGACTAATCCAAAGATTGCTTCATCTTCTCTTCTGTATCTGCTGTAATCCCGCAGAGTACTGGCAGAGAAAGGGGGCACATGACAGAGTCCATGTGGAGAAACAAACACAACGAAGGCTGACGCTGCAGTTGTGAGCAGGCTGCATGTGAAGGAAGTGTTCCTTCAACGAACAGATGGCCAAGTCACAAAGAATTAACCTCAATTCTTAGATAACCCCTGTCAAGTTTTTGAAGCAGACTGTTTGGAAACCAGCTTGGTACCTGTCTATGGAGTATATCAAGAAAACTCTTGGAAAAGCGTAAGTGTGAGTTTTGTCAGTGGTTTTTAAAATCCCACATCTCTAAGGAAATGAGGGGCCATCTGTGGGGCAAGACACCACCACAGTGAAAAATGTCTCCCTTTTCTTCTTGAGCTGAAAATACCTTTCTGACGATAGCTGGGCAAAAGTTTGAAGATAATGACAATTCATCCCACTAGTCTCTATCCCCCTACATTTTTTCAGTTCCTCTCCTTATCTCCAGCTACAGACAAAACTGATTCTCTGACACAGGTATTTCCTGAGACATACAGGTATTTTTGTACTGACGCAAGACAGTATTTCAGCTTGAGTAATGAGAAGTGGCAGGAACATCTTGTCCTCGTAAGTGTTTTTGTGTTTCTTTCCCACTCTACAGTCTGCAAAATTGTACGATCAAATGAGTAAACCTCTTGCTTGTGCCCTGGAATAATGTGAGAGCCCTGCTGCACATGTTGTTTTCATTTGTCCTACAGGGTGTCTGTAGTGTCGCTTTCTCCACTTTGCATTTGTGCATAAAGCATTTCCAATGTAATAATTAAGCAAGAATCCAATAAATCCAATAACAGTCCAATAAAGCTTGAAAATATTGAAAACTATTGTCAACACATAACTAGAAGAATATGCAAGGGTAGATAATTGCTGTTTATTACAATTTTAATCCATTCTTCTTGGTTACAAATACAGATATATATGTACATGTACACAAACACACGCATATATACACACAAAGAGTTTAATATGGCTTGTTTGAAGTATCTTCGCTATTCAAATATCACTGCCAGCCTGGTAATGCTCTTCATCACTGGATGAAGAGAGTGGGATATGTAAGTTGTAAAGCTGGTACCTTATTGCTATTTTAGAGCTTGCTTCTGGGATGTGGCACTATACTCAGAGAGATGTACCCTTCCATCACTTTGCCATCTGTGACTCACTCCAGGCTCCTCTGCAGGCTGGAGTAAAGGAGCCTCTGCATGGCTGTAAGAAATTGGCATTGCTGCAGGGTGCCAGGGGCCCTGTGCTGAGCAGCCAACCTGACAATAAGGGAAACGCTGCTTGCTGTAACACCCCACAGCCTCAGTGAGACAGGGGCATAGCACACTCATATTGGTAATATCATCTCTCAGAGAATACTGACAGTCACCTCAGAAGAGCTTTTTACTTTTTTTTGGAAGCAACAGGTTTTGGGGAGGGATGGCGTATCAGTGTTTTGGCATGGTTACTGCAAGAGAAAATTCTAATGAGTGATGTCAATTTTATGGCAAGGCAGGGAGTACTGTCTGCTGCTGGCACTTCTAACATTTCTATTGGTTTTCCAGCAATGCACTGTTCACACTTTCCACAGGGTCTGCCTGAGTTCCTTTCCAAGGAACTTGAGCAAGTTTCTGCACGTCAAAACCACGCCACAGTGAAAATTTTACCTGTGGCACATCTATATTTAAATGCAAAGTAAACAACAAACTATACATAGAAAGGCTGCTGTATAAGCCTTCATGCACACACACACACACATAGACACACATACATACATATATATGGGGGTTGGGAACGAGAGAACTGCCTGAATATAACAGGAGTTGCAGATATAGCGGCATCTCTGGAACTTGGCTGATGATTAAGGTACCCAGAGACAGCCAAATTCATACCCTTGGGGATATTTATTTTGAACCATGAACCCCTGCATTTGTTTGTTTGCTTGCTTACATAACTGCTAGGATGCTGTCAGTTCTGATAGAAGGTGGTGCTGCGCAGCCATGGGAGTCTTGTGGGGGCTAGGCTGGGCTGCTGGGATGGCTCCTTCTATTTCTAAATTTTCTCCACCAAAAGCTTCCTTTGTTTTGCTTTTGCCTTGGATTTAGCTGTGATTTAGCTAGCGTTAGGGGAAATTTTTGTCTTTCAGGTGCTGCTGCATGTTGCAGAGCTGTGCGTGCACTGCATATCTTTACATAATGCACAGCGTGATCCACATCAGTGACAACTTGTGTTTGGCTTTTCTTTATTTTAGCCATGTCATCTCAAGCAATTTGCATCTGTTTGGTCATCACTGCTATAAGCGGAGCAAATATATACATGTATAAGTGTACCACTGGCAGAGGGAAGGTAACATCAGACAAATGTGGAAACGTGGATTAAGGGGCAGAGTAATTTTACATGCAAATCTTTTCTGTAGATTGTGGGAAATGTGTGACGTTATCCAGGCAGAATGATTTATCTGTCTGATTGGTCCACAGTACTGAACTACCTACTTGGTTGGTTGTCCAGACAGCAGTATGATTTACTGGCGACATCATCATCAGCGTTTGTGCGACATTACCTCATGCTGTGCCATGAGTGGCTGTGATGCTATGAGATGTGACATGAAAGCTACACACAACACCAATGGCCTAGTGGGACATGAGGTGATGTAAACGTAACCTGCTGAGATTTACACAGGGATTCATGAACTACGGTGTGGCAGCACTTTCCTGTAGCTTTAGTGAAGGAGGAACTAAGCTGACAAACTGGTGCCAAAGTATGACTTTATCACATGAGATGAAATTGAAAACCACAGGGTGAAATTCTGATGATGTCCTAACAAGATGTCACCACCACTTTGGAGAAGAATTTCCGTAGCCCTTTGTTGTTCCCACAGTACTCTAACTGTGCTGTCTCAGTACAGCTCTGTGTGTGACTGTGTAGTGAGAGGCATACAAAGGGTGATCATTCCTATTTGGAAACCAAATCTCCTAAGACCTACCACTCTACAAGCAGTGTGCTTCTCATGTAAATTTATTCTTGACATACTTCTGACCCAGCTCAAAACGCTCTTCTGTTCTCTGCTGACAGTCTGATAGCTAACAGTGCAGCGCAGAGAGCAGGGCAAGGCAAAAGTGACCAAGTTGTGGGGCATTTTTTTGTTATTTTGTTTTGGCAGTTGAGTTGTTACCTACCTAGGGTGTGCTGTCCATTATGGAGGCCTGGTGCTTCATGAATTGGGAGTTTCTGAAATTTATAACAGTGTAGGAAGAACTCACTTCTCTTCCTCTCCTTACCCCACCTTTGCATGCAGGGCTGATAACTTACATTCACCATATGAGCATTATGGCCTTACTCGGGCTATTGGCTCACTGATTCTGACCAGTGTCAATCTATTTCCCTGTTCAAAAGACCTATCAGAGTTGCAGGAAGACTAGAAGAAGCAAAACCTTTCCCTCTTCTGCTGGAATGACTCTGCATTGACCTTTAAACTTACTTTAATCTTATTCTTTGCTTGGGCATCTCCTGGAGGCATGGTGTAAAGATCCAACCCCTCCAAGTCCCTGGGGGCAGAGAGGGAAAACCCTGGGATTGGTAAACAGCTGCATTAGGACAGGGGAGGCTCACACAATTAGTAGGGAGCCCTTTGGCATTCTGTATTTGCCATTTTTGGCTTCCTCCTGGCAGCAACACAAATGGCAAGTCAAAGAACATTTCACAGTGTGCTTTGGATTCATGTAGGCAGGACTCCACTGAACTGAACGTGGGAGGGAAGGAAGATGGATAAACTCAGCCATCTGTCAGAGTTTTTTAAGTTAGATCAAGAAGGGACATTTTTATTCTCAAGGCTCTTGGGAAACTTCCCCTGGCAGCATATTTCACAAGGAAGACTCTTTCTGACAGGGCAACAGGGAATGCTAGCTATTTGGTGACGTATTGGGGCAAGCAGATTGCTCTGTGCAAAGCTGAAGTTCACTGCAGGTCTGCAAGCAGTTCAGGGAAGTGGAAGAAGAGACGGAAAAGGAGCTGGAAGCCACTTTTGTGGTTTGTAACCGTCACCCTGGAGTGCAACTGTAACTGGTGCTTCCTTTCTGAAAACATCCCTTGCCACTCAACAGAGATCTGAAAACCTGTGAACAGATTTGCTGATACAAACACTGAAAATAATTGACATACTGAAAAAGATATAATCTTTCCTTGGAGATCATGAAAATAACGAAGCAGTTATATTCTTGATATTGCAAGCCCTTCATGTGTCTCTCCCTGCTTTCTTATTTTTTCCCCACCAACCAGAAAGTAACTTTTTGTTCTTTTTAGAAAGCCACCTTTAAGAAAAACATACAGTGGTTCCAGAACTATTTCCGTGTAAACGATTCCATGGTTTTCTGGGGCAAACCTCACAGCAGGACAGCCAGCATTGTTGCGGCATTGATAGGAGTGGGACGAGTGGGATGTACACAAAAGTCACGCCTCCACAGTTGAAACAAGGAGCACTGTCCCTTGTAATGCATTGTGCATGGCTAGCATGCAGAGACCTTCTGAATTTCTTTTTTTTCAGATGTTATGCTCAAACATGAATCTTCTGTTAAAGCAATGAACTTTTACTGTTTGTTGGTGCCTGCAGTGACCAAGCTGCTACACTCAAAATCTTACTTATTGTCAAGGAGGACGCACATCTGATTTATTAGTAAAGCCAGGAACATGTGTTAGTGTAACTGAAATATTAAGAGTCTGTTCAGTATTAATCCAGATCTAACTGTTACAAAAATGAAGGAATAAAAATGCAGTTAGAGTACTTCTGTAAAAGCATTATGCTCACCCATCCACTGCTCCTCTGTATCCTAGGGTCAGTGGTTTCACGCTGCTGGTGGTAGCATGGGGATGTGACTGTGAGCTGTCAGCCTCTGGAGTCCTTTGCCAGGATGAACATGATGTTCATGTTGATGATTTCTTCTTTTTTTCCTCTAGGATCTTCTTGGGATCATTTTTATATCTTTGCTGAGATGCTTTTCTCTTTCTTCAGTGCTATGTAGCTCCAAGTTACACCCAGATTAGCTACATATATTGCCACCTTAATATGTTATTTTTTTGTTCTCTTTGTTATCCCTAAATACTGTTTTGTCCAGCACCAGGTCCATCCTGCTGGAACTGACCCTGGGCAATAGGGTTCGTAGTTATGAGGTGCCAAGCCTGTGCCCATCTCTGTCATCCCATGCCTGTGCTCTCTGTGACGCATCCTTTGTCCCCACTTCTGAAGGCCTCTGCTGTCTTACCAGGCCTGTGTTTCTCTGCACCTCATCCCCATGTTAGTATTGTGCGTAGCTCATTTCACACAGAGTATCCACTTCTTAGTGTTGTTCATATACACCTGTAGTTGTACCACACAAAGAGAAACAAAAATAAAAAATATATAGCCATAGACACCTGATTAGTTGGAGAAATTGCTGCCACAGAGAAGAGCAGCAAATCAAAGCTGCAGGTAGGCCAAGGAAGTTTCAGAGAGGGGAAACCTCACAAGCCTCACTTAGTCCAAGGGTCCTGGAAATTCTGTACGAATCTTAAGATCTGATACAGAGAATGGCAGTGCTGGATCACAAGGCCACATGATTAGAGAAGAAGGAAGTGATTAGTGATTAGCAAGTGAAAGTAAACAGTGAGAAGAGGAAGTTCCTGTTCTCATCCTCTTCTTGGAAATGGCTGGCTGGTCCTAAATGCAGGCTGAGATTACTTCTGTGTGGGGAGCTCCTTGGGGAGACATGGGAACACAGAAGACCTCTGTTCAGCCCCAGAGCAAGGCTCAGGGAGAAGAGTGGAATTACAAGGTGCTGGAAGGTCTGTGTGTGTGACATACCAGTATATCTGTGCATGCAGATAGCCAGCCCTAACCTATACTAACAAGGCAGAAACTTGAAAAACCATGGAAATGAGAAACACCAAAAAGTTGGGTACAAGCTTAAAGAAGCTGCTAAGTATGGATATTATGAAGACACTCACAGCACAAGTGTCAAGTAAATCATAAAGTCAGCAAACCCAGGACCAATGGGGAATAAATCAACACAGCGGACTGCTAATTTGGAAAGGGATGAGGGTATGAAAAGGAAGAACATGACAAGGAGGAGAAAAAAGGTATATAAAGAGAAGCAAACTTTGTGCTTGCCATTCATAGGATCTGCTGAGCAGGGAAAACAAAAACAAAAACAAAAACAAAAACAGGCAAATAGATCTTCTTTGGTCCGACTATATGTGTGTCTGACTTGCTTTTGTGCTCAGGGGAGACCCTGAGGTGCTTTCCTAACACTAGGAGCACCCTGAGGGAACTTCCTAAACCTCGGAAGTTCAGCTCAGTAGGAATAAATGGTGACCTGAAAGTAAGCATTCAGTTTCAGTTTCCACAACTGACAATACCATGTGCAGAAACTGTATTTGCATCACACCAAAGGTTTCCATGGGAAGGAAGATCCCAGCATACTGTAAATCAGTGTAGGTGAAAATCTGCAAGCATTGCTGGGATTGGAGTTCTGTTAGGTTACATATGCACTCACCTACTACCTTTTGTCTTCCCTCAAGGCTGAGCCCTGCTACAGTTACTTTCAGAGGGTTCACTAGTGAAAGACTAATCAAGGTGCATTTATCCATAACCACAGAAAAACTCAGCACGTGCTAGTGGCATTGCAATGTTGATTTGAAGGGATTATTTGAACAACTTCAGAGTACAGTCAAGGGCAAGTGTAATTATTTTATCTTCAAGATCTCACCTACTGAAAATGTTATTACTCACACCAAGTGGTCTTGGTTCTATGGCCCAGGACAAATACAACTGTAAGACAGAAGACTCCATGTACATTTAATTTATGCAACCCTGAAGTCTTTCTTTGGTGTCTTCATGATTGAACAGTCTGCTAAGTGTATTTTTGGCTTTACTTTCAGATAAAGATGAGGCAGTTTTCAGGTAGAGGAAAGTATCTGCCATTGTGATGGACAATAGTCTCTTTTTGTCCTTCTGCTGATGCTATGGTATTGCTTACAGATCTTCCTGTGGTGAGAATGCTGTTGTGTGTTTGTATTGCAGCAGAAACATTGCGTATTTTTCTTCCCCTATGTGTATTCCTGCTAAGTCTCTTGAGTTGTGGATATTGCAGAATGAGAGGTTTTCCTTCAGGAGATGACAGTACTAAAAGCCACAGCCCTGAGTGCTTTGTTCTCAGCACTCAGAGCTTGCTTTGAGGTGGGTCTTGCCCAGTAATATGCACTGGCTCTTCTTGCACCTCAACAAGCTGTGCCTGATGATGCCTTTCAAATGCTAGAACTGGCTTTCAGGTAGAAAGCATAGTATGGCATCACAGTTGTCTTCTGAAGTGCTGAGCAAGTCCTTCTGAGGGACACCACATGCAGTTTTTGATGGACAAACCACTGCCCAGGGGCATTTGGGTGAAAAACTAAAAGAGGCTGCTGCCAACTGAACTCAGTGGTGAGGGTAAAGGGCGTGATTCCTACTGCAAGATGAGGAGCCCTTGGTCCAGTGTCACCCATCTCACTGGCAGCTGGTCCCTGGGCATGTTTTTTTTTTCCCTGTGTTGCAACCCCAGCCAAGTTGGGAATGAAAGGTTTTTCTGGAGACTACCTTGTTGGAGGAATAGCCAGTGAACTGGAATTTAGTATGTCTGGCAAGGTGGATCTCGTAAAGGGAATCACCACGGGGAGACATTTTTCTGTCTGGTACAACTCAGGACAGGGTTCTGGCACTCACCACGTGCTGTTCTCTTGTGATGCTGTCCTGTCAAACATGTGCTTCACCATCCTCAGAGTACCGTTTAGAAGAAGCAAGATTTCACTTCCAGGAGGCATGACTGCACACCCTGCTGCAAGGGGAGTGGGTATGTTTGCCACTGGCTTCACGCAGCCAGCACCAGCCATGATGGCCTTACTGCTGTCTCATCAGACTACATCAAAGCACAAGTTTTAACCAGCCCATTCTCTGCTTGGCTCTACCTATGCGCAGGACACAATCCCAGAGACCTGCAGGGGGGGACAGTGATTAACCTGGTGGGTTTGTTGCCTGTCAGCATTTCATGTTTTCTTCCTTGCCTACATGTTGTCAATGCTAGGTGCCCTTTCTTTGTGGCAGTGTTCATGTCTGTGAGCACAGAAATTACCCTACCTGCCACCTCCTCTTGGCATTCCGTGATCCTCCTCTGCTGGAAATATGTTTGTGGAGCATTGCTGTGTGAAGGCTGGATTTATTTAGAAGGGGCTTTACTGGGGAAAAGGACGGCTTTACTGGGGAAAAGGACAGCTTTTCCCTAGCTGGGGCTTGCAGTTGACCTAGGTGGGGAAACAAACAAACAGAAGCAACTATAGTGCTTCTCACTTCCATTTACTTTGTAAAACCACAAAATGCCTCCCCATGCCACACACACTGCCCCAAACAGAAATACTTCTGTATCTTTTCCATCCTGCTTAGCTACACTTTGATAACAGACTTCACTGCTCTTTCTCCTCCTTTCAGGCTCTCTTTCCCATTTGCTCGGACTCAAGCCCATCAAGGACCTGTTAATTGGTAGATACAGCTCCTTTTTTTTTGTTCTGCAGTACTGGGGAGAACAATGTGAAGGCAGTGCAGAGTTAGCCCCATCACTGTTAAAAATGGCCTGCATGCTTTAAGCATATACGCTTTTGTTCCTGTTTGTTCTGGGATGCAAAAGGGAACAAATACATCTTCTGCAACTGAATTGGGTTAATGAAGTTTTACCACGTGGAGTTGCAGTGGTCAATGACAGCCTGACAAATGATTTGGCAGTGTATGTTGTTTAGCACTAGGCAGAAAAAGGATTCAGATGAGACAGGACACATGTACTGGTGTTCTGTCGCATTTAGTTTCTCCAGCTTCTGTTAACTATAAAACATCAACAAAGTATTCTGGTGTCCTTACATTGTACTGTATGGATAAGACTTTAGGAGGATATGTTTGGCTTACCTTGCTGGTGCTGTGTAAATCACCTGAGCGCATTTCTTTATTCTTTGTTATTACTTGGAGGAATAGAGAAGGGTTACCAAGTGAAAGTCATCATTCTGAAGAGACAAAATACACTTTTGAGGCATTCATGGCAGCCATATTCCAGCATCACTCTATGATGCTGAATTGTTTTACATTTTAGGTTGTGAAAAACACTTTTTAACACTAAGATTTTTTTTGATCTAAACTTGGATCTTAGTTTGTTTTTTTTTCCTTTCTAAGGTAGTGTAAGAGAAAGAGAACTAAACCTTTCCAGCAGTCAGTTCCCTTCTGTGTAATTCCAGCAGTATTAAAACAATCAATTCTCTCCTGGTTCTATTCAGTGTTGACATGCAGCTGCTAGGGAAAAATTGTTTAAGATATTATGGTGTTAAATTTTCCTTTTTAAGCATGTGTACACAAAGACTGTATAAAACACTTAACCCTCTCAAATCATTACCTTTTTTTAACTTGACAGCATTTCTCAAAATCGCGTGTCTTGGGCACAGCTCCTGTTTAGTTAAACTCATGGGTGGTCAACTAGAGAAGCAGTTAACTTACTTTAGGCTCTTCATTTCTGAACAGTTACAATTACATTTCAGTATAGTTCTCCCACCCTGGGCAGAGCAGATGAGGTGACTGCTCAAGGCACACCAGACCAACTTCTAATAATTGTTGGAATTCCTTGTCTAAATATAACATCTGGGAATTGTCTACAGATGTTAGGCACATTTTACAAAGCAGTTGCACTAGGATTAAGGCTGGTGCACCAATTGCTGCCAGTAGCACACTCCTAAGAGATAAAACAAGAGTAGGAGAATTCCAGGCGGCACCCTAAAACACGGATGATGTATTTCAAACAAAATTTTACACTCTCTGCCATGGTTCTGACCCTGCCTATCACTGCACTACCACCTTCTCTGAGATCTTAAACAGGAAAGATGATGGATGGCTTCAGGAGCTGGATCTAACCTGACAAGTACTTTAAATTGGTGTCTAGAAACACTCTCTGGGATTCAGCCAGATTACCTTGGGATGTTGAGTTATGTGTAAAGTAGGCTGAAGAGGCTGGAAAGCTTTGTTGAGACATGTGTTGTACTGAATAAACAGAATTGTATTGATCTGCCCTGGAATGTCTGGGACTGTGCATGCTGAAGTTGGTTTTGAAGTCATCAGACTTTTCGGTAGGACCTGATGGTGCTGTGATCCTTTTGGATGCATTTCAATCAAGACTCTGGAAACTGAAGAGCTGATTAGAAGCATATCTTCATGCCAAGCCTCTCTGACTAAATAAAACAGACAAGTAATTAAAATGAGAAAGTCACTGTATTGACAGCAAAGAGCAGGATGGAGAAGTCAAACAGTTTCATGAGGTTATTTATTTCATCCGCGTGCTCAGAGGAAGCTCAACCCTGCCAACAGTGTAGAGTAGAATCAGAGTCACTTTTGCCCCTTTTACACTACGGAATTTGCTTTTGGGTCTGCAGTCACAGGGCCTGTGGGAAAGCCATGATCTGCTGTTGAGTAAAGGTGGGTTTACATGGGTTTTCTGTCACTTGAACTGATCTTTTACTAGTGTTTTCATTCTCATTTGCCCTCTTGTCTTTTGTTTTAGTGCACCTAGGCTTAAGTCAGGGTAGAGGAGTTGGGTCTGATTGGAAGTTTCTTCACAATGTTCATTTTTATTTAATTTCTTGAGGGGGCTGGTGCACGTTTTTGGAAAAAGGAGAAATTTACAGATGAGGGCAAGTAACTGTTCAGCTTTCAGTGACCCAGGGAGCCACAGAGCCACACAAGGACATACTGCTGCATCTGATGTTTCATTAAACTGATGCAGAAAGTACCTGGGTTGCTTTCCCCCACAGCTTCAAGTTTGCTGGCTATACGCACAATGTCTGTCAGATACGCTGTGCTTCCACCACTGCGGTAAGCCTGCTTGTCTGGATTGTAAACCCTCTGCCCTGCTTCCCTTCTGGACTTAAGTATCTCCAACTGACTGATGCTTTTTGGCCACGAGGGGATGGAGCTGCTTTTCGTCTATCTGTCTGAAAGCTCCATGTGTCTGTGTAAGGGTATGTGGAAGTAGAGTGTCTACTCCTTTAAGGGTATCTGATCCAAGGACCTTTTCAATGCAAAAAAAGGCTAATAAGAAAAGGAGGAAGCCATGAACAAGAACATACATGGACACAAATCTGACCAAAATGATAACGAAGGCAGTAACTAATGAGGGCATGTGGGAGTGTAAGAATGTTTATTCCAGGAGGGTTATCGGATCCAGGACCTGTGATGATATGAAAAGGGAAGACAAAAACAAACAAAAAACTCAACATACAGCGACCTAGCAAAAAAGATATGGAGACAATGACAAAAATCAAACCTCGCCAGTCACACTAACTGATGGGCTATCAGAGGAAACTACAGGTGCCACTTCCAGAAAGATGACCCTGCTCTTTGCAACTGATAAAACTGTGAATCAAGGGGGAGGCCCTGGACACTGGACTGTGAGGTGTGCAGAAATTGGTAGATTTGTACAGACCCACAGGGGACGTGCAGGGGAAGGGGAGTGGGGACGATCGAGTTGGGGCAGACAGAAGAGGGTGTAAAGGGGCCCGTCACATGTGACCGCAGCCGCTCGCTCTGCCCGTCCAGCTGAGCCCTGCGCCCAGGCATCGCAACCCCGCCGTGCAACCTCGCCCTTATCTCGCGTGGGTGCGTGCGTGGGCATCGTGGGGACCGAAGGCGAGCTGCTGGTGAGGCTGCGGTGAGCGGACGCAAGGCCTGTGGCTGGAGCCAGACCGGGCTGTGCCCCAGGCCCGTGGTGCCAGCGACCGGAGCCCGCGGGGTCTCAGCACCGGCCCCCACGGTGGGAGTGGTGCGTGTCTGTGGTGGTCATATCCAGCCGGGCAACAGAGCTCCACCACAACCGCTCT
>VXAL01009314.1:0-22655 GCA_013399475.1 Chauna torquata
GGACATCAAGAGCAACAAGAAGGGCTTCTATTGGTACATTGGCGATAAAAGGAAGACTAGTGAAAATGTGGGCCCTCTCTGGAAGGAAGCAGGAGGCCTGGTTACCTGGGATTTGCAGAAGGCTGAGGTGCTCAATGACTTTTTTGGCTCAGTCTTCACTGGCAAATGCTCTAGCCACAGTGTTGAAGTCGCACAAGACAAAGGCAGGGACTGGGATAATGAAGAACCACCCACTGTAGGAGACGATGGGGTTCAAGACCGTCTAAGAAACCTGAAGGTGCAAAAGTCCATGGGGACCTAATGAGATGCATCCGCGGGTCCTGAGGGAACTGGTGGATGAGATTGCTAAGCCACTGTCCATCATATATGAGAAGTCGTGGCAGTCCAGTGAAGTTCCCACTGACTGGAAAAGGGGAAACATAACCCCCATTTTTTAAACAGGAAAAAAAGGAAGACCTAGGGAACTACAGGCCACTCAGTTTCACAGCTGTGTCCGGCAAGATCATGGAGCAGATCCTCCTGGAAACTATGCCAAGGCACATGGAAAATAAGGAGGTGATCAGTGACAGCCAACGTGACTTCACTAAGGGCAAATCATGCCTGACCAATTTGGTGGCCTTCTACAACAGGGTTACAGCATTGGTGGATAAGGGAAGAACAACCGATGTCATCTACTTGGACTTGTACAAAGCATTTGACACTGTCCCGTATGACATCCTTGTCTCTAAATTGGAGAGGCATGGATTTGATGGATGGACCACTCTGTGGATAAGGAATTGGCTGGATGGTTGGACTCTAATAATTGCAGTCAACGGCTTGATGTCCAGGTGGAAACCAGTGATGAGTGGCACTCCTCAGAAGTTGGTGTTGGGACTGGCGCTGTTTAACTTCTTTGTTGGCGACATGGACAGTGGGATTGAGTGCACCCTCAGCAAGTTTGCCAACGACCCCAAGCTGTGTGGTGCGGTCGACAGGCTGGAGGGAAGAGATGCTATCCAGAGGAACCTTGACAGGCTTGAGAGGCGGGCCTGTGCAAACCTCATGAAGTTCAACAAGGCCAAGGGCAAGGTCCTGCACCTGGGTCAGGGCAATCCCAAGCATAAATACAGGCTGGGCAGAGAATGGATTGAGAGCAGCTCCAAGGAGAAGGACTTGGGAGTGTTGGTTGATGAGAAGCTCAACAAGAGCTGGCAAGGTGCACTTGCAGCCCAGAAAGCCAACTGTATCCCGGGCTGCATCAAAAGAAGTGTGGCCAGCAGGTCGAGGGAGGTGACTCTCCCCCTCTGCTCCGCTCTGCTCTCGTGAGGCCCCACCTAGAGTCCTGCGTTCAGCTCTGGGGCCCCCAACACAAGAAAGACATGGACCTGTTAGAGAGAGTCCAGAGGAGGACCACAAGGATGATCAGAGGGCTGGAGCACCTCTCCTGTGAAGAGAGGCTGAGAGAGTTGGGGTTGTTCAGCCTAGAGAAGAGAAGGCTCCAGGGAGACCTTATAGCAGCCTTCCAGCACCTAAAGGGACCCACAAGAAAGCTGGAGAGGGACTTTTTGAAGGGGCATGTAGTGATAGGACAAGGGGTAATGGCTCTAAACTGAAAGAGGGTAGGTTTAGATTAGATATATGTAAGAAATTCTTTACTGTGAGCATGGTGAGGCACAGAACAGGCTGCCCAGAGAAGCTGTGGATGCCCCATCCCTGGAAGTGTTCAAGGCCAGGTTGGATGGGGCTTTGAGCAACCTGGTCTAGTGGGAGGTGTCCCTGCCCATGGCAGAGGGGTTGGAGCTAGATGATCTTTAAGGTCCCTTCCAACCCAAACCATTCTGTAATTCTATGAACTGCATCTCCAGACCACTTCCAGGCTTTTCTGCAGAGAAAGTTAGTAGAAACATCATGAAGCATAGCTAAGGAGCAGGTGGCATGAAGAACCAGGGATCTAGACCTCACCTTTGTTCCCTGGCCCTCTTTGATAACTATAGCATACTCAGTAAGACTTACTCTTTAGTGAATTCAGTAATACTCTGAAGATTAAAACATCACCTTCAAGCTTGATTCAGCATAGTATCTGTGAGTCTGTGTGTGTGTATGTGTGTGCACAGGAGAGGAGAAATAATATCTTGTATTAGGCCAACTAATAAATCTGGAAAAATCAAAGATCTTTTGAGTGTGCAAACATTCGTCAAGCTTTTTGCTTGGAAAAGGAATCTCCATGTCAATCTGAGCAAATCTTTTTTGTTCAGAAACAGGCAGAAGATGCAATTTTTGGTTACCTGCTGAAAATCAGCTTTTTCTTCCTGGTATTCTATACTGGTTATGTGTTGGAGTTATCTGTGTTTCACATATAGCCTGAGTACTCATATTTCCGTACCATGGAAAGCAAATAGCAAGGGGGCTGCTGGGTAACTGAATCTTTCTCCAGTATATTGATGAGACTGGGGCATGCGTCCCGGATCTTTTTCTTCTATAAATACACTGATGAGAACATATCTGGGACTTTTACCCAAGTCTGTAAATCAGAAACACTTCCACATCCCTCAGTGTAACTGTATTGTATGTAAGAAATCTTATATGACTCAACAGTCCTTCGATTCCCTCAAGTAATATTTCCCTGGCTAATGACAACATAGCAGAGAAAGAGGGTGACGTCCACTTCTGGTCCTGGTGTTTCCTGCCTGTGCTTGACTTCAGACTTTTTGTGGTTGGTGATATCATCAAAGGAGAGGAACTGAGACTGTTCTCTTACATCTCTTAAACAGGCGTAACTCCTATTGACTTAAATCACCATTGAGTTCATTGAAAGGATGTTAAAATATACAAAAATGAATTTAAAACATATTCAAAAGATTAGAACCTCAGAGTCAATATATATATGTTAATTAAATAAGAAAGAATTGTAACAAAAGGAACAATTTTACTTTCCTTAGTTGTTCGTTCAATTTTCCATCACCCTTTAACAAGGTGCCTTCAGTTTTAAATCACAACAACACAGCTTGAACAGTGTCCATCTGGCAGCTTTGAACTTCTAAACTTGCAGATAACCTGAAGAAAGAGGCAAACAGGCAAATAGACAAAAAACAACCAAGGAAGCAAGCAAGAAAGAAAAGATTAAAAGCACAGTAGAGAATTAAATTGTTTGCCACTCAAAAGACTAAAATCCCATAGGAAAGAAATAAGATAAATTATGCAGATATTTATGAGTTTTCAACTGGCTATATCTATTAGCAAAAACAAATATGGCATTACTTTTGACAGCTTAATAAAAATTGAAAAAAAAAAGTTGCAAACAAAACTATTTCTGCAAGAACAGAATAAAAGAATCACCAAAAACATTAGTGACATAAGGATCAAGGATATGATTAGGTCCTAAATTCTTATTGCCTGTTTCCAGAAAGATATCATAAAATTATTGGAAACATAGGAAAGGCAACATTCTAAATATCATTAGAGCTCTCTTTTGAGATAGCAAGGATTTGAGCTGGAAATGACATTAGTCCACTGCAGAGAAGACGAATACATTCCCATATCAGAGTCCTTCTTTGCAGGGGACTCTTTAGAGGATTTATTTCAACTTAAAGTGATTTAGGAAGGGATTATGCAGCAGTTTAACAAAATCAATAGTAGCAAATTGTCTGGGTCAAACTGGTCTTACCTGAGAGTCTTAAAACAGCTCAAGGATGAAGCACATGAACTGATAACACACAAGGCTTGCCTCTTGCTTGGAGCTGCCAAAGTGACTGCAGACAGAAGGTGGCCCGTGTACAAAACACATTACCAAAACAGCTTCCAGTGCTTATCTAAGGAATTACAATCCCACAAGCCTGACATCTGTACTGGGAAAATTAGGAGAAACTATACTGAAAGGTAATATTAATAGATGCCTGATAAACATGACTGTTGTGGTTTAGCCCGGCAGGCAGCTAAGCACCACACAGCCATTCGCTCACTCGCCCCACAGTGGGATGAGGGGGGTAATTGGGGGAAAAAAAGTAAAACCTGTGGGATTAGATAAAGACAGTTTAATAGGAAAGAAAACAAAAGGGAAAAAAAGAGAATAAACAAAAGAAGTGATGCACAACTCAATTGCTCACCATCCGCCGCCCGATGCCCAGCCAGTCCCTGAGCAGCATCCGTCCCCTGGCCAACTCGCCCCAGCTTTTATTGCTGAGCATGATGCCACAAGGTATGGGACATCCCTTTGGTCAGTCTGGGTCACCTGTCCTGGCTGTGTCCCCTCCCTTCTTCGTCTGCACCCCCAGCCTCCTCGCTGGCAGGGCAGCACAAGAAGCAGAAGAGTCCTTGGCTCTGTGTGAGCACTGCTCTGCAACAGCTAAAATATCGGTGTGTTATCACCACAAAAATCCAAAACATGGCACCATACCAGCCACTGTGAAGAAAATTAACTCTATCCCAGCCACAATAAGGACAAAGATCCGCTGGAAATATTGTGGGTTTGGTTTTGTGTGTTTGTGTGTGTGTGGTGCTATTTTTTTTTTTTGTTTTTTTTTGTTTTGCGGGGTGGGGGTGGGGGGTGGTGTCTGTTTGTTTGTTTTTGTAACAAGTCCTGTAAATCTATTGGCTACATTTGAAATTCAGGATCAAGAAGCATATGGCTAAAAGCAGGTTTGGTTGAGGTTTAATTTTGTAAAAATTTTCTGTGCAAAGACTGGTCACAATGGCTGTAAGGAAGCTGAGTATCTATAGCAGAAAAGGAAGAGCTCTTGCATGGGTATATAGTTGGCTAAAATGTAAGAAACAGAGGATGGAGGGAGGGGACAGCACTCCCAATCGTTTATCAGTGAAATGTCACAGATGTCTGTCCTGAGATGTCTACTGATTAATAGCTCCATGTAAGTCCTGGGCAATGGAATGAGGAGTGAAGTCAGAAGTTGGATTATGATATAAAGTTATCCAGGATCATAATGGCAGGAAAGAATTTCAGAACTTTAGAAGACTAAATCATGGGGCAATAAAATGGCTCAAAATTCATTGAAGATAAATGTGAAGTATATGAGAAAGAAAAAAAAAAACAACTCCATGTGCTAAACAATGGATTCTGAGTTGACTACTAATTTTTCTTTGAGTAAGGATTTAGGGTTATGATAGTTGCAAAAAAAAGATGACCTCAGTGTTTGAAAGGGGTCAAAAATGCAAGTTAGATGGTAGCAATTCTCAGGCAGAGAACAGAAAACAAAACAAATAGTATGATGCCATTGTTTGAGTCCATGGTCTGGCCACAGCTTGAAGGGTGCAGATCTGGTCCCCTGTTTCAAAAGAAATACAGTGTAATCGAGAAAATTTCAAAGAAAAGCAAACTGAAAAAATCTGCTTATACTGACGCTGCCTCTGTGTGACTACTGAGGGAGCCCATTCAAGTTGCCAACCCAGCGGAGAACTGAGGGGCAGGAGACTCACCATTTCTGTATAATTGGTGGTCTATGTAGAATCTAAGAAATAAATTAAACATCCCTCTTATTTTCATGGGGATATTTGAAACTAATAAAAATATTTGAGAATGTAAAATAACACTGCTTATCTACAGTACTCTTTCCTACAATATAGTTGAGGTTAGGTGGTACTAAATTTTCATATACATTAGATCATTGTACACCACTACAGTGATGTAAAAGGGCTGGAAAAACAGATGTAAATTATATTGGCATACACATTAAGGTACTGTTGGGGTAACATCAAGAGCCTTCAGTGTAATATCAGTTTCTGCTATGGCTAATAAGAGCATCCACTTGCATTAGTCAGTACTGTGTTAAATGGATGAGGAATATAAACTTTCAGACCTCATGGTGTAGTCCAATCACTCATTAAGGAGGCTTGGAAAAAACAGTTTGAACAATTGATTATTGGCTATGTTTTAAAGGTTAGGTATTCTAATTTCTGATTTTGTTTTGTTTTGGTTTGGTTTTGGTTTTGTTTTTGTTTCTTCTGGGGTACAGGACCAGGTATAATGATTCAGTAGGGCAATTCCACAAGTTCTGTGGGGTAGAATTTCATGAATGATCATTAAGCAGAAAAATGTTTTTCAAATTTTGGGGAAGATTATTAACTCTTTTTTTTTTCACTTTAGGAAGCCTTTCACTGAATCCTATCTTGCTAATATTGACAGATTCTTATGAAACCATATATTGAGTAGGAGTTAAGTCGCTTCAAATTATTTTGTCTGAAACTTTGCTTTCCTCTTTCCTGTAAAAGTTATTGACCTCCTTAGCAAAAATGTTAATCAGACACTTTACTTATGAGTCATATTTATGAGTTAAAACTTGACAGAATTAATTACTTGCCTAAGCAATTAGAAAATACACTGTTTGCTGATCAATGTGCTATCTCAAACAATCTCTGTGTAGTAAAGATGAACAAATCACAGCAAGATGTATAACAGTAGAAATAATACCTACTTAGGCTCTTGGTACTGTACAAGCTAATCAACTAAAATGTATCCATAAATCTTCTTCATGCTATAAGCCGTTACATTTTCCAATAGGAAACCCAGAAGTGTCTCTACAAGGTACAAGTATCACAACCTGCCCATTTTGTATAATTGGGACCTACAAAATTTGGCCTCCTGCATTTGCAGAAGGAAATGCTGGGGTTTTTGGACATAATCCAGATGGCTCATTATTACTGTATGCCCTATGCTGAATGCCTGCTCCCCCACATACATATATGCAAGGATGCTACTAGTCCACTATATACTGTGCATATAGTGCTCGTCTATGGTCAGGGATAGGTAAATTCTCACAACTGGTATGTTCTGACTCATATATTTTTTCTGGTAGGGAACAGATTGGGTCAAGCTATGTTCCGAATGCATCTAATTTTTCATTATGAAAGGTACTGTGCGAAGACAGGAACCACACCAGTTTCCACTGTTTTTTGTTCTCTGGTGTCGATAATGTCTTGTCCTTTGTTTCCAGTCCATGTCCTAACTCCTGCCGGGACACCGTAGTTAAAGGAAGGTAGAGCACTACTGTGTGTGCCAGGGTCTTTTTCTCTATTTTTGTATGGAGTTTCTCTGTGTACTCTGTACTTTCTACTCTTCCTTAATATTCAGTGGAGAGAAGGTACTTCTTGTGTGTGATTCATCTGGCTTATTTTACAGAAGTGTTTATTACATGTGTATGTTGGTTTAGCTTAATAACTGAGCTGCTAGGGTTTAAATAAGCAACTTCCTAGTAAACAAGGCAGGGGGTCATACAAATTCCCTGTACTTTTCATGGCCAATTCGCAATGTTGAAATCAATTATGATCAAATCAAGTAGAAGTAATTTTTGAAAAAACTATGTCGTTTTCATGCATGACTACAAGAAATAAGGAAGCCTAGTTTCCCACAGATCTCCATCTGACAATGCACGAACTCTGGCTGCAGCTCTGCTCACAGCTGTGAGCATGTAGTATAATGCCACTCTGCCACATAGATCTTCTGTGGCAGGAGATTATGATGGCAGTCACCCCTGCAGTTAGTTTTTCTGCTTTATCTTGGCTGTTGATTTTTCATAAATTTGATGGTAATTTGGGGGTATCTCACCCAAACTGAGTAGAAACTGAGCTGTAGGTTTAAAATTAGTGGGTGTATGGAGGAAGGAAAGCTAGAAGCACAGGCACTCAGATAAATGCTTGTCATGATCATTTAAATCTCCTTCTCGTAAGATACCATGCTAAAAAATCAGACAATGCTTATCCAAGAAAAATTAAATTATCTAAAACTAATGCTTAATCTTCTAATATTTAATGTTTAATGTCTAATGTTTAACCTCTCTTCACCCCCCACCACCCACCCCCAATTGAAAATGCTTTGGCTGGCCTACTTTCAGCTTCAAGCAAGGCTGATGTAAAACAGCAGCTATCACAATCTTATACACAAGTCCAACACTATTCAAATGGAAAAACCTGTGCGCTGATACCAAAAGCTGTAAGTTATGCGCAGAGGATGATAGAAAATTGATAACTGAGCAAAAAAGTAATAATAATAATAATTAAAAACATTAAGGACAGTACAAAAAACTTGCAAGGATTAAGAAAACAAATAACGGACTAGAAGTATTGGCTGGTCATTAGGTAGGTATCATGAAGTTCTCAAAGACATATCAGAGAAGGTCAGATTTTTCACTGAAGTTTATGTTCTGCATTTGGGAAAAATCACGCAGATGATGCATTCCCATTGAAATGATGAATAAATATGTTCTAACTAAACTGTCACTCAGAGTAGGTTGATGAATAAAGACAGAGATTTTTAGAACAGCTCTTCCAGAAAGGTTTCATCCAACAACTGACCAAGAAGCTCCCCAAGCTGGCAAGAAACTAGCATTGTACCAATAGTCAACAAGACTGAGTGAGAAAATAAAAAAAAAGTGATTAGTCCATCACCCATGGCATTGATCCTGGACTAGAATGGCTTCTAGTGGAGTCACTTCTTGATGAGATTGCAAGTTTGGTTGAAAAAGGTAGTATTTTTGATGCAGCAGACTTGTTCCTGTAAGACATTTGACTTACTGTTGCATGGCATCTTGATCAACTATCCAGGCTGATACAAAATCAATGTGGCACTAATGAATTTAGGACGGATTAAATGACAAGTCCCAGTGGTAATTATAAATACGGAATCATTACTGAGTGAGTGTGTTTCTCAAGATAGCCTGCAGAGCTCAGTTCTTCAGCCTGTTGTGCTTAATGATTTTATCAGTGTTCTGAAAGAAGTTCTAGTATCAGTGAGGAGGCCTGCAGTTAAGCCGAAAAATTAAGTGTTTAATTAGAGGGGTTTTGGTTATGAAGAGATCATGTATTCATAAAAATTCTCTAATTCTGTGTGTGCTGTGCAGTACAGTCTATCAACAGCTCAAATCAAAGCAGTGGGTTATTCTCTGCAGATCTGTAACGACTGTTTAAATTCAGATTTCTGGTATGGCTGAGATGGAACCGTGGGTATTGTGCTTGAAGCTCTGAAACTTATTTCAATTCTTTTTCCATCTCTAAGCACTGTAAATCTAGCTATAAAGAATAATGAATTGTTTTCTGCTTGGTTAATGATCTGAAATGGCTCATTGCAGGCAGATGAGTGCTGGAGCCAGCATGAAGGAGGCAGTGCGAAAGCACAGCGGGGAGCAGGGGTGCTAAGGAGGGCAGGACCCTGATGTCCAAAAACCACAGTGGCTCCTGTGAAATTGTCTCTTTCCAGAAGGTTCCTCAAAACCATATCAACAATATGAAACATAGAACTTCGTAAGTCAATTTTGTTTACTCAAGGGAATAAATGCATGCAGAGCTAACCCAGCTCTTACTTGAAAACCAAGTTGAGAGCATGGGTTCGGTCTGCAGTGTGAGTGTAAATACGGCACTATGGCAGTGTCCTCCAGCACAGTCTTTCAGGGGATGCTAGCAAGGTTTCAAGAGGTGTCCTAGCACCTACAAGTCTCTGTCTACAGAAACACCGCATTTCTTCGCCCACTTGCAGCTGCACAGCTCTGTTAGCTGGCGATGGTGGAGGGCAGAGACCTGTCGCGTTGAACCACGGGCGCACAGGGTCAGAACCTGCTTGCACAACATTTCTCAGAGTGCCTGTTTTTTCCCTTGTAGAGGGCTAAAGCTGAGCATATGGCCTGAGGTAATGAAGCTAAAGGCACTTGATTATGATCTCATTTAGAAGCTAATCTCACTTGATTTTCAAATCGCTCCATTTTCACACCAGTTCAACTATGTTGGCTTCATTGGAGATATTTCCTGAGAAAGCAGACTGTGTGAAAGGTGGTTCTGGCCCTCACTGATAAGTTAATACAACCTAGTGAACAGAGCTACGTGGCATGCTTTCTTTTGCATAAAAGCCGTTTTTAGAGACTCCTAGTTTTCTCCTGTTGTACCTGCTCGTATACTGTCTTTTGCTGTTCTTCATTTGCATCAATTCTGCTGTTTTTTGTACAAAAGACCTGTGAGAAGACCATGTTAAAATAATACTTTTCCTCTTGCGGATTGATTATTTTACTAGGGATCAATACAATGACAAAGTGCTCCATAAAAGGTTGTACCAGCACATCTGATAGGGAAGGGCTCCTGCTGGAGTCTGGAAAGATGGGGCTGAGAGGAGTGGGGAGCAGAAACTTCACAAGCTGACTTTGCCAGCAAAGGAAACATGGTAAAAGAACAATTCCTATGTGGTGCTTTCACAATTTTAAAGATATTTTGCCCATTACTTTCATGACATCTCTGCTTAGTAATAGCATAATGACTTTTGTGGGTTAATATTTTAGCTGTTAAAAAGGATCTGCATCCTTATCACATCCCTCTGCTTCAAACTAGAAAAGTTAACCACTTCAAAGTAGAAACACTACCCTACCCTCCTAGGTAAATCACTTGCAAGGTACTTTCAATATGGAATTAATTTCACACTAGATCAGTACAGAATAAATCATTCTGTGTGTCTTTCAGTCTACGAATACATAATTAATTTAGCTCTCAGAGACATTTCAAATTAAGCCCCCTGAATGAGATATTTTAATTATGCCAATTAGTGAAGTAAAACTTTAATGTATCAGGACGTCAACATTTCTAAGTGATAAATAATTAAGTTTGTTATGATCTAACTGGCATATATTCGTCTGCGTTGAAAAGAGTATTTGAAAATTGTAGGTGCTTTCACACAGAGGTATGAAACTTTGCCTGACTGCTTATAAAATCACAAAATATTTACACTTTCTGAATGAGAAAGACTGAAGATAATTGACATGTATCTTCTCCAAAGATAAATAACTTTCAGTAGTAAAGTTGAACCTGTCTCAGCAACTAATAAGAGATGATCACACTCTTTTTCTTCTTGCCACTTGTCCTTCGGAATTTCCTTAGTAACTCAGTAGTGACTAGGGAGAGAAGGGAGAATTCTTAAAATTAATATTCAGTATATTAAAAAAGTGAAAAGTTTCATAGCAGGGCAATGACTCCGAGCAATTTTAAGTATTAAAGAATATAAGTTTTTTCTCTGCTTCCTTATACATATTTTTCTTTGGATTCACAAAGAAACAATGTGGATATTCTGTCATCTGGATTTTAAAATTATGTTAGAAAGGCTGGGCTTACAGACTCTTAAAGGTACTTAAGACTTTCTGGATGTGTTACAGCAACTACAAGCACATTTTTATAACTAAAGCATAAACAAATGGCAACGTGTATATTTATATGGTCACACTTCTACTGAATTATGGGAGTGCAGGTGGAAGCCTGAGCTCAGGCATCATTATGTATTTCTAGGGCAAGATTCTGATGGTATTGGGCTTTCTTATATATTGTGTATTTTATTTATTTTGCTTTCATTTTGTATTTCAGTCATGCCAAATGCATTGCCAAATGAAAACCTTTCTTTGCTCAGAACTGATCCTAAAGAGTGTAGGACTGTCCTTTTAAAAAGTAGAAAATATTTAGCAGAGGAATCATAGGTCAAAGACCCGTGCTGTGCAACTGCATCTCAGCCATGAGGTGGGCTGGTCCAAGCTTCCAGCTTGCTCCTTTTGGAAAAGGTAATTCTTCCCTCTCCTCTCCTCTCCTCTCCACTCCCCGGCGTGCAGTCNGTTTTCCTAGAAGGGGAGAAGAAAATTGGTGGAAAAATTAACTCCAAAGAGGCCTAGAAAAAAATGTGTGCAGCATTCTTTGAAGTCAGTTCTGTATCATGAAGGTCCCAAGGGATCTGTTGTCTTTGGTGTCTCCTCTCCTCTCCTCTCCTCTCCTCTCCTCTCCTCTCCCAGGTGTGCAGTCCCATCCCTCCCTGAAATGTGTCTGAAGAGCAGGGAGCAGATCAAGCTTACCACCCTGGCAAGTGTGTTTGATTTCTGACTTACTTGAACTGAGCAAAAAACTGCCTGCTAATATTTTATGGTTGAGATGTAGACAGAGCAAGATGGTAAATGCTCAGCTGTGCTTTACAGNGATGTAGACAGAGCAAGATGGTAAATGCTCAGCAGTGCTTTACAGTGCTTCTTTATCCGGTGTGAATAATCCTTTGGTGCTTAATGAGCTAATTTGAAAGGAAGTAATAAGACAATGGGGAAATACTTTATTCTCAGAGGAATGTTTGCAGAAGTCTGTGGCTGTAAATCTGTACCAGATAAAGTCTATAATTTCTCAGATTAAAAATGAAAGCAAAAAAAACAAAAGCCAATCTCCACAGCAAGAACACAATGGTTATACAAGCAGTAAACATGCCCCACTGAGGTTACAAATGCCTAGTACAGCCAGCTTGCTCTTTTGCAGTGACAAAAAAGAACTAAAGCTTTAGAACTCGATTTCAAATAACAACACTTTGTGATAAATAATATGTCACTATAACAGAAGTAATTAAATAGTATTTCCAAGCTCAAGCCTATATAATTTTCTTTATTATTAATGTAAAAAATGAGTGAGACATCTCGTTAATTTTTGTAGAAAGCATTAATCAGTTTTATTATGAACAAATTACTCAAGGTATGAATCCATAATGTTTGTCACTGGAACAGTAGAAGTCCTCAGTGGTAACCCAGTGTTTGTTTGTTCCGTACTAATTTAATTCCTGATGTTATTCATTACTTCCATGCCTCCTTCCATCCCACCTATGCTTAAGCAAGCAAAGAAAGACAAAACTAATAGAAAGCTGTTTTGATTCAAGAAGTAGCCACATGTTATTCCTGAAAGAGGAAATGCTGAGCTTGATCTTGCATTGCTTGCTTCTTTTACCTGTGTGCACTCACACAGACTGTAGCAGTGTGTACGTAGAAGTAGTGACACGGTTAAACAGAAGGCAGGACTCTCCTCACTCTGTATCCGGTGGCTTTGCATAGCCGTAAATTCAACAGCTGTCTTCCCTAATGCCACTTACTTTCTTTGTTCCTTGATGTGGCACATAACTGCAAGAATGGCTGATTTCCAATTGTTCCACAAATAGCTATCTGAATGATACTGTAAGGCTTTGCAGGTAAATGTGGAATTACCTACTCTTCCTGGAAGCTAACCAGACCAAAACTTGTGGATGTTACCAGCTATGTCAGAGATGTCTTTTTTTTTTTTTTTTTTGGCATAATTTCCTGAAGTTCTTAAACTCTGCAGGCAAAAAAATATTAACAGGGATACCCTTGCCAAAACAGACATAAAATAAACGTACCGCTGTTTTTCTCACCCATCCATAGTCACGTATCTTCTGCTCCACTGGTTCCCCTGTCTGGAAATAACAGACTGTGTTGGAGAAATCAACAAGCATACTACAAAACTGAAATATATCATGGCTCTGTGATAACTGCATAGTTATGACGCGTCTGTATGAACCAAGTGGAGTTTCAGATTGATCCAAAAGCTGCCTGCTTCTAACCAAGTGATAACAGGGTATCTGGTCATTTGAACTGCAGCCAAAGACAACTGGAATTTGTCTCATGTTGTTAACTACAAAAGCACCCTTTAATGTCATCAAACCAGTAACTGGCTGTGGCTTGAATAAGGTGGTTTCTGGGAAAAAAAGAAAGAAAGAAAGAAAGAAAAAAGTAGAAAGGCAAATTTGAAACTCCCTTCTGGACTTTGTTGCTAACTTTTTCAGCTTGCATACAGGGAGAATAACACATTGTACCATTACAGCTTTCCTAATGCTTTCACATTTCACATTTTGAGTGCTATTCTCTTAGGAGTTTGACATACAAAGAAAAAACACATAGCAGGAATCAAAATAAATAGGTTAGAGAGCAAATTAAATAGTCCCAGCCTCTAAACATTTTAAAACAGAAATGTAGAGAGCTACTGCATGTGGCCAAGAGAAAGGAAAACGCTATTACCCCAGCCCAGGGGTTAGCTGGTGGGAAAGCAGAAAGAAAGGGCAGCTCTTAGGCTGCCTTGTTAATGATAGCTGGGGCAATAAAAAATAATAATACCAGCTGCGTTTTTTGTTCACATCTGTTGGCAGAGATAGGCAAAATGATGTGGATGGAGCCAGCTCAGTCTTTGACATCAGTCATATACTCCCCAGCAATCAGAATAACTGCTGGTAGAGCCAGCCAGAATTCCTGCTGGAGCACTCACAGCTCACGCAGCTCACCTCAAAAGACTGCCATGCTTGAAAGACTGCAAACTTCATTCCTTCCCCTGGAATCCTTTAACCAATAGCCCCGTTCACATCTTGCAAGTGTTTATTCAGAAGAAACCACCTGCCATTTCCATAACCGACTCTGTAAGGGGCAGCTTTTCCCCAAATCTTTTTGCTCTCCTTTAAGACAGTACCCATACCCAGAGGAGTTCAGTGGGTCTGAGCACAGATAGCACAGAGCTTTTAGCATCTCATCCTCCCATTCACAGTAAGTCCCTGGCGATCCCTCTTTGGAAGGCTATCTGTTTCTCAGCTGGAGTGCGTGGGAATGAACAACACACTTGTCAGGAGTGGTCTTGGGGAGAATTTACTGGCGTTACAGCAGCAGTAACATGGTTTGCCCTCCAAAGATCTATCAAATTATCTCCTTAAGAAAGATATTTGTCCTGACGTGTGGCACAGGCGCTTCAGCTGAAGGATTGACCCATGGGATCAATTTGCTCTTTATTTTCAGCTTTGTTGCACATTTTCTCCATATATTATTTTGATATTTCTTAGCGTAGATTCCTCTAATAACATCCTTTAATTTCCATTTTCAGCAGTGTTCTACCACATTTGCCAGGACCATTTGCACTGCAAAATCAGAACAACGTGAGACCTGAATTTCAATTCTCAGCTTGTTAAATACTCCTAAATTATTTTAGGGTAAACCTAAGGTGATTTAACTGATGAAATCCAGGGTGGGAGGAATTTGAGGGATGGAAGAGATGAAACGGCAGTTTCACATGGCAAGAAGAAAAGGAATGACATTTTTCCAGCAAAAAGGAAAAATGAAGTGTTTGAACTAAACATGAGATTTTGAGTCTCCTTTTACATAGTTTAAATGCTAGCTTCAATTACAAAACATTAGATAGTAGTCCTTGTACTAAACAAATGAGAACTGGAGGTAGCAGGCTGGTTCCCCTGTGCCTTCAAGCCAATCTAAGAACACAGTAATGCCAAAAGTGGGGAAGGGGATGCTGATGCTCCCATCTGTACTGCATTCCTTCATTCCCTCACTTGCTCTTCTATTAGTTAAAGAACTTGGTGTAGCTGTGCAATGACTGACAGCAAACTTTGTATACAGAAAAAGGATTTGTGTTCAGTCAGGTTAGTAAGTTCTTCAAATTCATGGGACTATGCCATCATATGGGAATGCACATTCATGGCCAGGAGAAGCGTCAGATCACCCAGTTTGGTAGCAACATGGTTTTAGACCAGCTTAGATTGGCTAAAACACGTCTCATGCTCATATCCAGAATGTGATATACAGAGGACACAGAAAGAAACTGAAATTTCACAGTGAGGGTAAATTTCACCTGAAAAGGAGCATTGCTACATTGTTCTGTGAAGCACCTGAGTAATCTGCAACAAAGCAACTTCTCAGCTGGGTCACTGACCATTAACTCATCCTTCTTCTGAACTGTCACTGGGACAGTCACCTTTGTCATCAAGCCCTCACTTATTATACCAGACCAAGGGAAACCATTTGGGAGTGAAAACATGTGAAATGGACTGGTTTTTTTGCTGGGGCAGACAACCAGCGAACCTTGATTTCCATGGGATGATAGGAACAGATAGCAGTGTAAGACCCAAGTCTCTAGCATAGAAATTAACTGCATTTATTTATTTATTCATTCAAATCTTTGTGCAAATAGCTGTTCCTTATTTGTCTTCATGACTGTCTTCAAAGTGAATACATCTGGGTCCCTGGGATAATAGATGAATGAGAGCAAATTTCTTTCTCCCTCTTGGAGTTTTAAAGACTAGTAGTATGGATATTAACTTCAGCAATTACATATGTGGAATCTTATTGTCATTTTTCACAATAAAATTGTGTTAGCAAAAGCAGCTTCAGCAATGTGACAGGGTAACAATCCCGCTTCCCAGACATGTGTCTCTGTATTTATCAAAAATAAATGACAATGTGGAACAAGAAATACTACACATGGGAAAAGCCCTAATCCAATGGCTTTATTTTTATTAAAACAAGTACTTTGTGAAAACGAAATCTCTCTGACTTATACATCTCATAGGTGAATTTTATGACTAGTTTTCTATTTAATTTTTATTGGTCATTATTATTAGTTTTGGATGTGCTTTGAGCTTGGATACACTCTAATTCTAGGGATAGCAGCACCTCCTCTTAACTTATATTGAGTTTGGGGCTCCTTTTGCAAAAAAAAAAAAATATATAGACTGGGTATTTCAAGACTATGAGGAAAAAACTGTGAAACTGTGCAGGGACACTCAGGTGTAGAGGAGCATTGTGTTGATATCTGGAAGGACAGAAAAGGGCGGGACAAATGAATGAATTCTGCATTCTGTGCTTTTTCATATACGATGACATTTCTATTGAAATGTAGTGAGTGTACCCTAAAGGGAAGGAAGAGCAGAGTTAATGTACTATGGGGATGTCCAAGTAGAGAGGGGTGAACATTTGAAGCAAATGATCACCCCAAGCTAAATCAACATTTTCAACCTCGATTTTAGAAGTTCATAGAAAGCACTAGAATTTCAGAGGTGCTAAGAGAGAGGAGGGATCTTCAAGAGAGTTGCTTCCCACCGCCTACTGCTTATTTTCTAAGTTTTGAATATTGAAAAGAATCAGGCCTTTAAATACTATTTGACTCCTAAAAAAGGGAGACCTCCTTTCTATGAGTTTGTCTTAGGTTTACCCCCACAGCCAACTCCACTATGTGCTTGTTAGTAGTGTGTTTGAACTTGAGCAGAATATCCTGAGGAGAAACAAAGCCCCCAGGGCTCTGGGGTTCAGAGTAGACAAAGGAGATTGTTTTAGTTGCAATCGTGACAGCAGCAGTATTCAGGTTGCTATCATTCACAAAAGTGGGAAAGAAAGCCTGGCTTCTGCTTATCATCATAGTCAGCTTGTTTCTCCTGGATGACTCAAAGGCTTGAATTTATGGACAGACTTAAAGGATCTGGGCTGGAAATGGCTGAAGACTCTGTAACTGATTACAGCCCAAAATAACACACTTAACACCTTTAGCATTTATATCAGATGTGAGTTTCTTGGCTCAGGTACCTACCAGCAACAGCTGTGTAAAATGGACTCATCTGTGTTTTGATCCAACACTGGATTATCTGTCAGTTTAGGAGAGAAACTGGAACTGGAATGTTATGGCTCATTTTCATCATTTACTCTGGGAAAGATCCAAGTTTGATGTCAATTCACCCCTTTTCTCCATTTGCTTCCAAAATCATAAACACCAAGCAGCTAGGGCTGACGTTGCTTCATCTTGTTGGCATCATCTACAAAAGGAGGCCCAGGAAAGGCAAACAACTGCCATACTCAGCAACTTACTCAACTACTGCACTAGGCAACAGGGATCTCAGAGAATTAGCAGCAGCAGCTGCAAGAACTAGGTCACGTTTCACTGGAGTGTCACAGTGAGTTGAGAACAGCAGTGAACCATGAAGGCATCTTGAGGTCTCAGTCCCATGTCAGCCAGCAGAAGTGCTCTTCTAAGAGTTAGTGCTCAGGAGATACCTGGCAACCAGCTACACATGAAATTATTGCATGAGATAAATCTTTATTTGCTAAAATGTCAAAAGGCAAGGTTAGCCTGCCAAGGATATTTCCCTATGATGCTATTGCAGCTGCCAAAGCAAACACACAAAGGTGGCAGAACCAGCAGCAGCACTGCGGCCACTGCTAGCCACAGATGGCATCCTTCCTAGGTAATGCTCAGCATTAACACGGACACTGATGATCTGAACAGCTCGGTTCAATGGCTGGTAGCCTGCTGCTGCCTTTGTGGAGCCTGCTGCTCTCGCTGTAACAAGAGATTTCGTGCTATTTCGCATGTGCTTTAAAGCTATTGTTCCTTTTCTTTCCCTCGCACCAGTGCATCCATTTGCAACAAGAATATCCAAACACAAGAACAAGAACATCCAAAGCACAAGAGTATGTATGAAAATCATGCTCTCACATTGGCCACTGCCACACTGGTGCTGTGGTTCCAAAGTAATTAGATAAGCAGTCTTCACATTACTACCGTTTCCCAAGAAATGCTCAACGCTCTACACACTGAGGGGTAAAATGACAATCTTTTTACTTAGCAGGTGATATTGACATAGGGGCTATAAATTCCTGCTCTGAGTGACAACTACCCAGGAGTTTTCAAACTTCTCATTGCATGTGTCGCATGTGCCTGTCTTGCACAGCCAACGGGACTTGTTTCTGCTGCTGCAGTGCTTCCTCCCACCCTGATTGCTTCTACTGTCAAACTCAATCATTAGTCCTACTTCAGTCCTTAGAGGTCTTTATTCCTACAGAAGCTCAAGTAAAATTCATTTGTTAACAAGCACGCATTAACCAAGGCAATTATCAGCATCACGGGGAGTATAAAAGTTTATGATGTGATGCTTTGCTTATGCCTGAAGTCTTAATAATATCATCAGTAATATCCACAATAAGAATCTTAATTTGAGTTATAGTAGGCATACAAAGTAGGGCCAGTTCTCCTCCTATTTTACGATTTTGTTTTTCTTTTGATAACTACAATAATTCCTTGCTTGTTTTAGCAATGAAAATTATGAAAGTAAGAAAACTATTTGGATTGTTCTGTGCGTTCCTGGGCATTTTTACTCCTGGATGACAACTAACCACTGGCAGTTCTAGTTATATGGGTATTTCATAGCAGCACCTGCTACAGAAAATGAGCATAAACTGAAATGCTACATTTTATTGCTGTACCAACTGATCAAGCAAAAGTAGCCTGCTTATCAGCTAGCTGGAACACGACAGAGATAAAAGAAAACCACCAGTGAGGATCCTGATTCCTATCATGCTGCTCCAGGGCTATAAAATACCTGTAAACTCCCCCTTGTTATCGATTACGTGTGTATGCATTATACCTGATAATTTCCTGTAATTTCCACAGTTAATTTCACGTAACTGGAAGATAAAAACTTGGATGAGGTCTTTACTTATCTTGGATCTTCAGTGTTCAGCTCCATAAAGCTAAAGCTTCTGTTTAGCTATAAGTGCTCTCCGATTTTGCATTCCTTTCCTTGGTGTTGCCTAGTCCTACAGGTCAGCATTTAGACTTTCCAGAAGTTTCTTGCTGTGGTAGTAAAGACCCAATTATGATTTGACAAGAGAGACCTACAGCTAAAGTAGTTTGTTTTCCCTCCCTTCATTGCTTACAAGCTCAAAAGAAGCAATGATAAGCACCCAAAACTCAGGAACACTGTGGAGAACACATTGCTGCTTACTTATTATTATTCCACTCTGTCTGCCGTAGCTTGTTGCTTCTGCACTGCTAAATCAAATTTGGACATGCTGTATCATATTTGAAGTGACAATCTGTGAGCAATGTGATAGATCTAATAACACTCTGGGAAAACAACCTGAAGGCATTAAGGGATTGCATCAGGGCTGTTTTTACATACTGACTATGGAATTTGTTGTCGTTAAGATTGTTTCCTCTGCTCTCCAAAAGGTGCTTACTTTGCATTTATTGCTATCAAGGCAGGTGTTCCCATTGCCTCTCTCATTCAGCTTCAACATTTAAAATAGTGCCCTTAAGTACATCTGGCACTCCTAAGTGGCAGCATTCTTGTCTTGCCTTTCCAATGACAAAATCTTTCAATCGCATCTTTCTGTAACAATACCATACTTGTAATCATCTATTTAACCAGCCCCACTTACCAATGGCTTTTAAACAGCAGTAATATCAGCATGGTATGCCTGTCAACTGAAATATTAGATACTAACACTCGTTAATACAAATATATTCATTTCTCTATCTTCTGTATAGCAGTACTGTGGTTACCCAGCAGATTTAAAGTTACTCATTTAACATGTCGAAATAAATAATGTCTGCATGGAATGGCAAACTGTGATGGTCCATTTCAGAATATTACTGATGATTTGGTACTAAATTGACTTTCTAATATGTATTCATTTTTCCAACATCTCCTGCATTTTAATGCCATCCTGGTGTTTTCTGCTGTCATAGATACTCACTTTAAAATATGGAACTACACTGTCCGGAAAAGAATAGCTTGGTAGCTAAAATACTGATTGAAATGGCCTAAATTCAACCTCTTTGTTTGGCATCCTTGGATGGATCATTTGTACTTCAGAAGAATTTGAGGAAATAGCCTCAAGTTACACCAGGGGAGGTTTAGGTTGGACATTAAGAAAAATTTCTTCACTGAAAGGGTTGTGAAGTATTGGAACAGGCTGCCCAGGGAAGTGGTTGAGTCACCATCCCTGGAGGTCTTCAAAAAACGTTTGGATTCAGAGCTTAGTGACGTGGTTTAATGGTGGACTTGGCAGTGCTAGGTTAAAGGTTGGACTGGATGGTCTTGGAGGTCTTTTCCAGCCTAAACGATTCTACGATTCTATAAAAGACATTCAAAATCATTACTTCATAGCAGGTATGTGAGGCATGCAAAATGCTTAGGAATGATAGACACCTTCCAGAACAGAGAAAGATTAACAGAAATAAACGTATATGTTTTTAATCATTTATTTTTCACTGAAAGTCCATCCACTTACCACTAAACTAAAGCAAGTTGCCCTTTTCCCCAACATAGCATTTCTGCTTTAAGCCTGTAATAAGCAGATTGCAACTTTTTGCTGGTTTGTTATGAGGAAAGAAGCAGAGTCATGGCTGGATACAACTTAACAGTGCTTGGGCTTTTTTCTTTACCTAATGGATGATAATGGCCAGTGAAGGGCAGTAAGAGCTCTCTGAAAGGCCTGTCTCACCCAGGTGATACTGAAAAGTGCTCGAGGGCTGAGAAATCATGCTATAAAAATATCAGCTGCTTACAGGCTGCTCAGAGGTGTGAGCTATTTGATCAACCTGGATATGGCTAATATATTTTTCATAGGCCTTGTCTATTTTTTTATTCTTATGCTTTATCTTCAACCCTTTTATCATATAATCTGTTATTATACCTACGGAGAGCATAGCATTGTATTTTGTGTCCAAGGAGCACGTAGACCTTCCAGCATACCTGAAGGCTGCTGAGTTTATCTTGCCAGTAGACTTGCAGGTGATGAATAGAACCGTGGGAAAGTGTTCGGTGTCTGACTGTACTCAAATTGATAAAAGATGCAGCTCATTGCAATGGTAATAGACAGCAAGGCATTCAATGACACCACGAGGGAAATGACTTACAGACTTCACTGTTATCTTACTGAGTAGGTTTTAGAACAGAACAACGCGCGTAGGTGTTGTTGCAGGTGTGCTTTTTGATATGACCACGATATCTGTTTTGCTCTTTCAGTGACAGACAAGTGAGACTCACACCTCACTGTGATGCTGTGGCTGCGCCTCCCAGCAGGATGCCCTAAGCATCCTTGCACAAAGAAGAGCCCCTCACACTTCTCCTGCTTCACTACTCTTTCTCCTAAGATTCTCCATTAGAGCCATTGCTACAGACTAATTTATTGACAGAATTACTTCAAAATACTGCCCTCTTTTTGATGCAAACTGTAACCAATGCTTCAGAGCCTTTTACACCTGTATTTGTAGCTGGATTACTGTAGTGGCAGCGTGCTATAACCTTGTCATTATAATATTACCCTAGCCATTTGTTATCGTGCTTAGAGTCTATCTGTCTTCGTGGAAAATGGACCAAATGAACAACAGCCATCTGCTCTTAGCAGAAGAGCCATTCCTTCGTCAGAATGCAACACTAATAGTTACACTTTTTAAACCATAAACTCTCCAATTCACTTACCAACATACAAACTATTAATATTTATGTAAAAAAACCACAAAATATACCTTCTACTGAAAAAAAATCTTCCTTATAATGTCACCAGGATCACAGTGTGATTAGACAACTTTGAAGGCACCTTAAATATCTATAAGGACTCTTGATGTTGAAAGAGATTCATTGCCTAGTCTGCATGTATTTCAAACATAATGTGAACACCCAGCAGTGCAATGCTGTTATTGTGCTATTAGCATGAATCATATAATTTTTCTTTTTATATATATCATCTATACATATAATATAATGATAGGTAGAGACTTACCTCATTGTTACATCCAGGAGTCCAAAACCTCTTCTATCTGTTATTAGAAACAAACAAGCTAACCCTCTCAGTTCTTAAAACCTATTTCCCTATCCATTATTAGAAATGTCGCTGAGAACAACAGCAAATGTCATAATACTGCCATCTGCTATTGAGTTATTTTAACATCTGTATCGTCTGCACTTTAATAACTGATATGTGACAACTTTAGAAAGCAGGGAAGCCAGAGCTTCTATATGTTAATAAAGTTTCTGGCTGCTGTGTAAATCCATTCCCGTGCCTGTCTTCATGCACCAATGTAATCACTCTCTAAACAGCAGGCAGGCTGAAGCACTGTTAGTCAACATGCTGTTGGCTGTTGTTGTTATGGCATGATTAAACATATTATTCAGGATGGAAGATGAATTGCTATAGCAGCAGGCAGTTAACGTCCACTTGCATCTGTGGAGTCTTTTTAATTTTTAGAAAATAAATTCTAAATACATGTCCATATTAAATCTCATCTATTTTAAACAGTGAACTTTTTTATTAAAATAAATGCTAGGAAGAATATGTATATATATACTT
>VXAL01009314.1:30413-105561 GCA_013399475.1 Chauna torquata
TCTCTTTCCAATCCTTGGTCTCTTAATTGTCAAGAAAATTTTTCTATCAAGAAAGCTCTACCCACAAGTAGAAATGCCTGCGCAGAGGATATTGTTTGATTAGTGTCACACCCACACAAAACCCATTGATTCTTATCCTACTTTGTCACTTTTAAATCAGGATTTCAACTTCAATTTATATCCTGAATCACAATAAATCTAATTTCTCTTCTCTTGCATGAACCATCCCCTAATACCTACAATCCTTTAAAGATACTAAAATCAACAGAACAGCCATGTTAAATTTTGAGTAAGCCTGAAGAGTCAGGAAAGAGAGTGCTAAGGAGAAGAGCCTCTCTTACTGGAGCTTTTTATAAATAATAATAAATAATTGATCACTAGAGGTGGAGCTTAGGCCTGGCCTCCTGCTTTTGAACCACACCATCCAGTTTTATACCCATGCCCTCTTCCCCTTGCCAAACTCTATCACTTAGTGTGATATTGCAAGGTAGATATAAATTGCTGGGTGCACCCAAAATTGCACAGATTTTGCAACCATATCATAAGCTTTCACGACCTTTGTATGTAGTTGACTTATTTTGCTATAACTCCTCTTCAGAACTAAAAATGCAAGCACCTACTGCATTTTAATGTAATAGAATTAAGCTTCTTTTGTTCTTTTAACATTCAAGAGTGATTATTAAAATGGACTATGATGTTACCTCAAGTTAAATATTTTCTATTTTTTACCATTTGATAATAATGTTTAAGTATCATTTTCCTTTTCCCTAAGCTCAAGCCAGACAGCATGGTCATTTGGGCCACTTTCTTACCAGCAATCTTGACTACTTATAATCTATTACCATTGTGTCATTCTACAGCACTAGCAGTGATATCAAAAGTATTTAAGTGACTGAGTCTGACAGTACGTCAGAAAAGAGCATGTAAATGTTTCCTGAGCACTATGCAAATGTCATCCTTATGTTCAGACTAGCTGTATATGTATCTCTAGGAGACACCTCTTTCTCTGTTTTCTATAAGGAATAATGCAATTTTAGGCAAGAAAGTCATTGCTTCTGGTATAAAGGTTTATGCTAAAGATCTAGAAAAGAACTGCATGCTTTTTAGGCACTTCAAATTACACCTCAGTGGTGACAAAAAACTTGCAGCTGCTTCTCTGCAAATCCACCACGCACACCCAGCCACGTGAGAAGCAAGATGATGATGGTGGAGCAGTCACAGGACAGAAGGAGGTAAGTATTTTCAGGCAGAGCCCTTCACCTGTGCATGTGTTCTTCCTTCAGAAACACTTCCAGCATCTGAAGTCCTCCTTTCAGGATTAGTTAAGTTATGACTGATGATTATCTAACTTCTGTTTGTTCTGCAAAACTACAATTTCATGAGGTATTTCTGTGTGGTNACAAAGCCATTAAGAGGTTTGGATGCAGTTTGTAATAAAAGAATCTGCTTGCCATAATGCAGAGCCACACAGAAATAATAGAGCTGTTATGGACTGATATACCCTGACCCTCTGACTTTTCTCCAAAGCTGGGACTTGTCATAGTACCTTGCTGTGGGTAGGCATAAAGGAAGTCAGGGTATGGATTGGGTTTTCCTCTGACTTGGGAGCTGAGAACTGCTGCTGGTTCTAATTGATCCTAAAATATTAAGTTGCATGTGATGTGTGATTTAGCCATAGAGTATTTATGATAAACTCTGAATTTATTTTTCTTACAAAAACTTTTTTAAAAATATACTTTTGTTGAAGCAACGCTTAACAACTTTTTCAGTGCCACATTGTTATCTGTAATAAATAAGTTGTGGCATTTGTGCCTCAGGTTAGTTAGTTAGGTACAGCTCTAGAAATTCTCAAGCTTCAATGCTCATAAGGACTAAAAGTAGGATTAACAGATTCTCTTTGAAGCTTGAGAATATGCCTGGAGTTGTACCTGACATACCTATGGCTGCTTGGTTGGCATGACAATTATACTCAGTTGATGTCTGTCTCTTTTGAACTTACTCAAAATAAAGCCCATTTACTTATAAGTAGAAGCTATTTTAAATAAAGTTAATGTACTGTGTATACTTGCACCTAAATATATGTATCTGTCACACAACTGGATGAGCTTGTGCTCACTGTTCCTGGAATAGCTGGCACTGTTGGTACCATAGAGGCAACAAAGCTATTCCCCAGGGGCAGATACCTTAAGAACTCGCACCCTAAATATGTCTCAGAAGTCAGCGATTGCTGGAAGATAGGTTAATATGACAAGGTCCTTAATAATTATTGCTGCTGCAGTGTATGAAAGAACAACACAGAAACACAGAATCATCACTGACTTAGTAGTAATTCCTCACGTTTTAGGCTTCCAGCTTGTGAGTTGTACAGACTGTGCAGTCAAATAACTTTTTGTACGAGTAACACAACATTTTACACATTTACATTTCCAATTTGTTTATCCTTATCTGTGGGTAGTTCTTTGTGCTGGCAGAAGTGAATTTTATTTCAGCTCCAGTTAGTCAGGATTGGTTTCAGTTTTAATTTTTTTTCTAGGCTGATATTGCTGACCAACTGAGTAACAGTGACCTCTGTTTTGTTATCCAAGTTGTCAGTGAAAATGTTGAATATCACACCTGAGACAGTAATCTGGGATCCCCTCCTTTACACATCCTTGCGTCTCCTTGGAGAGTGCACTTACAGCCCTTTGTGCACACACCATATTCTGCAGTACTTACTTTTTCTGAGACAGAAGCAGGTCATGCATTAAGGTTACTTTAGCACGTACCTGCACAGAAAACAGCGTGTGTATCCCGCAGGTGTTTAGTCAGCATACTGAGCAGCTCTCCGCACGCTGGCTGTGCCTTGGTTTACTTCTGCCTAAATCTGTGATAGAAGATCCTTGCCTGTCTCAGCCCCACCAAGTAACCTACGTTCATATTGGTACTTTCATTTAAACTAAGAAACTGTTCATTTGTTGGGCTTATTGCTTTATTTTGCATAGTTTAAAAGCAGTCTCCCTAAACACTTGATTTGGATCAGTTCAGGGGAGGATATTAGCATTGCATTGTTGAAAGACCCAAATCCAGAAAAATTACTGAAAGATTTGTTTTCACAGCTGCAAATGCAGGCAAAATGAGAGATTTTGTTGTTTAATAGAAAACAATGGCATAGAAGAATGAAAGAAAGAGATAAAACATGAGTGTGTCTGAGGATTCAGGTTGCATGTAGAGAATTTCCTCTTGTACTACTTGCTAGCTAGAAGGTAGTCAGAAGGAGCAGAGCTGATGATAAGCAAAAAGGGCTGCTCTTAGCCTTGATGGATACAAAGCTCCTAGGGTATCTCGTTCCCATCATTTTCTTTTATTTTGATCAACACTGCTCAGTAGCTGATCTGACATCAGACTGAAGCATCATTCCCAAAATTCACACAAGCACATGTTGAAACAGAAACTTGTAAGCAGTCTCATCAAATCAAACTCATGACGTCAAATATAAAATGCTCGTTGTCCCTTTCAGGTCTTCTCTTGGATCTGTTCTCACTTTGCTCTATCTGCTGTTTGTCACCGTAAAGTAGTTAATTCCCATCAGTGGTGACAACTTCATCAGCTACTTGTCTTTCCATTAAAATTTACAGGAAAAGCACATCTTCCTTCTAATAAGCTCCTTCACTTAAAAGAAAATTTACAACCTAGGTAGATAATGTAGACCAAGTGAGAGAAATGGAGTTGAAATGATTTATGAGGAGTCGTACAGACAGGTCAGGATTAGAATGAGATGACAATTCACGTCTAAGGTCCTGTGCCCTGACTTGTGTGCATTGCCTTCACAGCTGCACCTTATTACAATAGACTTGGATGACATTTTATGATATATTCTTTAGGGCACATTTATTTATTAGTTTGATAAATTCCAGGTATCAGTTGACTATTAATACATATGTTTTTGCTTTGAGCATATATTATACAACTAGTACAACCTCATGAACTGAAAACATCTGTCATGCACAACCTCATGATGAAAACATCATTCTGCTATCATGCCACTTACACACACACACACACGCATGCACACACACACACACTTGCAAGGCTTATTGTGCCAGATCCAGTCCCACGCTCTGCGTGCTCTTGAACCACAGATGCAATGCTAAGGAAATGTAAAGCCACGGGTTGCATTAAGCTGGCAAAAAAAGGGAAGGGCTGCATCAAAGTTATTAAACATCCTTTCCCATGTCCCAGCTGCTATTTAATAGCTTGCCTTGTCTGAATCCCCGGACAGCTGCCCCTTTGTCCTCATCTCCAAACCTGCTTTGCTGCTTTAATTAGGTAGCCAAATGTGAAGAACAACTTCTTTGCTTGGAAGGATATAGATGATATGAGTCAGCTTTACTTCATTTTCTTGAGCAGAGCGAAAGCAAAGATAAAAATGAAGTGGCTTGCGAGAAATATTTATCTGCAGCAATTTAGCATGCACTGTAAAAATTGCTTTCAGAAAAGGAAAATGGAAATCATTTTGAAGGACATATGTCAATGAGTTTTAGACTCACTTTCGTGTACTTTCCTTAATAAAAATCTCCTTCCAGTGCAAACACACGTGCACCAAGTCTGCAAATGGCCAGTTTAGAGTAGCAGTTAAGCACAAACCTTCAGTCACTTTAGATTTTTGGCTGACCTAATTCGCTCTAATTTCTACACCTGACATGGCTTCCCACATAATTTTTCTTTCACTGCTATAAATATGTTTTTCGTATGGGAGTGTGAGGGCAAGTATGAGAAAGAAACATTCCCTTGGTAGATTCTTGTTTATGAAAAACAAAATATTGTAATTTTTAATGCTTGTATATAAGAAATGTAAAAAGCTACACATGCTCGTAACCAGAAAATAGGTGTAAATTTAACTCTTATTAGCTCATTCTTTTAGTTCACAGTTTTATGAAAGCTACTTTTGCAAGGTCAAAGAAAGCATCCAAGGCAAGATGGGAAAACATGTTTTTGTTTGTTCTGTTTTGTTTTAATTGGGCATCTTCACCTCTATATTAAATATAGATTGCTAAAAGTGGATGGGGAAAAGAGTTTCCCTAACTTTCTGTAGAATTATTGTGAATGTGTTTTAACCAGAGTATGTTTTGTCAATTGTCACTGATTCTAGTTCATTTAAGGGAAAGAATAGAGTGCTAGGAAGGAAAAACATTGATTTTCAGTGTTCCTTACATCTAGTACAGATTTTAGGAATCAGGGATCTCAGAGAAGCCCTAGGGGTACTATGGAAGTTATGAAATGAAGGGAGAAGCTGATATCGTACGTTAGATCAGTTGTTTCTTATTCACTCCAAGTTCTCTAAATCAAGATGATGCAAAGAAAAATAAGATAAATAGCCATAAGGTTCAAATCCAGAGTTCTAGTTTCAGTCCCAAACATGAATTTAGATTCCTTTGTTCAGTGCTGACAAGTTCAAGCTTTCAAAATTGCTAGTAAGATCCCCAATATAAGAAGTTGTCTAAAAATGCTGAGATGACAAAACAGCAGAAGCTGCTTTTCAGCTTTTTTTAAACCTTTGTTTAACACTCATTTTTCAAACCCTTCTCTACACTTACCTAGGCCAGAATCTTCCTCAAATAATCAAAAGTATGCTGCTCTAAAATATTTGGTCTATACAAAGAAAACATTGCAAGAATTCATTTTTACGGCAGCCATTGATATTTGACTTCATCATTGGATGTCAGTAAGGACTGAGTTTTCAGGTACATAAGTTCTCAGGCAATTTTCAGAGCATGCTAGAAGCCTTTCACAGTCTTGAGTTTGTGTCCAGAGCATTTCCAACATGGATTCAAGGCTTTTGGTGAAATCAAGGAATAGATTTTTAGAAAAGATCCTAGATGTTGCCCTAGAATTGGTGTAGGAATATAAAAGTGGCAGATGAAGTTCCAGTTTCTAACACTAAATCTTGGGCTTCATTGGTTTCTCTCATCATTCTGGCCCGCTACTCTGTTTTTTTCAGGACATCAGATTGTCATGAGATTGTACTTCTCTCCTATAGCATTCAGTGTGTCCCATTTAGCACTGATAAAATGTAAGTAATGCTTAAGCCATCATAATTAATTACAGGTCATACATGGTCTGAATATTTTATTCTTGCTTTCATGATGTGAAGTGTAATTGCCTTAATATATATTATGTTAACCTAAACTATTACTCCTTAGAGTAGGGGAAAAAAAACAAACAAACCAGCATTGTTTAAATAAAGTACATGATCTTTCACTGCAAATCTGAGAGAATGTTTTCTTTATTAGGCAAATGCTTTGTTTATTTCTATTTCTCCATAGATCTCTTAGGCTTCTGTTATACCTCAGCGGAAGAGCTGGGCAAACAGAATGTGAATTGCTTAAATCGAGCAAATAACACTAACATATTAGCTTGAGCAACCGAGGAGATTAGTTTGCCCATGGGAGTTTGAAAAAGTCGGTATGAGCACTCAGCTTCATGTACCATGGCAGTATAAGCAGAACCATTTAGCTGAACGGCCATTTACACAACACAACTCTGCATTGCTGTAGGCGAGCTTGAGGAATTTGATTTGATTTGTACAACAATATTTAATAATATCCATCATTGTAAATATCTATAATTCCTTCCCAAGTGTGTATTGCAAATGTTTTGGTTTTGGTTATGATGGTGCCATTGAGTTACTCTTCAAACGATGACACAGTGTTTGACTGCGTGTAACAGGCACCTGCATGGAGTGCCCTCCCACTTGCTGCTGCTGGGAGCTTCTCGTTTTCATAGTGTGCAACCCTCTGCCCTTGTGCTGTGCTCCTATTACTATGCAGGTCTTCACCTTCAAATCCTAAAATCCTGCTCTTGAGGAGCAACAGTCAATCCTTGTATTTCTATATTGACCAGGATGATGCATTTTTGACTGTACGTGAATTTTCAATTAAAAAAATAAGCCCTAGATGTTCACAGAAAATGCTGGAGTTTCTATATATGACAGAGTGGTTAAAAATAGCTATAACTGAGAATTATTTCCTTATTATAGCACTAGATTCAAAGGTAGCTGTTAACTGTTAACTCCCATGGGGTTTCAAAGTAACCTCTGCTGTACTTCCACAGAATCCATTTATTTCAGATAAAAATGAAATTGCATTGGAGTCTTACGTATTAAATGCACCTACCCACATGACTTGCTCCAGTCTGTCAATGTTTTTCTTGGTCTGGGTAGCTTAAACTGGAGACAGTACTTCAGAGGTAGCCTCAAATGCCTGAGAGAGGGGCAGAATCACTCCAGAGAAGTGATAGCAAGGGCTAGTAGCACGATAGCAAGCAGCAAGGGCTATGATCTTGCTGACACAGCCCAGGATGCAGCTGGCGTTCACTGCTGCAAGGGCACACTTGGCCAATGTTCAACTTGCTGTCAGCCAGGACTTCTTCTGTGAATTTGTTTTCCAGCCAGCTGCGCCCAGCCTGCCCTGCTGCATTGATTTAGTCTATCCCAGATGCAGGACTTAGCGATAGCTTTTGAGATCTCTCACGAGATTTATCTATATGACAGCCTTGCACTCCTACGTATCGACTGCTGCCTGTAGTTTGGTATCTGTGAACATGCCAGGGTGGCCCTGCACCCTGTTGTCCAGATCCTTAATAAAGATGTTTGAAGTACTGGTGGCAGTATTAACCCCTGAGGGATGCCACTAGGGACTGGTTGCTGGTGGGACTTCATATCACTGGCTGCTGCCCTTGCAGCCTGGCAGGCAAGCCAATTTTCCATCTACCTGTCAAAACCATATTTCAGCAATTTGGTTGTGAAAGGTGTGTGAAACTGTAAAAAGCGTTGGTGTAGTCAAGGTGAGAAAACATCCACTGCTGTCAACAGAGCCAGTCACTTCTTCATAGAAGGTCATCAGGTTGGTCAGGCCCAACTTGCCTTTAGTGAATGCAAGCTGGATGTTTTCCATTACTTTCTTTTTCTCCTCATGCTTGAACATGGCTTCCAGGAGGATTTTCTCCATTATCTTCCTGGGGACCAAGATCAGTCTATAGCTCCTTGCATCCTCACTCTTAAAGATGGACATATTAATTTCCTTTTTCCAGTCATAAGGAACTAAAGGCAACTTCAGCTATTATTCACTAATTACTCTAGGAGCAAGTGCATAAGAAATTATATCTTTTTTTACTACTTGCTCCACTGCCTCTGTGCTGAGGCACAGGGCTCTGTGCAGGGAGAATGGGGTCTTGCCACAGGCAACTATGCCTGAACAAGGGCCCTGTTTTGCAGTCCTGGCACAGCTCATGAAGATCTGTCTGGTTTTTAAACTCTCTTCCAATCTGGCATGAGGCAGACGAAGTTCTGCAGGCACTGCATAAATACAGAGAATAACATAATGCTCCAAGCTACATGTAGAAGTAATTATGCTTATATTAACACAGAGCATGAAAGGAGAATCCAGCAGCACTTTCTGTATAAAAGACTTACTGCTTGCGTATTTGCTTCCAGGTTGTGAACAAACGATGGACATTGTATGCATGTGTTCACCTCTGTGAACAAGGGCTTGATGCTCCAGCTCTGTATTTGCAGAGATTGCAGCCTGACTCCCTTCCCACTGCCAGCTCTGTTAGAGCTTAACTTTGCTCTTCGGTGAAACAGCCTGATAGGTGTAAACCTGGACTTCAGTGGTCTCTTCCGTTGTGGAGCAGTGCTATGTGGATACAGTTAGACCGAAACTGTTGTGCTGCTATACAGCCTTCATTAGTTCTTCTACACGCTTAGTTTGTTTTTGTTTTTGTTTTGTTTTTTTTTCCCCCTTTCCACAGTTGTGTTGCACTCATTCGTTTCTTAAGCAGTTTTGTAGCAGATCACAGAATCACAGAATCACAGAATGACAAGGTTGGAAAGGACCTTCAAGATCATCTAGTCCAACCATCATCCTATCACCAATACTACCCACTAAGCTACTAAACCATATCTTGTAGCACCTTGTCCAGGCGCCTCTTAAAAACCGCAAGGGTCGGTGACTCCACCACCTCCCTGGTCAGGCCGTTCCAGTGCCTGACCACTCTCTGAGAGAAAAGGTTTTTCCTGATATCTAATCTAAATCTCCCCAGGCACAACTTGCGGCCGTTACCTCGAGTCCTATCATTAGTTGTCTGGAAGAAGAGGCCGACCCCCTCCTCATCACAACCTCCCTTCAGGAAGTTGTAGAGTGCAATGAGGTCTCCCCTGAGCCTCCTCTTCTCCAGACTAAACAATCCCAGCTCCCTCAGCCGCTCCTCATAAGACTTGTGTTCCATACCCCTCACCAGTTTCGTTGCCCTTCTCTGGACACGTTCCAGGGCGTCGATGTCTTTCTTGTAGTGAGGGGCCCAAAACTGAACACAGTACTCGAGGTGCGGCCTCACCAAAGCTGAGTACAGGGGGATGATCACCTCCCTGCTCCTGCTGGCCACACTGTTTCTAATACAGGCCAGGATGCCATTGGCCTTCTTGGCCACCTGAGCACACTGCCGGCTCATGTTCAGCCTTGCATCGATCAACACTCCCAGGTCCCTTTCCTCATCACTGTCTTCTAGCCACTCAGCCCCAAGCCTATAGCGTTGCATGGGGTTATTGTGGCCAAAGTGCAGGACCCGGCACTTGGCCTTGTTAAACCTCATCCCGTTCGCCTCAGCCCAGCAGCCCAGCCTATCCAGATCCCTCTGAAGGGCCACCCGACCCTCAGGCAGATCGACACTACCTCCCAACTTGGTGTCGTCTGCAGACTTACAGAGGGTGCACTCAATCCCCTCATCTGAGTCATCAATAAAGATATTAAACAAGATAGGCCCCAGTACCGACCCCTGGGGGACACCACTTGTAACGGGACGCCAGCTGGACTTAACTCCATTAACCGCAATCCGCTGGGCACGGCCCTCCAGCCAGTTCTTTACCCAGAGAAGAGTATGCGTGTCCAGGCCACGGGCAGACAGTTTCCCCGGGAGAATACTGTGGGAGACCGTGTCAAAGGCTTTGCTGAAATCTAAGTAGACCACATCAACAGTCCTTCCCTCATCTACCAGTCTGGTCACCCTATCGTAGAAGGAGATGAGGTTGGAAAATATTCCAGATATTACTGTCATCTGAACTGACACCGGATACAAGCAGCTCTCTTCATGCCAGACCCATTGGACCACATTCTGTTGCTTTTCAGGTGGTGTCAAGACCCAGTTAAATCAGCCACCATCACCTTCTGACACTGAATCGTTTACGTTTAGGATTACTTCAGAACTGATTATTAATGAAGTTATGAAGGCAGGGAGCACAAAATCATCTTCCAGCAGACCATTCTCACCTGTTGTTAATAGTTTAGGGACCGGAAGCTTTGAAACTTTTGAAATTGTGTTCTCAAAGGGGTGAATACCAGGCCCCTCATGATTTTGCACAAGCCTCTAATGCCTTGTATCCTCCTCATTGTAGTTCAGTACCGTTGCAGACATTCAAGTGGATCTGGGGTGGGAAGTTGAGCCTTTCAGTCATTTTTCCAAAGGTAATGAAGGTGTATTCAGCTACTGGCAGCTGAAGTACTGGAGGAGGATTTGGCATTATCCTGAACACATTTTTCTTTTTTCCCTTAGAAATAAGGTCAAGAGATTATTGTTTTTTAAATTGTTCTTTGCTCATCCTTCAAGTAGTCTCAAGTCATCACAACGGAAAATCGACTGAGTTCAGAGAATAGAGAAAGAGGAGGAGAAGCAGTCACGGAAGAACTTGCTAGGATTTCACCATGGTAATTTCACAAGTGCTGCTTTGCAATTCTTCTATTGTCCTCAAAATAGCTCTAATGTACTCTACAGCTCATGCAGCAAGCAGGTGAAAAATGTATTAATCACGATGTGATGAATTGCTGGCTCATAGGTTAAAATAAACAGAAACCGTAGACTCAGAAAGACACTCACTGAAAAATCAACCTTCTGAATAGTTAAGATAGTATTAAAGTAATGTGTTGCTTTTAATCAAGTGAGAGCCAAAAGTCCCCATCAAACTCAAGTCTTTCTTGTGTAAAGTACTGATAAAAGGCTCACAAAGAGACAGGGCATCATCCCAGTAAAATATACGCAGGCAGGTGTAGTTGAGGTTTTGACACACCAGATACGATCATTTGAATTTAGTAATACACCAGCAACTCAGGAACTTCTACAGTAAGCAAGAGACCACAAATGTAGCAGCCAGCAGTTCTTAGAAATAATTCATCTGTGTTCTGGTGCTGTCTCGTATGGGATTTACGGCCAAGCTAAACCTCAAGCCATACCAGGTCTCTCCAAATTATGATGATGCTGCCTACATAGATACACGAATACTGTCTTTCTGGTTGTCATCTGGCTTTTGAGTCCTAAGGATTCACATCTTCAATCTCCTCTGCAATTATGGTGTGATAGACTTTTTTCAAAAAGAGAAGCTAGCACTTATTTTGTTGCAATTCAACTTTCGGAGGTCTGAGAAAAAGCCAAATACAAGATTTCTAATGAGATGGAAGACTGGGAACACAAACATGAAAACAGTAAGGCTTTGTTCTGTACCTTGCTTTACATAACAGAAGACACAAATAACATTTGCTCAAATGGTTGTCTCCTCATTGCTGCAATTAAACTAACTTCAACCACCACTGTCTTAAAAATATCTTAGCTCAAGCTTGAACTGACAGCACAAATTTCTGCTCTCCAATCTGAGACAAAGCACATTTTAATATCTCCCTAGTGTTGAGTAATAAATATGTGTGTCTCTTTAGAAAGCCATTAATATGGCATTTAAATACAAATGTTTTTATTTTCATTTCAGTTTCATTTAAAATTTAAAAAAAAAAAAAAGGTGTGAATAGGTGCTAAAAAATTGTCAGGTACAAACTGTATGTTAGCACCAAAATAATCCTGACAAATATTTACTTCCTTAGCGGTAAAATAGCAAAAGTTAGCTATAAAAAAGTCACTGACTGTCTTGAGAGGAAACAGCAGCTGTAAATCCCTGAAATACTGTGGGACTACTGCCATCTTCTGGAACACGAAACAAAGACATGTCAATACTACACAATGAAATAGTTTTGCCCGCAAGAGTGAAAAAGGTTTAGGTTTTTAGGTACAGAAGAAGCAAAACTTTTTGAGGGCTGGCTCATTTGCCCATGGTTTCTTGTACATATTGTATTCCAGTTCCTCACTTCACTGACACGTTTGACTCCTAAAAACTAGGTTACCATCATTTGATAAGCACAGCAAAATTATCCTCCTATAATTAAAGATGTGAGGAAGATGGTTACAAGCTTTTGTTGCATTCTACTTCTGAGGAGTTTCTCAGAGTAATTGCACTGGACTAGTGTATTTTTTTTTCATTTATGTCATGCTGATTGAAGTGGCTTATAACGATCCATCGTTAGGGCTTGCTGAAGTACTGTTGCATGTTGTGCAAACATATAAATCAGTAGATGCGTGCATGTGTGATGCATTTTGCAGTAACTTTATTGCACAGTGGAGGCTTTTTATGCTTTGGGAAGGACTCCAAGAAGTGAGAGGGTTGGATTCATTTATTCTTTTATATTTATTTTTTAACTTTCAGTGTGTTCCATGAGCTTGTTTATCCTGTAGATCGACTGTGAACAGAAAAGTTTGTCATACAGATTCAATACTCAGTATATAAGCTATGACTGGTTTTGTCATGGCTGACAACAAAGAATAGTTTGCTGCCTCATCATATGAGCATAATTCATCACCAGGAGGCAAGAAAAAAGAAACTGCCAGGCACCAGGCTTCTCAGGGACAGGTTACACTTTAGGACCACAGAAAATAAATACAGTTAGGACTTTTAATTCTTCCTGAGTGGTGTATCCCTCCTTTTTAAAACAAACAGCAGCTCCCACCCAACCTTAAGGTCTGGCACAGCCACCTACTATATTAGGCTGTTTAATGCATATTAATACGCAGTAACTGGTATTGAAGGAATGTAACACTTCTGCCTGCTGTCTTCAATATTAGCCTGTGGCAAAGATAAACCTGGGATGTTTTTTTATTTGTTTTACCAGTTTCTCCCCATTCTCTCCCCAGTTCAGCTCAAATGTCTCCCAGCCAGAAATTATGATTGCCTCCTGGGCTTTTTTGCAGGACAATGCGAGCAAAAATAAAAAGACAAAATATTACCTGTTAATAACTCTACCCACTGGGTGCAAGTGGCAAGAGAAAAAATACAGTCATCTAAGCACAGCACAGCAAGATCTATGAGATCTCAGGTGGCCTTTGGGACAGGGCTACCAAATGCATGTCGTGCAAGTTGTGTAATAGTTGGCACCCTGCCTTGGGTTTCTCTTTGCTGTTAATACCAGCCATCAATCTTGTTCTTCCTGAGGCTGACTGTTCCTACAAGAAACTGCTTTACTTCTGCTCACTCATAAAAGATTATTTTATATTTTTCGGCACAACTAGGAACATCTGCCTGTTGGGTCAGCAGAAACAACCCCATCTCTTGAAGAAGTCTCACATGCTCAGGTGAGATGGTGGAGGAAAGAGTTACAGAGTCTGAAGGTAATCTGGGGGTGAGTTTAAGATAATTGGCCAGTGAAATACACCACTCTGTAATAACAATAATTAAAAAACAAACCAAAAAAAAAAAAAAAAAAAACAAAAAAAAAAAACTGGGACAAGATCAATGCAACATCTAACAGTTAGTATGATCCTATTCTTTTAAAGTGTAGGTTTCTTCACTGTATCATAGCAATTAAAATGAGATACAGCCTGGCAGTTCTGACTGAGGAAGTTTATTAGTTGTGTGATGTAACATCTATAATATAAAAGCTGTTTTTATGATAACCCGGGGTTATACCATACTTGATGAGAAGACCTTAAATTTTTAATACTATGACAATCCACAGAAAACAAAATCTGTGTTCCATACTTGTCCTTTTGGCACCCTATTCACTAGAATTTTTGTTTAATATTTACAATACTGCATTTATAGTACTTGCTCCATTTTCAACTGTGTTGAACTGGGTTGGTTTAGCGTGAACACCTTGACCAAAAAAAAAAATTATCCATCACATTTTATGTTAAGCACTAATTTTACTGGCAGTGAACAACACTTTGCAGAACGTAGTTTCCATAACTCTATAGAAACAATCTGCCGTCTGTCAGTAAGTGTTATCCAAGTTATGTTGTGTCCCCAGGAAACATGAAATACAACGCAGTGTAAATTATGTATTGACTTGTTACCTTTGAATCTTAAGCAAAACATATCTACATATCTCTACACATCATATTAATGTTTTGAACAGTTGTTACTATGCGGGCACCATTGCTGTTTACAGGGAGGAGGGAGGTTTATTGCTTCAGGCTGTCCCAACATCTTCTCTTGTCTTTATCACAAAACAGTCATTTGTCACTGTTCTTCTGTTTCTAAGTGGAAGCATGCAGTCTGTAAGATCATTTAGATATGATCTTTGAGCTGCTTGCAGGACTATAGTGCATAATACAAGTATGCATAAAAATATGCCTGTTCCCAGAAAGCTCTCTATATTTTAAAAATATTGAGACACGAATTTAGTGTAGTAGTAGAGAAAAGTGTGTTCCTTTTATTCGGTTTTGTATAACTGGAGAAGGATACTGGAAATGGCAAGCCAATTCGTTATAATCTACTTAATAGGTAGTTGTGGTTTAGCCCAGCAGGCAGCTAAGCACCACGCAGCCGTTCATTCACTCCTCACCCCAGAAGGATGGGGGTGAGAATCGGGGAAAAAAGGTAGAACTCTTGGCCTGAGACAAGAACAATGTAATAGGAAAGAAAAGGGGAAAAAAAGTGAAAAGAATAAACAAAACAATTGATGCACAATGCAATTGCTCACCACCTGCTGACCAATGCCCAGCCAGTCCCTGAGCAACAGCAGTCCCCTGGCCAACTTCCCCAGCTTTTATTGCTGAGCATGACCCCACATGGTGTGGGACATCCCTTTGGTCAGTCTGGGTCACCTGCCCTGGCTGTGTCCCCTCCCAGCTCCTTGTGCACCCCCAGCCTCCTCGCTGGCAGGGCAGCGTGAGAAGCCAAAAAGTCCTTGGCTCTATGTGAGCACTGCTCTGCAACAACCAAAACATCGGTGTGGTATCAGCATTATTCTCATCCTAAATCCAAAACACAGCACCATGCCAGCTACTAGGAAGAAAATTAACCCTATCCCAGCTGAAACAAGGACAATAGCAGTAGCCCAGAAGAAGCAAATCCTCAGAAGTCCCACCCTTTAGTTGTCTGCTACCCCGTAGAAACAGCTGTAGTCAGTAGGGATGGTCTGGCTGATGGCATTGGAACTGCTCTTCCAAGAACATGCTCTTCCAGGACGTTTCCAAACAGGGAGTCCCACTGTAGGTAGAGGTTATCATGCAACCAAGATGGGTCATGTCGAGAGAACACTGCAAGATCTTCTCCCACTAAATACTGAAGACAGTGTTCTGTAAACAATTGCTGCTCTTAGTTTACTTGCTTGAAAACAAAAAACGAAACAAAAAAACAGCAGCAAGCAATCAAATAAAACAGGGAGAGAGAAAAATGGATATAATGTTTCTGTTGTTGTTGTTGTTGGATTTTTTTTTCCAGACTTAAATATCATCTGGTAAGTTTCCAAACAAGGTATTTGTTTTGAACAAGGTATAAGCAAAATACTCCACTTTGGAAAAGTGGAGCACTGTAACTAAAGTTCTTTCTATTTTTAACAAATTCAACATAAATTTTTAATTGTAATGTAAAAAGATTTTGTAAAAGTGAGGGAAATTCTGACAATGTTTTATACTTCTAAAAAAAAAAAAACTTTAATGAGACATTATATTCACAAGTCATTTTAAATATTATCAAAATACAAATGTATTATCTTTCAGGTTAGGTGATAAAAGCTCCCATGCACACCCATGAAGGAGCACAGAGACAACAGCAGGTGGGGGAACCCAAATAAACCCCTGCCCTGGCTGCTCCCAGACCCATCCCAAGAGCTATCAGCCCATGGGAGGCCCACCTCCACATGTCCAGAGGAGCAGGGGGGCACAAAGGCAGGGGGGAACACACGTCAAGCACTCAGAGAAAGGGACAGCAGAGACCATCATGGGGTCATGGCCATGGGGTCTTCCATGTCCAGGTACCAGCTACCAGGCAGACAGGGTGTTGGAGCCCAGCTGCTGGGGGGGATCCAGCTTGCATGCGTGTGCATCCCTAGTGGACACCTATTCTGCTCAGTACGAACTGCTGGCTTCCACACATCACCTGGTGCTTTTCCTTCACTGCTCTTTCGAAAATATTATGATGAAGAACAATGATCCATTTTGACCTCCAATGGCTTACCAGTGTGACTGAAAAAATGAAGTCTGCCCAATTCCATTGTTTCCAAAGAAATTGAAGCCTTGTTGCCCTTGCTCCTTTAGAGGTCTCTAGAGGTAACACTGAGAAACGTCTCACTCTGAGAACAAGTATTTTACCCTTTAGTGGATCCTAATTTCACTACTTTCTAATCCTATTAATTTTAGCAAAGGTACTGGTGACTTGAACTCTATTTACGGGGGGTCCTGCCTTTCTCAGACTTGTCCAAATGTATTTGTGTGATGTCTCCAACACAGCTAGCTGTGTGTGACAAATGCCCAACATATGCACTCTAACTTCATGTACATTTGTTTAGGTAACTAAGCCTAAAAGTCTGCTAAAAGAGCATCATTATAATGTCAAATTTGGGCATGAGCAGCAGTGGGTTCCTGCAAACTTTGGAAAGATGAAATATCCTTTCTGTGCAGAACTGAAATTTAGATTTACTGTTTGTTACTGCATACAAATATTCTGTTTCTGTTTTAATTTCCAAAACTTAAAACCGTACCAAATTCTCTAGCCAGTCTCTCAAATTCAGGATTGCTAAGTAAGCAGCAGAAAAGAGCATGCCCTACAGAAGTGGGACAGAGCAATGTTTTAAATATATAACAGAGGAAAAAGTGCCAGAGCAAAATTTGTGAGGGATAAATCATTTGCAAAAGTCCTTTGAATACATTTAAACCAGAAGACTGCTGTGTTACCTTTGCACATAGCCAAAACCTGGGTCCATATGAATGACCCTATACCAACCTTCTGATGCTTGATGACTTCCAGCATCTCTTCAGTTTTGCACAGAAGAAATCCATCATGTTTCACTTGCCAACAAGGAACATAAAAGATTACAGCATATGCTTCATTTCTGTAGTTGCAGAATTCTTACCATTACTAAACATCTGAATAATATTTTCACATTCTGGAAAGTTTACATATAACTTGTTCTCACTAGCTTTGGGAAACATAAATCGGGTCTTGTACCAGAAAGGCTTTTGGGTTACAGGGGAACTCATCCTGAGTGTAAGATACACTCATAACATCCCTCAGGATACCTGCTGGTTTAAAAGAGCTCTGTGGAATACCCATTTGTAGGGTCCTGGATGATTCCAGTAACCTGTGCTTTAACCCCAAATTGGTCTAACTAGCAAAAATCTAGATTAAAGGCTGGGGGATACATCAAAAGTTGAATGAGGTGTGTTCCTCCAGTTTTGTAATTGGCATAAGTCCAGATGAAGTGGCATTAATTAATATTTTACAGTGATTATCAAGAGAAGTCTAAGTATTTCTTGCTGACAGCACAATTACTCCTGTTTTGCATAAAGTGATGAATGACAGCCATTGCTGTCATCAAAACCAGACTGAGCCACACCAAATTTAATGCAATTACAAAGACAATTAAAAGCGCAAGTCATGCTATTAATAAATAATGAAGTATTTTATGCCCTGATTCAGCTAGGTATTTAAACTCAATCTTAACTAAAAGTGGTTTCCTTGTTCCAATGGATACACACAGATTTAAAGTTAAATATGACTTAAATATTATTCTGAAAGAAATCACTGAGCTGTGTCTATGCACTTGAAAAGCATGTAGCCATTTTTTTTGCAAGTAATAGCAAATTACTCTGAAGATGTAGATGTTGCATGACATAGCTATGTCTGCTAATATTGAAATATCTTATTTAGAAAGAATTATGCAATATTTGATGCAGAGAAAGAATTCTCCTCTAGCAATACCCAGCATTTCTCCATTTTAACTGTGTATACTCATATTGCTCTTTATGTACCGTATCTTTCTTCTCATTAATGAAGTTTGACAATTTGTGACAGGACAGAAAGGGAATTCATTATATTTAGTAATAGAAAACCCATTTCTCATTTTTCTAGCACCAAGCAGCTGCAATGAAATTGCCTAAACCACTATATCACAATTCTCCACCTTTGTGGTTCTTAAGGTCACCCTCAAGGGTCTTCAATCTCCTTATGTTCACAGCTTGGCACCTGGTAATTTTCACAATCAGGAAATATAAGGAAGCTACATATTTGGGAAAGATTTTTCTTTTTTTTTTTTTTATTATTTGAGAAGAAGTAAATCTGTCAGGTTGAAAATATTAAAAGTCAGAAGCTTAACTGTAATATTCACAGCAATATCAATGCCAATTTTGTTTAGCAAACTTTGGAATGAAAATTTCTGCATCACAAAGACACCTCCCCTGTCCCTGAAAGAAACTGTCAGTGTGTAAAGGAAATGGAATTTTTATTTCGATGATCAATGGAGTTTAAGAATAATTTATGGTAATAAGGCTGAAAGGCACCCAGCATTACTTTTCCTTAAAAGGTTACTCAGTATTCTTGCTGCTGCCAGTTTCAGTGGACTGTATTAGCTAAAAGGAAACAAAAATAAGTCATTTTCTCTATATAAAGAATAGTCATATGATTTATATGCCCAGTATTAATAACTGAGGAAGTGCTAAAATAAGCTATAGTACAGAATTCAATAGATTTCTTTAGGAATGTCTTCAAACACTCGCTTTGGGCTCTGCAGTGAGATGAGAGAAGGGTTTCTTTTATATCTGACTTCATTTCCACCAAATACATATTTCCTAATTCTTCTTCTTCTTCTCCTTCTTCTTTTTCTTCTTTTTTTTTTTTTTTAATAAAGTACAAATACTTATCTTCTAGTTAAAATTTTGCTGTTAGAGGAAATGGAAGATATTCTGACTACGAAGACAGTAATCAAAAGCAGTAAAAACATCAGATAAATAACATCTTGAAAAGCAATCTACTCTTTATTTATTCATTTTACTACCCAAACCCTCCAAAATTTTCCTTTTCCATATTTTGTCATTGAAAAATGAATTTGTTCTATCGGAATAGTAAATGTACACAATGCTAACTGATTCACAAATGTAATCATTAATACTACCGTGCAGTCATAACAGGTATCAGTTTTGTTCTCTGTCCCATAAAATCTAACCAGCTCAGCCCCATTAGGACTTGCCTTCCCACAGATCCTCTTCCCAGTGCTAGTTCAGCACCTTCAGGGTCTCAAAGCTCTTTGCAGGTAAAGGCAGAAGGGTAGAAGATGATCTCTGCTGCTCCCACCACCTCTCTGTAATAAGCTGCAGCCAGGACAGCAGCAGTTTTAAAGAGGAGTTTACAATAATAAGGATTACTTCAGTAATGAGGGGGACACCAAGACAAAAAGAAATGCTTTGAGGGCTGCTTTGTGCTATGATCTGCTATCATCTGCTATTACCTTTCCAGAAAAATCAGATATTCTGATGAATAATTGTATCAGAAAGGAAGGTGAAAAGAGGACGCCTGAAAGGATGATACGGTATAACAAGCATAACATTATGTGGGGCAGGAGTCATCCATCTCAAAGTCAAAGCAGATTTATAATTCCTGTACTGTATTGGATATGCCAACATGAGCTATTCTTAATGAAATCCATCCTGCGTTTGGGTTTTATTCTAGTATGAATGGCTGGGTTTCAGTCGAGAATCAGGGATGTGATTTCTTAATATTATTTGAACAGATTTTTTAATCTCTCAGAATGTGCTAGGTGACTTTGAGATGTGCTTATATTGACATTTGCTTGTAACATACATCCAGAGCTTCAGCCCAGTCAATTATCAGTTCAGTGCAAACACGTTCGTGAAAAGCTGTACATTACTAGCAGGACTTTTTTCAAAACTAAAGTAGTGCTGGAGAAATCCAGCCTATCATAAAATGGCTGACCAGGTTCAATGGTTATCCCATTATTTCCCACTTAGTCATTTGCTTCCTGAGTGACTTTGGGCAAGACTGTAGGAGAAGATCAGTTTTGAGACCATCTAAGAAACCTGAAGGTGCAGAAGTCCATGGGGACCTGATGAGATGCATCCGCGGGTCCTGAGGGAACTGGTGGATAAAGTTGCTAAGCCACTGTCCATCATATTTGAGAAGTCGTGGCAGTCCAGTGAAGTTCCCACTGACTGGAAAAGGGGAAACATAACTCTCATTTTTTAAACAGGAAAAAAAGGAAGACTTGGGGAACTACAGGCCANTTGGACTTGTACAAAGCATTTGACACTGTCCCGTATGACATCCTTGTCTCTAAATTGGAGAGGCATGGATTTGATGGATGGACCACTCTGTGGATAAGGAATTGGCTGGATGGTTGGACTCTAATAATTGCAGTCAACAGCTTGATGTCCAGGTGGAAACCAGTGATGAGTGGCACTCCTCAGAAGTTGGTGTTGGGACTGGCGCTGTTTAACTTCTTTGTTGGCGACATGGACAGTGGGATTGAGTGCACCCTCAGCAAGTTTGCCAACGACCCCAAGCTGTGTGGTGCGGTCGACAGGCTGGAGGGAAGAGATGCTATCCAGAGGAACCTTGACAGGCTTGAGAGGCGGGCCTGTGCAAACCTCATGAAGTTCAACAAGGCCAAGGGCAAGGTCCTGCACCTGGGTCAGGGCAATCCCAAGCATAAATACAGGCTGGGCAGAGAATGGATTGAGAGCAGCTCCAAGGAGAAGGACTTGGGAGTGTTGGTTGATGAGAAGCTCAACAAGAGCTGGCAAGGTGCACTTGCAGCCCGGAAAGCCAACTGTATCCCGGGCTGCATCAAAAGAAGTGTGGCCAGCAGGTCAAGGGAGGTGACTCTCCCCCTCTGCTCCGCTCTGCTCTCGTGAGGCCCCACCTGGAGTCCTGCGTTCAGCTCTGGGGCCTCCAACATAAGAGGGACATGGATCAGTGGGAGCAAGTCCAGAGGAGGACCACAAGGATGATCAGAGGGCTGGAGCACCTCTCCTGTGAAGAGAGGCTGAGAGAGTTGGGGTTGTTCAGCCTAGAGAAGAGAAGGCTCCAGGGAGACCTTATAGCAGCCTTCCAGCACCTAAAGGGACCCACAAGAAAGCTGGAGAGGGACTTTTTGAAGGGGCATGTAGTGACAGGACAAGGGGTAATGGCTCTAAATTGAAATGGGGTAGATTTAGATTAGATGTAAGGAAGAAATTCTTTACCTTGGGGGTGGTGAGGCACTGGAACAGGCTGCCCAGAGAAGCTGTGGATGCCCCATCCCTGGAAGTGTTCAAGGTCAGTTTGGATGGGGCTTCGGGCAACCTGGTCTAGTGGGAGGTGTCCCTGCCCATGGCAGGGGAGTTGGAGCTAGATGATCTTTAAGGTCCTTTCCAACCCAAACCTTTCTATGATTCTATGATTCTAAGACCCTGAGCACCTATCTGCCCTGCAAAATAGAATAAGAGGCAGCGATGCCCAGGATGGAGAGAGATTTGCTGGTATCACCGTACAGGGCAGTGTTCTGGTATTTCTGCTGTGCTAGGGTTTTTCCATGAGCTATTTCCTAAATTTTAGCAACCTCATTGATCAGCTCTTACTTCCTCCATAATGCAAGAGCATTTTTGGTGATACTTTTCCGAGACAATCCTTCTGTATCGGTCATGGAAGGACATTTTCTGGGATATGCTCTTCATACTGCTTGTATAACAGATGCACCTACAGATCTACTCAAGCAGCTAGTTTTAGCCCCTATATTACAAAACAACTAACAATTGTATATAAGCAAATGCAAGTCTTTTTAGGCTTTGTCTACTGATGTGAAAATATATAGTTCCTTATTTAACCAACCACTTTGATATTATATCTTTATTGACAGTAGTCAACTAGTTAACTGTTTTCCTTATTTTAATATATTCACATCTGTTTTATATAACTTTTATTTCTAAAAATATGAAAGTGTAATTTTGATATCACTCAAAATGGTATAAATTGGAGATGTTATGGCTTCAGGGCTCTTTGTTACTGATTTTGTTTTAAATTAATGAAATCTGGCTTTTTTTTTTCTCCAAGTAATATGCAGTTCAAGAGCACATACTAACAATGATTATTGTGTACCATGGATCATTACTGTATTTGTCTGAGGTTTTTACAGTCATGAATTTCCAGTGTTTCACTGATAAAAGTTTGTTCAGGGGAGTTGCAATGCAAAATTACTCTAACTTTCATCAGCCTATGATGCAACAAGTCATGCTTCTGGAGAATTTTTGAAAATGAACTATTTTAAAAAGTATTTTAAAATAACTATCATTGTATACAAGAGTTACTGCTATGCTAAGCAGCTGGTAGTTCAGTGGTAAGCTTTCAGCACTAAAAGTATCAGGATTTTAATGGCTGTCCTGCATGAATTGCTTAAGTGGTGATTAATCCAAGTATAATACAGGCCTGGAGAGATATAGCTGTAGACAAGAAGTACAGCAATAATCACAAAATCTTTTCAAAATTTAATTTGAAGAAGCTTGATTTGAGAAGTGATTAAATTGCTGCTGTTGTTTCGGATGCTGTCTCATCAAAATCCCAAGACTGGTACTTCATAGCAAAGCAAGCTGCATTCTGTCTGTGCTTCCAAAAAAAATCTGTAACTTGCTGGCCCGCTGGTCAGCTGCACAAAACAGCTAAGCATGCAAATACAGATCATATCACTAGATGTCCTCCTCCAACAACATTTCTTCTCATTCTCAGTTAGCAAGGTGACACTATGCTCTTAAAAAAAAGTCCTAGAACCATGAATGGCACTACAAGATCGCCAGTGCAAAGTCACAGTCACAAACGACCTGAGCCCAAAAAACAGCCAACAGGTAGGTCAGAGTTCTGCAGTTATGAAATATGTCTTATTACACACAAATTAAGCCAGACTTCCCAGAATGTGCTGTATGGGTACAGTCATATTCACACAGAATATGAATCCCCATCAGCAGAAATGGATACCTATTCATAGTAAGCTAATTATACATGCTTCTTGCACATCACTCTGTTGCTTAAAACTGCTTTTAAATGCTGGTGATAGTAAAGAATACCAAAAGAGTAACTGTGGTATGTGCTAGTAGCTGAAAGGCATAGCCGGAGAAATTGAAGCATACCATGGGACCAGAGGAAGAACAATATTTTAAATGGGTTTTTGTTGTTTCTGGAACAGCAGTACCGAGGGCTGGGACCCTGCTGTGTAGACAAGGTCTCCCAAGAGTTACAGCTTAGTTTGAAGAGCCAGCAAAGTCAAGATAGAAGAAAGAGAGCTGGAGTTTAAAACAGGCTACAGGTTTTTTGAGCAGTACTTCTAGACAGACACAGTATGGAGATTTTTTTATGGCAATGAAGAGTCATATAATTATCTACCTGTAGTAAGTCATTTTTAAGATTTCAGTGAGCTGTTGATGTTGTTGAGTTTCCAATAAAAATGCAAGATTTTACAGGGATTTTTTTTTGAATGTGATTTTCAGATCATTATGTACACTTTCATTATCATTCCTAACATAACGTCTTCATTGTTCATAACTCTCTGCAACAGGTACATAGGCAATATCAAGGTTTATTTTAGGATGTGATTTATTCTGAAAAGGTTAAAAAGCTTACAGCCTATACATGAATGAAACAAGATCAAAACATTAACTGTGATTCAGAGATTTCAGGAAACAATAAGAACCAGTGCTGAGAGAGCATAAAGCTGTTGCAGAACTGCAAAAACTGAGGTAGCTTTTCCTCACAGATGACCCTACTGATTTAAGAATGAAAGTGAATAGAAAGGCTCATTATCATCCAGGAAAATGTCTCACAAGAATCTTGAAAAGACAAAGCAGTAAAAGGCCAGGTAGGTTAGCAACAGGGTTTAATCCTGGAAGGAATGGGAAAGAATTGGAAGATATCTGTAAATTTGGGGGTAGGAGATAAAATGAATTTGAAAAATCATAAAGCTTATAGTAAAAGAAATTTGAATTTTGGTGAAGGAATATATTTTGGGGGCATAGGCTATTAAGAGATGGTTTCCAAGGTCTGACCTTAAGAAAACTCTGCAAAAATGAGTCTTCTTACTCCAAATATAGTACTAGTTCCTGAATTGTTACTTGCCAATTTCCGATGAAATTCATGCAAAGAAAAGTAGGTCAGGCAGCATATATGAAAATCTCCCCTACCAAACTCAAGAACCTACTATAGAGTAGAGGTGAGCCATGAGAAGGTGTTACAAGTTAGCTGTTCAAAAGAATAGAGTCATAAATCTGCCTGGCATCACAGATTTTAGTTTTGAATCTTTTTTTTTTTTTTAGTTTTGTCACCTTCTCAGTATTTCAATATGTTAAATCATTTGTGTCTTAGCACATCCTTCACTTATAGATTTAGAGATTCACATACTAATGCTTTGTCAACATGGAACTTCAGTCATTGTTTTGCAGCATTAATCATTACCTTCTTCATTATAATTAGAGTGAGGAGTAAAATCTACAACAATAAGAAAAGCCGGCAGTGCTGTGTTATCAGGTCCCTTACCAGGTTCAAGTATTTGAGCTTCTTCTGTCTTGCCTGTACTCTTCATCCACTTTGCCCTTTCAGCCTTTATGAGTAATTAATCACATGGCGGCTGTGGTCTTAGTGGGTGGTCACTAGTATCATTGCTTTTTTGCATAACTGTTGAGCTCTTAGATATTGCTGCAATGCTCTTACAGCTCACCAACAGGTAAAACAAGTACTTGGTTTCTGTCTGCATGCTCTTTGTGTTTTAGAACAAAGCTTGTTATCCAAGCAAAAGTGTTCTTAGCACCAAAGTCTTTCAACCATGCTTCAGATGTTTCAACGTGAACATAAATCCCAATGGGAAAAAAATTCACACAACACAGTGAGGAGAATATCTTTTTTTTTTCCCTGAAGAATGAAGAGTTTTTGTTTTGTTTTTCACTAGCCATGGGCTCAAACTATTTTTATTGACGAATATTTAAAATAGCTAGAGTAGTATAAAGCTTCTCTTATCTCCTGCTACTCCATCATTTTAACAGCGACAGCATGTATCTCGGAAGGCATATGAAAATTTGTTGACAACTAATCACATCACCCCTTCGGGGACAACTGTCCCGTTCTCTCTATGTATGAGGGAAGTTGGAAGTATGTGCTGGATTCCTTTGGGGCAAAGGCTCGGGCTCTGGATCTGCCCCGGGGCACGTCACAGCTGCTCCTGATCATTTCTAGAGCTGTGTTTTCCTAGAGCTGCACCACCATGGTTGCAGAAAGGCAGGACCACTTTAGACCGGTTTCTGAAAGACTCTTTTCAGTTCCACCACACAGCAGCCTTCTGGGTTGGTTCTCGAAGCAGCTGCTCTCTGTCCAAATAAAACTCCATTAATGTCTGGTGTTGTGGTCAGGCACACTTGCTGGCTTAAAATGAAGCTATTTCTGTAATTTATCTGAGTCAGAGTAACAGAATTTTTTTCTCTGTCTCTTTATGAAGATGAAGTACTGAAAACTGCTTTAGGTAGTATGCATTTTCATTTTTGCTGTTTCTGTCATCTCACCCACCAGTCTTAAATCAGACAGTTAATTTTCTTTACTTCTGCTTGTTCCTGTTTAGCAGAATCACAAAGTGCTTCTACAAAACATCAAGTCTGCAGCATAATAGCTCTGACCAGCCAATTTACCAAAAATTGGCAGCTCAGTAGCACTGTGAAACACATCACAAAGATTACTTATGTGGTTGTATGACTTATTTCACTATTTTTCATCCTGTTGAGATATGACAGCATATATATAAAGTCAAGGTACATATTCTTGGCAAGGAAACAGAGCGCTCTGACTGTGAAATCCTTTATAAATGAAACACTACACTGAGTGTAATTTTTTATTTCAAATACCTCTTTTATTTTCTGATCATGTTTCTTATTTGAAATCATTAATGCTCTAAGAATATATTACCTGCATATTTGTTACTTGAGTTGATGGTACATCTTGAAGGTGGACAGAAATGTGTGGATAACCAGTTTATTTACCAGGGGAAAAAAAGATTTTTGAGGAAATGGTTAACCCTTGAAAAATTCATACCAAACTGGGAATACTTTCAGCTGAAAGGGAAAATAATGTTCAAATATTTTGTTTGACTTCTAAATGTAATGTTTTAAAATTACTTTGTATACCTTTGTAGCTAAAATAGGTGGAGGGAATAAGCAAAAAGGAACCAGAACTTTTCATATTGGGTTGAAAAACATACATTTGCTGACAGACTTTTTTGGCTCCAACAGGAAAAATATTATTTGAGAATTTATCTAAATGCACTCTCTCCACTTTTTTTTTTTTTTTTCTGCTACACAGGCAGCACTAATTAATGCCAGATACTATGCTAGCTAGATACTGTGCTATGCTGGGAACTTTTAGGAGGCTCCGTGTTGTGTTTCGCATTTCTTAGACTTTGCTGGTCTGATCTTCATGCCTTTATTCAGAGAAGAATTCGCTCTGAAGTCAAAAGAGATATTTCTCAAATTAAAGGATGCATGATAGGTATGAGTACATCAAAAATGACCTAAAGCTTCCCTAAATGGGAAATTGACCAACGGAGTTGAAGAAAATGAGCATGTGCTGGAACAAAGGTGCTGGTGTAACCCCTCCAGGTAAATACTCTCTTTTCAGATAAGCGTGAGACGGGTGTTTGTTTGTTTGTTTCAGAATCTGAGCTCCCCTTTACAGGGATAATATCTGTTTTTAGATAAAGTTCACATGTGGAAACCATACAGGCAAACGCATTTAACAAAGGGAAGATCCAGCAGACAGTGACTTGCAAGCATAAAAGATAACAAATCAAAATGATATTGATGCAGTGAGGATCCAGAATGTACTTTACATTTCCTGCTAAAGTTTGGGTGGAAAGCATGTCATTCTGATCGGTAAATAAAGTCTCTTCTTAAATAACTGCATGCTTCTGTTTTCTAAGTTTCATTTCAAAGTCAGCTGTTTTTGCTGCCTTTGAGTCTCCAGAGTACCCAAGCAGCAGCACTGTAATGGCTGACAGCAGGCAGACGATGTTCACTAGCTCTTCCAGGGAGACTCATATTTTATCATGCCAGTTTTGTCATCAGGGATTTCAGTGTACTAAAACAGTGGTGGATGTTATTTGACTGACTAAGGCTTAGGATTCGAATCATCTGAATGCTAGCTATGTAGTGATGAGAATATTTTGATTGGGAAATGATGAGCAGATCATAAATTTCAATGTGGAAATTGAGGTTACAACTTGCATGCACCAAAAGCTTACCAAAACTACTCAGTTACACCAGCATATCAACGATCAATGCTCACATGGCCAAAATGGTCAAGTGCAACAGGGCCTTATGACTTTTTTTTGCCTGGGAAATTAAGTAAGGTGTCATGCAGAGTGAAGGCTATACTTTGACCATAACTGTCTACATACTTTGCTTTATTAGATTGCTAGAAGAAAAGCCGTTGTATGGACAGGCCAAAGTCTGCCCTTGATTTTTCCTTCTGTGACTCAACGTATTTCAGTAGATGATCATACCTCTGGCAAAATTTGACTCCTTCCTTTTGCATAAAGTGTTTCTTTTAGTAAAATGATGTTGAGGAAAAAAAATATATGAAGTTATGATTGACTTTCTTTCTAGATACATTTTCCATATTTGCACAACTGAGACATTAATGGATGCTAGATATGTGGACAAAAATATTTGAGTACCTTTTTACTGTAATTTCACAAGGACATGCTTTGCAGAATCAACAACACTTTGTAAGATCACAGATACTGCTAGTATAGATTATTTTTCTTATTTCAAGATCACAGGAATGCAGAATCTTAAAATCTTTTTTTTTTTTTAAAAAATAAAACTACACTGTATGCTTAAATTTTTTTTTTTTTTTTTTTTTTTTTTGGCTTTTTTTTTCCAGCCACATCTATTACCATTCTATTCTAACCACTAGCTAGTGAGTAACACACTGGCTTGAAGCCACTGGGAAGATCCTGTTTTACGGTTACTGCTACCAAACACCACATTATCATTAAATCATTGAATCACAGAATGGTTTGGGTTGGAAGGGATCTTAAAGACCATCCAGTTCCAAACCCCCTGCCATGGCAGGGACACCTCCCACTAGACCAGGTTGATCAAAGCCCCATCCAACCTGGCCTTGAGCACTTCCGGGGATGGGGCATCCACAGCTTCCCTGGGCAGCCTGTTCCAGTGCCTCACCATGCTCATAATAAAGAATTTCTTATGTATATCTAATTAAATATACCCTCTTTCAGTTTAAAACCATTGCCCCTTGTCTTATCACTACATGCCCTTTAAAAAGTCCCTCTCCAGCTTTCCTGTAGGCCCCCTTGAGGTATTGGAAGGCTGCTATAAGGTGTCCCTGGAGCCTTCTCTTCTCCAGGCTGAACAACCCCAACTCTCTCAGCCTCTCCTCACAGGAGAGGTGCTCCAGCCCTCTGATCACCCTCGTGGCCCTCCTCTGGGCCCCCTGTAACAAGTCTATGTCTTTGTTATGCAGCCAGCCCCAGAGCTGAACGCAGGACTCCAGGTGGGGCCTCATGACAGCAGAGCAGAGGGGGAAAATCATCTCCTTCCACCTGCTGGTCACACTTCTTTTGGTGCAGCCCGGGATACACTTGGCTTTCTGGGCTGCAAGTGCAAATGCCAACGTCTGTCTACAGATCAGGGTCAGGCCGGGGAGATAACTGGGGAAGAAGGTAACTGTCATGGAGCAGTCAGAGCACTCACTTGCATTATATCATCAGAGAAATCAAATTGAAGGAAGGAACCAAACAGTAATGGTCATGTATAATGAAGGAGTCTCACTTCTAATCAAGTGGACTTTCTATTAATGCTTAATCATTGGTAAAACTGCAATCCTGTCTTCTCTCCGTTCACTGGCAGCTATCTTAGAAAGCAGGACCAGTTTGATCACACAGCACCTTTGGCACCTGACCTTGTGTGATTAGAAGGCATTTCATAAAGTGGCCTGCATAGGGCGTTTCATAGATGGCAAGAAGCCTGACCATTTTTCACTTCAGAAGGCGGCAATCCAATAGGTATGTAGTTGTCGCTTGGCATGATATTCACCCTTAAAGAAGGAGCATTTGAGATAACAGGACAGGAATGGATCAAGGAACTCAATGACACCAAGTCTGTGCATGTCTTGTGAGTGTACTTTTTCCAGATATTGGTGTCCTGTAACTTGGATGCTACCCATATTCTCCTTCCAAGGGAAAGTTTTTCTATCCTCATCCACTCTTCTGTTTCTTATATTGTCAGCTGAGTACATCATAATGATGTCTTAACTAACGTGGCTAGTATTCATCACACATTGTCTGTGCAGTCACAGGATGAGACAGGATGAGAACAAAGCAGTCAAAGAAACCTTTGTTTAATACAAATTCCAATGACTTGAATGGTGCCAATTTGTGCTGCATGATGCTATTTGTATGGTATTTGTATGAAAGAAATAAACACCATATTTTCAATTACACATCTCCATTGAAAAGAGATTCTATGGAACAATGCTTTGTAGTACTTTGCCAAACTTTACCTGATGTTCTTTTTTTCATGATCCTCACAAGATTATTCCATAGGTTTCAGTACTAAGTAACTTCTTTTACTGGTACTTAGCAAATTCTTATCACCTCTGGTGTGAGGTGATTTAACCTTCTTGCTTTTAATTACATTCTCTATTCCAAATGAAGTCTTCTTATGCTTTCTTTTTCATCCCTCCTGCAAAGTTTTCTTACCCAGCATGTCAATCCCACTCTGCTTGGTAGTTTCCATAAATTTTTCTTAACTCCTGCTGACTATTCTCATTCCTATGGTTATTGAGGTTCCCAAACACATAAAAGAAAAAAAAAAAAAAAACGTTGATACTGATGTCTGGAGCAGGCTCAAAGAAGATACTCAAACTCCCCCAACAAGCTTGAACATAACATCAAGAAATTTTCTGCACCACAGTGTTAAGGTATAGCTGCAGAACAACATTGGAAAAAGACATGGAAGGAACAGGAGAAAATAATAAAATCAAGAGTGAGATGATCTTTGATATGTTTAATGAGGTAAATAAAATCTCCCCAAGACCTAGGCAAATGGCATCCTGTCACAAAGCCTGCACTGCTGGCTCTGTTTTGCTTTTGTCTGGGCTCTCAGGAATAGAAAGAAAACTTAGAACGATTAGCTGTAAACAGGAAAGATCATTACCTTGATTCATATTACTAGAACTCTGACACTCAGTACCAAGTTTCATAAAGTATTAATTAACCCACTTTGAGACAGAAAGCCTGAAGGATGGGAGGAAAAAGGTGTGCATGCATATATATATATTTATTGCATATTATATTTAATAAACAGTTACAGTTGAAAGAAGGGGACACTTGAAAATAACTGATCTGTGCTAGAATAAAAATGAGAAAAGATATGTGTTTTAGCTATATCCAAGTGAGTGCATAGAGCTGAAATTGCATCTAACTGGGGTCTCTGTTCTTTCTGTGACTATTTACTACTCCTCTGAATGCATTATGTGATTTAGGAAGACAACGTATTCTAGGGCAATCCTCCTTCTTTGTGTCATTTCTTCTGGAGAACAGCACTTCAAGCTCTGGGGCTTGCTTTGTTCTGCATGGTGCTGAGGCTGAGGTTGTGAGGATGGTGCTATGAAGACAAGAGCCCTTGACAGCAGTAAGATGTACAAAAATTGTGGAATGATTGGCAGGTACTTTAAGCTACTAAGGACAAGAAGAAGCAAAACTGGCTTATATCTAAAAGCACAAATAACACGAAACTTTAGATCACACGTTCAAAATACGTGTTTTAATGTTATATCAGGAATCCAAATAAATATTTCTACAGAACTGTCACACAAAGCACAGATGTAGGTCTATATTAATAAACATTACAAAAAAAAACAAACAAAAAAAACAGCACAACCAAAACAAAACAAAACAAAAACCAGCCCAAACCCTTTTACTTACATGACATACTTTTGTAAGTAACCATATTGACACTTGTGAAAAGTAAGGAGTCAGAGTAACAAAACCAGCAGAAATGCAAAGTTTGCAGCATGGAGTAGTAGTTCAAGTTTAATCCATGCAATGGACCTGTAGTTTGGGAATTAGCTGCAATTTATATCCAGTGGGTACTTCTTGTGTTTAAAATTGTCATCAACATTGCTCATCAGTGGCAATGGAAATGGCTAGTTTCACGATATTCCGCTTTCCTGCTGGCATGTGGTTGGTGCCACCAGATATAAATCAGGTAATAATTTTCTCATTGTTATCAAAAACATGAGTTTTTTTCTCTGTATTTCTCTTTTAAGTCTTAATCTTTTTGGGTCTCCTCTTTCACAGAGTTGCATGTGACAGACACCAGGTTTATGGTAAGCAAGTACTAATGCAGTTTGGGACTTGGGAACTATAGAACAACATGTAAGGATGAGGAAGTTTATAATGCTGGTGTGATAAACGACTCAGCCTCTTTACAGTGGTAACTATTCCTGAAGGAGTAGGGAGAGGAGAGAACATTATTTAGAGAGTAGATAACTGTATACCAAAACTTCGCAGTTTGGAGCAAGAGTCGTAAGGGATAGTGCCTTTTAAAAATGAGAGAAGCAATATAGTCTATTCACTATTGTCAGACTGGGTATCTGATGTTTCTCCTAAATGTATTTTCTCACAGTAGCAAATCCTTGTATGAATTCTTCAAAATCAGCTTCTCACTTCTGTTTGAAACATCTAGATTTAAAGCAAAATGGATCTGAAAGAGAGTCAGCAGTCAATCCATCATAAAACCAGGGACAAATCAAGGTCAAACTCAAAACTACTCAGATCTTTGGGGAACTCTTCTACCACGCTCAAATCCGAGGTCCCGACCCATGTGGGATGGACTAAACAAGTTAGCCTGTGAGAGACCGACTACTCTGGATTGGGTAACGTGCAAAAATAGAATTTGCACTTTGTTGTCGTATCGCACGTTTTGTATCAAACAAAGTTAAATGGAAACACTGTCCTTATTGGTTGCTACTTCTGCACTTTTTTTTTTTCCCAAATTAATAGCTTCACCTACTAATCATGGTCACATTCATGTAGAAGTCACAATTCGACAACATAGGTTCTTGAAGTAGAAATCCTGGGGCTGTGATGCTTCAAAATAAGGCGTTAATGAAGTGTCTCACAGCTTCATGGTTTTTTCTTATCCTAGCCACTTGGGGGCAAAAGACATGGCAATAATTTGGAGATGGTATTAGCGGAAAAATCCATTTATATGGTTGTATGTGATGAGTATTGCAACCTAAAGGAATAAGGCAGACTGTAGTATCTCTCAAGTTTTTTTTCCTAGATGGACTTCAGACATCTTGTATGGGACACAAGCTCACTAACTTCTCACAAACTGAAAAGACAGAGAAGTAATACATTTTGGGGACACTGAACTATTTCTGTGGGTGATAATGAGTTCAACGTTGTGGGTGCAAGTGAAGTTGTCACTAACTCAAGAGTCATCTCGCTTAAAGATGTGAACAGGTTTTTAGATTCTTCTTTGGCAATCACTTGATTACCAAACCAAGTAAGAGATGTGCATAACACCAACCGGCTCCATGCAGCCGCCCTGCTGCCATGAACAACCTGAAAAGCGACTGCAAGAACTCCAACAAATTTTCAGCTATTGATTAGCATACAGTTTTTTAGTTCAGCTTATCCAGTGAGGACATATAAAGATCCTGCAGCTCACCAAATTTACACTCAGTCTCTTGTAGGCATGCAAACTGCAAGTGACAGCTTTCCTCTCAAGCTTTAATGCACTCCCCTCTGGTTTTGGGTTTCTTTGTTTTTTGTTTGTTTGTTTGTTTTTTAATTACAGTGCAGCCTGTGAAGAGAGTAATCTTGAGATTCTGCAGAAAATCTGCACTACTATACTCTACTCCCTAAGGTCAGTAGAGGTGGCTCCAGACTTTATTTTTTAGAACTGTACTTTTTAACATTGCTTCTCTGCACCAGCATCATCTGTCAAATTCTATTTTGCTCCCTTTTCAATATGCTAAATGTAACTGAATGATCAAAGAACCACAAACACCCAGATAAAGAAGCCTAGATGTACCTTGCAATCAGTTTAAATCTTTGTCAGAACTCCTGAACCTCTGTCCTTATTATTTCATTCTGCAACTCATTGAAAGACCTCTTCCTCACTTTTCAGCAAGTAGAAGAAGTTATGATCCCTGTTGAATTTTCTCTTCTTTTGCACAGCATTTTATCACAAAGTTATTTAATGCTTAGCAGTGGTGCTCAGCACTTGTTGAGGTTTTTGAGCTTTCAGAAATATTCAGTAACCCTCCTGACCCCAGCTGTTACGTAGATACCATTTGTAGTCTAAGACAGTAAGAGAAACCAACTGGGAACAGTAGTTAAAGATCTTCTAGAACTATTTCACATACCATCTAAGTCTTTTAAAATTTATTTTTATATTTATCTTTTTTCTCTAAAACATTTATTTCTGTAATTATATGGACCACTGTATGTATCAAAAATGAATGTGGACCACAGCCCTGAAACTTCAACTTTTTCTTATTTTTACTTTCAAAATCAGCATGACAGCTTTTGAATAATCATTGTTAACTTCTGTGCAAGTTCAAGTCATGGTTGAAATTCTGTGGGAAGGAGTCCTATATTTTTGCTGACATTTCCATCCTCAAACTTGCTTCAATAACTAAGCATCAGAATACACTACAGGATATGACTGCTTTGTGATTACACTAGTCATCACTATCCTCTTCACCCTTATGAAGAGACATTATTATTATCTGGCAAATATTTGGGGCAATTGCTACTCCAACAGTAGAACAAACCAGAACTCTTATTCTCTGTGTCTCTGCGCCCTTATCTGTTGTAGTTTTCCTTTTGCTCTCTCTAAAGCATTTCAGGAGGCTAATACATGCAGCTATTCATGCTGTTCAACGCCTACCCACAGACACTCAGTTCACAGTACTACTGGGGAACAACATGGATAGCTTTCTTCATCTTGCTGTGTACCTTCTTAATCACTTTTTCCTCACTAATTTTTGGGAAGGAGGCTTTTATCTCCTCTCTCTGTTATTTGCACTGGTTTTAATCAAACATATGCTACGATATGGAGGTGGGTAGAAGGATACTTGTGCTGCCAGATGAAAAGAGCAAGCTTTGCTCATCTGGGCAGTTTTGCAAACTTTGAGAACTCTAATTAAAAATCATTTGAACATGTGAACGAGGTTGGCACAGTATTTGAGAGTGTTTGTTACAACAGTGGCAAAGAGTAAATAAGATTCTGGGGGATTGCTGTAAGATGTTTTGTTTCGGGTGGGCTGTTTCCAGTGAACAGGTCATCTTTTCTTCTGCCTAGAAAAAGGAGTCTACTTATTTTGTTTGTTTTGTTTTGTTTTGTTTAGAGGACTCTGCTTTGTGAACAAAATCATGTTTCTATTTGTTATTTGTAATACACTGCTTAAAAGATTCAGCAATATAGCTTCATATTTACATTCCTGATTAATAGTGAAAGCCTCTGGAAGTCTGTGAGAACCAGGAGGTAGCTACACACACTGGAGGCAGCACTGTGATACCCAGGGAGACCCTACTTGTGTTGGCAAATGGAGAGGACCGGCGCGCTTGTTCTTTGTGTACCTCTACTCACTTAGTCTGTTATGTGAATGAGATATTTCCTGCATCTCCACAGTATTGCTGTTCTGAATGGATCTCTGGCTCTAACCCTTGGGAAACAATAGTGATGTTGCCCACCTTCTCACTTTCAATGTGGCTTGTCCTGGGCACTGGAAACGGAGTATGTCAATATCGGTAAAACATTATCTATCTATCTATCTTACTGGAAAAGTTAACAGGGCTTTGTTGTATATTACATTTTAAGCTCTATCTTTTAGCCTTCAAAATTATACTGACTGATTAGATGTATGTGATCAGTACAATTATTTCCTGGCAATACATTGCAATACATATTCATAGCTGCATGGATTTCATCTTCTCTGAAATCATCCTTATAAAAACAGTAACAGTCAGTATGTCCTTAGAGCATATCAGCGATTAATCCTCAAAATGATCACTGGAGAGAATGTCCTTTTCCCTCTATTCTGGTTTATTTATGTGTTCCCATTAATTATGCCTAATTTTCTGTTGGAACTTTTCTCCTTAAAGTAATTCAATTTTAGCAAATCTTTCCAGAGATTTATTAATAGGTAGGGTAATTTATATTGTGTAGCTCGAATATTGTATAATGCATTAATCTCGACAAAAAGGCAATGCCTTCCCAATAAAAAAATATGCAAGGAGTAATGGTTCCCTATTAATAACTTACGAGGTCAGATCACGCAGTTGGAACTTATTGCACTATAATTTTATCAATTTTTTCCTTCGGAAGTTGCTCCTCGCTCCATCTGTTTGCACACTACCTAATGTGATGCTGTTCTGACTATACCGGGCTTTTGCATCCTGCTCGTCACAGGGGCTGCCCTGCATAAAGCCTTGCAGGCTTCCACTTCTCAAGTGAAAGCATGTCTCCAGGACATCCTTCTCTCAATTTTTAGACTACCTTCTCAGTTTTGTTGCTTTATAAGAAACCTCAGAAATTTGAGTTACATTTTAAACACTTTGGCAGATGTATCTTCTTAAGTTTTGCAACTTCCTTGAGGACTCAGCTGCTCCTATCAAGAGCAGCTGAAAGCTGGGCTCAGGTAGGCAGTAAGGCATGAGCCCTGCATCAGCTCATCGCTCACAGTCTGCAGCAGCATCACGGTGCAGTGATCTTACTGCTTACTCTGCACTCTTACTTCTGTAGGAACAGTAAGGTTCTGCAGGAACAAAAGAGTTATTTGAATTTAATATGGAGTTTTAAACACGAAATACATAAGTATCTGTTTAGCTTGAGGTATTGTTATCTGGGTGTAGAAAACCTCTTCTGATTTTCAAGCTAAAAAAATGCATAGGGGAAAAAAAAGCATAAAATATTGTAGAATATTGTGCTGCTTCTGCCACTGGTATGGAAAAAAATCCTTTTCCAAAAAAGGTTTTAACTAAAATAAATGAATTTCTTACTGAATATGAAACTATTATGGAATTCAGCCTGCATTTAAAAGGTTACTGTTTTGATTTCATGCGCTATAGCTGCATTCATGCAGTTTTGTACATTCTGTTGGTACGAATGAAGTCTTTTCTGCTCTTCAAATTCACTCAGGTTGGTATTGTCAAAAAATTCAAATTCACAGAAGAATCTGAACAAACAAAATGAAAAGGTTTTTTTTGTTGTTGTTTGTTTCGTTGTTCTTGTTGTTTGCTTGTTGTTGTTAATTTTTATTTTTTAATTTGGACCAGAGGATGGAAGCAAAGGTAGTTTTAGAATAAAATAGCTGGAGGAATGGGCCAGGAGCCTCATGAAGTTTTACAAAGGCAAAAGTAAAGTTTGCACTTGGGATGAAATAGTCCCATGCAACAGCACAAGCTGCAGATGACTGGCTGGAAATCTGCTTTGTAGAAAAGGACCCAGGAACCATGTGGACAAGAAGCTGACCTCTTGCAGCGATAAAGACCAACTGCATACTGGGCTGCTCTAGCATGAGTATGGCTGGCAAGGCAAAAAAAAAAAAAAGTGATTCTTCCCATGAATTTAGTACTTGTATAGCAGTGTTTGAAGTGTAGCCAGTTTTACACGCCTCCAGTGCAGGAGGGATATTGACAATCTGAAAGAGGGGTCCACCAAAATGGTCTAAGAGCTGGAGCACACAACATGCAAACAGAGGTTGGGAGAACTGAATTTTTTCAGGCTGGAGGAAAGAAGGCCAACGGAGGACGTTAATAACGTCTGCTCAGCCTTCTGGGTGGTTGTAGAGAAGGTGTAGCCAGATTTTTCTCAGAGGTACGCAGTAATGGGACAAACAATGGACACAAGCTGCTGCAAATCCACCCAGATTTAAGCTAAAATTTCTTGTTATTAAGAGTGGTTACACACTGGAACAATTTTTCTGGGGAGACTGAGAGCTCAGTGCCATCCAAAACAGCAGGGGAAAACTCTGAGCAGCCTCATCCAGCTCTGAAGGGAGCTCTGCTCCTGTGGTTGATGATGACCTAAGTTTGCTCAGAAAAAGCGAAGTGTAGCAGGTATGAAGAGACAAGGCTATGGTCAGAATATGGAAGCATTTTAACCAAAAAGCTCTAAACTTCCTGCCTTTGATGTTGATGTTATACCAGTTCCCTCCTGGCTTCTCCATTCATACTGCCAGTGCTTGGTTAAATTGCTAATCTTAAGATAAGTTTGTGTCAAGATTTTAGCAAGGGATAAATTGTTGATATCCAAATGATGGTCTGATAAAAATTCTTAGTTTTCTCTTCCTGGTTGGAACAGAACAGATAAAATGATGTGGCGAAACACTCCTACTGCACTGTAGGTGGAATAGAAGCCCTTTATTTGGTGTTTGCAGCATCAGCAGCTGCAGGCTGATGTATTTCCTTTTCTGTTAAATGGAAGTTGTGGTACAAAAATAGACACTGGTCTTTACTGGAAGCTTAAACTAGCTGATGTTTTACGGATTTAGAAAGTTCGCTAATCACTATCAATTAAAAAGGCTGTCACAATGTTGCATGAATTAATCAGAACAATGCACTCCACTGCAGGGCCTGCTTAAAATATTTATTTTGAAAAAGTGTTACCAGATTTAGTCCAAGAGTGGTACTTATAGTAACAGCCAAGGCTTTTAAACTGCTACAACTACAAGCATTTTTCTAAACATCTTGTAAACTTGGCCAGACCGTGTTACCAGTGTTTTAGCAACTGGGAACCGTCAAACAGGTTCTGAAAGACAAGAACAGAAAAGCAATACTTAAAATTTATGTTGCATGCCAGGAAGACTGGAAGCATATGGCATTCCCATGAGACTTTCCTGCATTAAAGATTATGACCTGGAATGAAAGTATTTGTTCTGTGTTGCTGTGAAGGAAAGCAACCCAGCATTTACCCAGTCTACTGTTGCTGCAGATGCTGGGGCATAAGGAATATCTCCTGGGTTGAGTTCTTCTCTAGGCTTATGCCAACGGCAAGGCTTCTGCCAAGTTGCATATTACCAGGTTTTCACTTATTGCACACCTGACATTCAGAATATTTTCAGGACAGAAGCTGTGTGCGTTAGTTCTGTACAAGTGACAGCGGTTTCATAAGGAGTGCTTCAGGGGTATCCATAACTTCCTCTTTGGATGTGTCACTCATGACTTTGTGGGTTTCCATAACATTATTTCAAAGGCTTCCTAAAAACTGTCAATGGGAAAGAGTCTATGCTCTCATTGCAGCGCGCCGTCTTGAAGCAGTGACAGTGTACCAGGACTTACCATCTGGTTTAGTGGAAGTCAGAACTGGTTGACTTTTCTTGGAGATTTATTTAAAGCAATCGTTTGAGGATGGATGTTGTGGTGTACCAAAGTGGAAATGGAGCTACCTTTGCTTACAGCACTGGGCTGAGTTACAGAATTTGAACACTGCTGTTTCCTTCATCTTCAATGACAAGTATCCTGACCCCTCTAAAATGGCTATTTGAGGGAAAGTAAAAGTAGTACATGCATTTGGGAAAGATAATTAAAGATCGATGAAGACTTTCTGACAGAAAATATTCCACAATGTATATGTAAAGATTAAAAAAAATTATAAACCAGTGGACTTTATCATGGGAAGTGCATTTACCTGATGGAAGCGTATATTAACACACACACACACACACACACACACACACAAAATAATAATCCTTTTTTTAACAGTTTTTGACATCATGGATTGACCTAAAGTTACAAAAAAAACAAAAAAACAAAAAAAAAACAAAAAAAAGTAACAGAATAAAGATGAGAATACACATAAGAAAGCAGCAGTTCATGTAAGTAATTCTGTGGTACACAGGGAGAGCAGCTTTGATGAAAACTGCATGAGCTGCAACACTTATAAGTATAGGAAGTTAAAGTAGTTTTGTAAATTATCATGAATTTGTGTAATCTGCTTTCCATCATAACAATGAAGAAAAACTAAAAATGTTTTTCATACCTCTTTTTCCAAAAAAGACTGCATCCACAGAAGTACAATTTTCCAGTAATCATTCAGAGGCAAATAAAAATGAATGTGCTATCCCACATGGCAAAATTACATAGCTCAAAATGTGCTGAAACCACAGTGATCACGAACAAAAATCTTCTGGATTAAAACATTGTATTTATAACAAGAGACATTATTATAGGAAGCTGCCAACTTGTATGAATGTTTCAAGACAAGATGGGATTGAAGCGTGTGTTGGGAGAGAGAAAAGAGAAAGAACAAGATCCTCTACACTTTTTTGAGCAATTAAAGGCTAGGCTGTGCAGGGCAAATACAATAAAATGGATGTAGTATCTTTCCTTGCAGTAGGAAGAAAGGATTGGATCCTGGCCCAAGCCGCTTATTGATGCACCTGCTGGCTGTTAAAAGGAGAACAGTCAGTGAGAGACTGAAGCTCATAGAGAATGTTTTTTCCTTCACAGCTAGCACTCCTCTTCATTCAAAGAAGCCCAGAAATACCCATTAGAGGGCACAAATACTCTCCAAGGACTTACTGAATGATATACAATAAATCATAGAATCATAGAAACACAAGGTTGGGAAGGACCTACAAGATCATCTAGTCCATAGCTCAGTCAAGCTTCAAGAACAACCACAAAAGGTGCCAGTGCATTCTTCTTAAGCAAGAAGAAAGTTTAGATATAGCACTTTCTTAAAATTTCTGAGTGAATAAAGTAGTCTTGAGAGAAAGTTCCCATTTATGGATTACCTCTAACAAGAATAAGGAAGATGAACACTGAAGGTTTGTCATGGCTGTAAACAAAAAATTTGTGAGCATACCGCGCTAAGACAACAAATAAAGGCAGGAATTAGAAGTGCCCCTAGCTGACCAGTTTACACATACATCACTGGTCTGACACAATGAAGATTACCTGATGAAGATCACAATATAGTAGCTTTCCTTTTGCACTGGCTGCTGAACAGCCAGAAACCATTTTCTGCGGCCAGCCGACTATTGATCCACCTCCCTCCCATCAGGGATGCAGTTAATGGAAATTCCACAGGCAAGTAAAAGCCACATTTCATCTTCATTTTCATCTGAAATACGAACTGGTCCTTTGTACTCTAGACAGCCATTTATTACTCATTTTCCTTTATTGATGTTTATGAGCTGAAACATAAAATGATTTTGAACTGCAGAATAACTGAGGCAGCAGTTGACACTGTGACCGTGATTACTGCTGCACTGACAGCTGTGCTAAGGCCATGAGTCAAGGTTTGTTTTCTTTCATATTTGAGGCAGCATACAATGGAAAGTGTCCTTAAAAAGCAACTCTGCTGTAACTGAAGAAATATGTTGATTTGTCTTCATAGGGCCTGAGGGAGGAAAAGTGCCCAAAGTCTCCAGCAAACAGCAACAGAGCTGTAAAGTGTTTCTTATTTACATCCAAAGGCTCTTCCCCCTCTCCTCCCTTAGTGTCTTAAAGGTAATTTGTAAAATAGTCTCTTTTGTGCTTTTTAATATTTTTCACTGAATTATTAGCATCAACAGGTATAGAAGAAGGAGCTGCCATACACAGCAAGGGAAGCCAAGGCACTCATTTCATTTGTAAAATGGTAAGTACGATCAATATTGTGGGGAAGTATTATTACATACTGTTATTAACTCATAAGCTAGAGTATATCTCATCTCATTTCAACAAGAGCTGATGTCTCCATTTCCCCCAGGAGATCCCTGTAGGTCTCGTTATGAGAATCATAAATAATACGTGCTAATGAGATACGAGTTGATGATGTTGGAAAAGCTGACATTTTCATCTGTCATTCTACATGATGTTTAACAACGGATTACCAGCCAGTAATTCCTCTGATATGAGATTAAATAAAGTAGCAGGCTGTTTCAGCAGGCTAGCTCAAGGAGATGGCAATAAATCTGCTCAATTATTGTATTTCCAATCCAGTTTTCACTGCTAAGGATATTATTATTTCATTTAGACATGTTTGTGCACTGTAGACTATTTTATTTCAGCCAGTCAATGGGGGAAACTGCAATATTTTACACACTGAGCTGCAGAGATCTGGGCTTTGATGGAGTCCAGTATAAGAGCTCAGTGGGCCTCAGGCAGATAGAAGAAAAGCTACCAAGCTCCTATCAGATGAAAAATACATTGAGAAATTCACATTTTAGAAAGTACAGTTTTGTTTTCAAACTAGTTTATCTGAAAAGTCTCATCGAAAGGATACTGCCTAAGAAGCTGGTCAATTGAAACAGAATTATTGGATCCTCTGTGATGATTTGTACTTCACCTGTGTCGTGTAGTATGTTGAGAGTTAGGTTGTTCAGACTGTCCTTTGGCCTGGCAAATTAGATTGCAAATAACTGTAATACCAATGGTCCTGCCTCGTGCTTGGGGTGTGTGGCAGGAGAAAACACAAAGTTTATTAGCAAAAGCCTACCACAGAAAGTTTTCTTTGCTAACCTGACCTTACAGTCCTGATAAAGTCCCGTTCCTTGCAATGAAATCTGAAACTTTGCACTTCGTTCAATGCCCATGTCCTCCCCAGAATGCTTTATCTGTGCAGGTACATGTGGTTTCATGTACTGGTTCTCAGAAGATGACCTTCGTGTCCCTGTTGGGCTGCCAAAGTGCCACTAGGGAGGGATCCTACTCCTTTGTGCCATCGTGCTGCATGAAGGCCTCCAGACCCTTGCTACCTGCATGGGCTGTGAGTGCTCAGGGCCCAAACTCAAAGCTTTGGGGACACTGTTGCTCTTGGTGGGGGCTTCCTGCAGTGACCAGCTGCATAGGGACTGCTAGAAAAGGAGCCTGAGGCCAGCACCTCTCTTGCATGAGGTGCTCCTGGGTGAGCTACACTGGGGTCAGCACTTGGATCTACATGTCCTCTTTCCACTTTCCTTCTGGTTTTCCCTTACCAGTTTTCATAAAAACATTGGGCTGGAGACCCCATGTTGCTCAGCTGGCGAAGCCCCACATCCTAACAATACGTATTTCCATCTGAAGCCACCATAAAAGTACCTGCAGCTTATTCAGCACAGCTTTTGAACAAAATATTAGGCATTTCTGTCTCTGATGTTGCTCTGTCCTAGTTGCCTCATTCAGATTTTCTGCTGGGTGATTATGACATGTTTGCAGATAGAACATGCAGAAATGGTTTGTGTGTTTCCTTGCTTCTTACAATTGCAGCCCAAAATATTTCTCCTATTTCCACTTGGAAATACAACTTATTCTGCTCAACACTGAAGACCACATTCCATGGAAAAGGAGTGGTTTATGTTTGTCTTTTGGCAACATTTCAAGCACACAGTTTCATTTTCAAGTGAAATAAAACACAGAGAGCTGTGAATTTTGAACTTCAGTTGTGAAGGTTTCATGCTAATTTGTACGAGCAGCCTGTCAACGTCCCAAATCCCCTGTTCCACCTGGTAGCAATGCCAGTGTGTTGCTGGGTCCTGCCTTGTCTCTAATAAATTGCTAGCACTTGACTCAGAAAAATGGTATTTTGCAGGTGCTATAGAATGATGACAAAAAGGTGTTCTACAGATGTAAAAATGTCATCTCTACAGCCTACAGCTGTTTTTACCTCCTCTTTTTACTTTCCTTCTGATTCTCACCATACCCTTATTTTTTAACAATAGGCTGTATGACATTTCCTGAAGCTACTCAACTCCTTGGTACAGGGAGCACATAACTTACGTGCTTGCTCTGTAAAGCTAAGAATTAAATCTCTGAACTATAACAGCGGATTACTTTTGTATATATGTGAGGGTGCCTAAAGGAATAGTCTGTTTATATTTTTTTTAATTTCTTTTTCATGCTATATTGTCATGGCAATTTTGATTCCTCAGTTTCTGTGATTTCCATATGTTGGCTATTTAGGCCAACTTACAGAGGCTGAAGTCTGCATGTTTGAAGTAAAATGGGTAATATGAATTCCTAACAACTATTCTAATAACAACACAAATGGATGAACGGGAAGACTGCTCTATATTTTCTGATGTTGACCGAGACCACTTGACTTTGCAGAGGAAGCGTGTGCAGAGAGGAAGCCTGGCTAGCTTCGCTCTGCGAGGCAGCCCCACTTGTCGTGCCTTGCAGCCTTCCTGGCCACACAGCAGGATTGATTTACTGACCAGTGGGGTAAGAAGGTTGTCCTCCAGTGTTTTGCATACTTGTGAGATCCTAGTTTTACTGATGCTTTGCATAGTTGTGAGATCCTAATTTTACTGACTATAAAAGCTGCACAAAATTTTTGATTTCTTCTACAGGAAGGAATATTTCATGTATGCCATGAAATGCCAGCACTTTCTGACTGATCTGTGCAAGTATGCGAAAGGCTCCTTAGTGCAGCCAGTCATAGGGAGATGAGCCTTCTGCTGGTCCTGTCACGAGGCACATCCCACCATCACGGTGAAAGCAGGGGAGAGAGGATGAGGGCAGCAGCTGCCCCTCAGTTCCCTTTCTCTGTGCAGCAGTTACTGTTCCACAGCCCTTGACTTTCTTGCACACAGGTTTCCTTCTCCATTGAACAAGCAGGACACAGCTAGTGCCATGCCAATGCAAAGGTGTCAGAGCTGAGAAACTCAGCAGCAGCACCTGGTGTCCACTCTGTCTGCAAGCTCCAGAAACGCTATGAAGTGAAGGAACAGACCAAAAAGCAGGTTTGTCGCAGGTGGCTGAGGCTGAGATGGTGTTTCCTTGCTGAGCCAGTTCTTGCCTTTCATAGCACTGATGAACTAGTAGCCTTAAAACTGATGAACCGGTAGGCTGAGAGTGCTGTAATGCTATCTGAAGACCACCAAAGCTTCAAAATATAGCCTAGCAAATAAATGTTGTTCTGGGTACTTCCAGCTGCCTTTCCACAGTAAGTCCATTCTTCTGGTCAGACGAAAGCCCTGTGAAGTTGTCAACTCACTGCTGGACATCTGGAGGCATTTTGGAGCCTGCCTCTGACCCGGACCCCCATCACCGCCAAATGGCCCCTCCAAGCAGCTTGGCACTAGTGGCGGGGAAGCCCTGACTCAAGGCACCCTGCACTCTCATCCTTTTCCTTAGTCAAAACCATAGTTTTACTGTATCTCTTTACGTTAGTAGGTTGATTTATTGTCATATGTGCATGGATATATAAATAAAGCTAACAGTAGGGATTTTACTGTGAGTTATTGCGGATACAGTATTACTTCCATTCAAACTGTAATTCAGCAATGTCTGCCTATTGCTTCTCCCATATGGTGGCAAAATTATTTGAGAGGTCTGGCTGAGAAGTTTATGCTAACTTAAAAGCACATTCCCTTCACCTGAAAGCTAGCAGTCTGTGGTTGCTTCCACCCCAACATCTGAGACCCGAGCCAGCCCTGGGTGTGCCGCTGCTGCAGGCTCCGCCAAGCCATCTCCCCACACCGCCACGTAGCCACTGCCTGGTGCCTTCCCAGAGCTGTGGCACTTAGCAAGCCACTTCGGGAGTCCTCCCCCCCAGGGATGGGTACCTGGCCTTGTTAACGTCGGAATGGAGGTTTTCCCTCACCTCTTTCTTTTTTTCTGGAACAGAGTATAGGTCGGGTCTCTGCCATCGCTGGGCAGAGCACAGGGGAGCAGAGGGGGAGATGCTGTCCGAATGTGCTCTCACCGTGATCGTAAAACTTCTGTCTGACCTGTCCTCAACTGTACTTCTGTTATTACACACTTGGAGTCCCTGTATTCTCCGACACCCATTAAAGCATCCTGTTTTCTCTGCTATTACCAAAACAGCAGCATTACATGGATGGCTTTGCAGTCGCTGGGATTCTCTTTTCTTTGAGCCAATGTTCTACAACATGCCCTGTCTCCAAGAAATAAATAGATGTTACTTATGAATCTTCGTTAGTTAATCTTTATTACATTAGTGAAAACACAACCTGGGAAATTTACCCTAATGAAGTTAACTGAACTCACTCTAATCCCTGCTCGGGGTTTACCTGCACCTACACGCACTGTGTCTTCAGTAGGATTTTGTATTGGATTGACTGCCACTGGGTAAAAACATACTAAAATGCACAGAAGTGATAGCATAACCTTTGTGAAGCTTTTTAACCATGCTGAGCTGATACAACTGAAAAATCATGCTTATCAAACGCACAGCCCATCTGTTTCTGTGTAGTTATTCCCATCTTCTTCTTTGTACAGCAACCACAATAGGCTCTGCAGGTGTTGCCATAACACAGGCTATCATGTTTGTATATTGACCTAGTAATTCTGGATATGTCTTGTCTAATCTTGTATCAACTTGACTTCCAAACCTCTACGTGATGGGTGATATTTATAGCTTTAATCTTCTATGCAGCTCCTCTGTGTAAAGCAAATTCTCATTATTTATGATTTCAGATCATTCCCTACAATCAAAAGCACACATATTCTTTAGGTACATACTTTTAAACATGATAATGTTTTGTTGTTGTTTTTTTTTTTCTGCTGTTTTTGACTCCTATTTATTTTTTCTTAAAAAAAAAAAATCCATCTATTTATTATTAACCTCCCTAGATGTTTAACATTTCTTTAATTTGTTTTATGTATAGCTCTTCTTTTTTACTGATTTCAAGCCCTTTTGGTGTGGATATGCTTAAGACTTTGGCTCAATCCTCAGAAAAAAATGGTTTCTCTTAATCTCTGAATCAAAGTATAAATAAAATAGTGCTTCCAATAGCACATGACTTCCTCTACATCCAGTTTTGTTGTTATCAGTAGGAGATACTTACTGCATTGTCTCACATTTGCATGTTTGTGCAAGTCCTTTGAATTGTATAGATGCCATAATATTATGTCACTGAAACAGGAAAAGAAATCAAATTACAAATTGTAGCCCAAGAAATTTTTCGCTTGGCTTTGCTTTGCTTTTTCTGCCCCTTTAAATAATTATGTTCATTTTTCTTACAAGTTTCAGTTGCCATATTCAGCAGATATTTCACCTTTTACATCACTAATTAAATTAAGAGGCAAATTGATGTAAGGGCTCTTACTGCTCTTGATTGTCAGTAATTTGGGCACTTACTAAGTGGTTCAAAGTGTATTTAATCAAAGATGTAGTGCTTCACATTCAAAAGTCAGTGAACCATGCAGCATTTACGTCATCTTAATTTTTTAAATATGATTTCTTTTACTGTAGTTCAAGAAGAAGAGTTTTAAAGGCTGTAAGCATAATTTCCTCATTCTGAAAGAATGATTAACCACTAATTATACTGAACAAGGTCTTCCTCTTGCCTATCTTTATAATTAGAAAAATGAATTGGCCCTTACAGAGCGTTATGTCTCTGCTTGTTCCTAATAAAAATACTGCCCCACTCACTATTTCAGAGGTTAAGAAAGACTGCTGATCAAAGGACGGGAAAGATACTCAATGCTAGAGATGAACCTCAAGTTTAGGCATTGATCTAAGTCATACATTGCTCTGAGCCCCCTTTTTTTCCTTCTTTCTTCCCCAAATTAAAAACCTATCCTAGAGTATCAGCCACATTTTCTTATCTTCCAAAATAGTCTGGAAGACACAGCCACATAAGGAAAACTAGCCATAAGGCAGCATGCCATGTAAAATTGTGTTTATTTTGACAAAGCATGAGTTTATTGTGGTTTCCCCTTCTCCCAGATCTTTAGGAAAGTTATCATCACCTTCTCCATGAATCCTTTGTCTGTAACTACCAGGCAGGGGGAGGAGATGTAAACAGTGAAAGCAAACCTCATGACATTTCTTTTAGTGAGGAAGAGAGTGACATGCAGCACATCCAAAGGTGTGACTGGGCCAGTCCCATTTTAAACCAGGAAGGAAAATCCTGGCATCTGTTTTTCACTTCTTTATAGAATTATTTATTTGGGAATAGAATGAAGAGATCATGGGCCCTACAGGAGTAAAAAAAAAAAAAAGAAAAGAAAAGAAAAAAAGAAGTATCAGTGACTTCCTCCTCCTTGATTTTGAAGCTCAGTTATTATAAAATCACGGGATACTCTGAGAGCAAGCAGGGCACTAGGATGTGGACATCCTTTCTAAAAGACAAGGGCCTCTTCGACCTTTAGTAAGAGGAATTTGGGTTTAATGTTCACATAAACGAATGCAGAGTCTGAGATTTCTGCAGCTGATTTCTATGGAGACGAATTAACATTCTGAGGTTTATCTGCTTGCTTAGTAGGTCACATCTCATGAATCAATGGAAAAACACGCGTACCTCAGGCCTCCATGTTCTTGGGATGATGAGAAGTTGGTTAAGGATCCTGACTATTTCATGGCAGATACCAATAGATTCGCCTTCTGCTGCCCTACGTCGTACCGAGTCCCATTCGCTGGTCTTTCGGGCTACAAGCATCAGCGCAAGACGGAGGTGGAAAGGGCAATGTCTGCCTATTGCTGGATTACTCAGTCCTGCTGGCCTGACGTGGACCTGATGGGGCCATGCGATATCTAGCATCTGTCCAGTCATGCTGTCCCCGGTACCTGTTTATCCTGGCTTTATCCTTCATTGTCACTCACAGGCAGTTACAGGACAGAGCTTCTCCAGCCATGTTAGTGACAAAGAGAGAGAACACCTGTTGCAGTCTAAAGTCAATCAGGACACAAGTAACTCCTCAAAAATGCCCAGAGTGACACTGAGCCTTGGAAAAGGGGAGGAAAGGCGTTCATTTTCTTGCTTCCTGAATCAGCGATTAAAGATATATTGATTAGTAATATATTTAAGTTAATTTCTGGAAGTCAAGCCTGTTTTGCCCATGAGAGTAATCGGTAAGTGATCTCCCTGTATTTTTCCTCAATCCATGAGCTTTCTTGTTTCCTATTTTGGCCAGCTGGGGCCAACCTGCCACTGAATTCCAGGAAAACACATTTTTTAAGCTTTTGGCTTAAGAACCAAGGAAAAAAAAATATTAGTTTGTCAGTGCCTGTAATTAAGAACGCTGTATGTACAGGTATGTGATGCACTTTGCATCATTGACATGGGTTGTCTGTGCTTCCTCTCTATGCCCGTGCACTGAACTAAACATTTGAAATTTAGGAATGAAACTTCCCATTTTAAATCAGCTTGGTATGACAGCACTTGGTACTTTGCACATCTATAAAATGATAGCTTTCATGAGACTGATTACAATGTTCTTTAAGAAAGAAAGCCTGTCTATGTTTTGCAAAGTCAGTTAGACCTTGAGCTGATTTTTAAGAGCATTCTGTTTCTAGAAGCTCACTGGAAAGACAGTATCTTTTAATCTGCAACTCATATCCAGGTTAATAAACATAAAGCAAGGTATATAACATCCCAAGTGTACAACGTCCATGCACCTTACGATAGCCTTGTCACATATAGAAGGCATATCGTTCTTAAATCTGCTCAATATTGGTTTAATTCTTACTTAAGAAACCCTTAGCCATTCTTCCCACAGCTCTTAACTGTCTTGCCTGAAGAAGTATGTACATATTTACAACACAAACTTCAGAAGCTAATACAAAACACCCCACAAAAGGCACTGTTGTAAAGGATAATGGAAATAGTTACAAAAGAAACAAAGCAGTCATAATAAGAGTATTTTTTAAAAAAAGCAGCATTTATTATGAGATTATAATACATGACAAAATGAAAGTGTCTTTTAAGTCGCCTAGTATGTTCATGAATTTTATTTTTTTCCTCCTGTTTTAAGACTGGAATTTGTTTTTGTTAAAAATAAATGTTTAAAAACATGATTCAAGAACAGATGCATACAATGAGGAAAAAGAAGCCCTAGCTTTAAATGATGACATTCCAGCAGAACTCAAAAGCAGAGAATTCACTGTGGTTGAAAATTCAAATGTGTCCTACTTCAACTGGGAGCGTAAACTTTTGTAAAAACAAGAACAAAATCCTTAAAACCAACAATACAAGCCTTTTTCTTTTTTATAATATCACATCAAAGTGACACAAAAGACCCCAATGATCACTGGGGAATCTGCCACAGTCTAGTTTTTCTAATCCGATCAAGTCCATACTTCGTGGAATAATATGTCCCCCTTCTGCTTCTGCAGACCGAAAGTAAATGCGATCAAACCGCAGCTTGTATGTATTCTCCATACCCAGGTTGGTATTAGAGCTTGTGTCCCAGGTATAGCGGCAGTGTTGAGGTTTACCCAAAAACTCCCAGATATCCGTAATGTTGTTAGGTAAGCCACCTAGTTTAGTAACCTGAGGGGAGAAAACAGAACTGAGTTGCCAAAATACCATTTTTGTTCCTGCAAAACACGAATTGTGAAAAACAAAGGTATTAGAGGCATTTCTAAATTGTGGTATTTTTCAGTAGACTCTACAGCACGACCAATTTCTGTCATACTTTCTAAATCCAAAACATGCTACAAAACAAGAGCTCAATTCTGAATTTTTGAGGCATGGGGGTCAAGACCATGTTCACTGAAACAAGGTCATTCCAGCTCATTGCAATGGAATTTCTCTAACAGGGAAAGATGAAACCCTGACCTTTACTAATAATGTACAAGTTTCACTTTTAACATCAGTAGCCAAAAATGGCTCTTCATCTTGAATTTCTCCATGATGGAGGATGAATTTTCAGCTCCCCAAATCTATTTCTCCAGAGCACCCTCTTCTTTCATTGATTTTATTAGCATTAACTCCCTGAGAATCAGAGAGCTGAACAAATAAAGATCAGGTTCTGAAAATCAGAATATGCTTTGAAAGTTGAAACCTCATTAACTATCCCTGCACCTTCTCAGATATACATATCGAGAATTAAGCATTTTGTGTTACAGGGGAAAAAATACTCTTTATATACATCATCTCAGCTGTAACAAAGCCTCAGCATAGCAATGTCACAGCTTCTTACTCTTAAAAAGCAGAAGCATGACTAAGCAGAAGCTGAAGGTCTCTGCTGTGCAGTTCATTTCTCATAAAGATAAAAGAAAAGTCTAAGAAGATTTTGCCAGAATCCCTTCTCAAAATAACCAGACTGTTTATTTCTATTTACCTCACTGTCTCTCAGGTTTGTATCCCCTCCAAATATAACAGTGGTGGACTCAGACTCCTTCTGCATTTTGTTTAACACTATTTGCAGTTGCTTCACACGCTCCTTGGAGTGATCTTTAGTGCTCTCCAGATGAGAAGTCATAAGGCAAAGTTCATTACCAGATACGCTCACCTGTGCATGAAACAAAGCAGCAGCGTTACTTTCCACATCATGATACGTTCAAAGACAAAAAGTAATCGCAAAGTAAATTACTGAATGACAGACCACTGGTTAATATTCATTTTAAATTGGAGAAAAATGACATACAGGAGGATAGCGGATTTCCAGTTTGTTTTCAGAGGTTACGAGATTTGAAAACAAAGTATGGACAGTAACTTAAAAGATTTAATTTTGCTAGTATGAAATGCAACTAGGTTCATATGTTTGGAGAGATGTTTCCACTCTGTTTGAAACTGTCACTGAGTAGGGTCAGTCCAGTCTTTCCTGTGATTTTTTGTTTTGAAGACAGACATGCAGCTGTAGTACATACTGACTGACTCACATGCACAACCAAAAGGTTCCTCATCATGGAGGTTGTTGGAAAATGAATTATCTCTTGTTTTAGTAATTTCACTCTTGATTTCTTCAACAGCATGGCAGTGAAATAGCCATCTATATTACCTAAAGAGGAACAGGGAAAGAAAAGGTCATAAACTTAAAGTTCTTAAATAGATCTCTTTACTATGATCTGGGAGAGAAATTTTAATTTGTAAGATGTATAAAATCATTAGTTAAAAGTTTCTTAATAGGGGTGTGAATTTTTCAGATTTTTTAATCCAAGTATTTAAGAAACTACTCATCTACGGCACTTTTTTTGGCTACTCTTGCTATCAGTCTTTCAAAATGCAGAAAAAATACAAAGAAAACCATCAGTCAAGCGAGCTTTTCATACAAGTAATTTGCATCAAACTATATGTTGGTATTAAAACACAGAAAGTAAATTAAGTGCTTCCTACTTCATCTTACTCTTTTTGGTTGCTACAAATGGTCAGAGCTTTTGGTAAGGGAGGCAGAATAAAACTGCACTTACTTTTTCCAGTTTCTGTCTTAAGAAATTGAGGCTTAATTCTTACCTGGAATAATGGTGTAACTGCCTGCTCTCCTCTCTAGGATACAAAGATATGGTGAGGTGACCTCCTGTAAAAATACCACATCTGGACTGTATCTGAAATCAGCAAGACAAGTTTTTAAATTAACTACTGAAAGCTAATATTATTACACTCTGATGTCAGACAGAACAGGGTCAGGGATTTCAGGTGCATTTTTTTTCCTTGTCTTCCTAGATATTTTGAGACCCTGTTAAAAAAAAAAAAAGACAAGAAGAAAAAACCCTCTCCATCATAGTCAGTAGCATATAGACACACCACCAATGCTGAAGGCAGGAAACAATTATTATGGACACAGCACTGACATGGTAATAAAATGAATGACTTCCTTATACCTTGATTTTGCAAACATTTGCACAGGTTTCAAATACTACTTATGTGACGAATTTAAGCTAAACAGCTGAAAAGCAGCTTTGGAACATATTCTGCAACATCTAAGATTTCCAGGAAATTCTAATACCCACCTCATTCCCTTACAAGAGATCCTCCTTAGCTAACCTGCCATTCATTTTATCCAGTTTCATCAATGCCAAGCTCTTTTATTCCTCAGAGCTGTGCCATCAGTAACAGTTCATGCGGGGTAGCAGTCCTGAAAGTGCTCATTTAGACATGACTTTACAGCTGACCCTATTTTTTGCTATGCTGCTGAATAAGCCTGCTCTAGGCAGGTGAAGGACAAACCTAGGGCCTTATTTACAGAAGAAAAATAGTAACCCCAGATTAATAAAAATCAAATGAAAAGTGATTTAGTTAAGGGTTTTCTGCTGCTTTTAGAAGAACAAATTAAGATTTGTTTAAATCAGTTTAATTTACACTGATAAATTACTGTATTAGGATACACTAATTTATGTAATTATTAAATTGCTCAAATATATTAATGTGAAGCTTCCAATGGTGCAACTATAAAAGGTAATCGTAAAGTCTACTGCTTTTACCTCAACTTGCACGTTTTCACTCTTTATAGACAAATAATGGCAAGGAAGCCACTTTTCAAATAACAAAACAACAACAACACCTTAGTGACCTTTGAAAGAGTTTGCGCTAGAATGAAGTTACTCATACTACTGGAATGAAACGAACAAGTTTCTTGCAGTTTCACCCTCTTTTCCTGTACAGGATGGAAGTATGAAGTATGCTCTTGATGTAGGAGTGCATCTTGACGTAAACAATATTGTTCATTACAAAAAGATTTTTAAAGTAGTCGTCACACCACCTTTAACCCTTGAAATGCTACGCAAGTTCACACCTCTTCCAACCAGCATTATCAACTTCTACTCAGCTACTTAGGGTTTGTAAGGTGACTGTACTATTGCATCTACTTTTAAGATAATTTGGGCATGAAGATTTTTTAAGTATCTAAAATGAGAAGCTCGCTTTCTCCTTTAAAGCTGGGTACATGACAATATAAAGACGAAGCTATGCTTACAATGCCAGGTAAGAACAGACGCCTCTAGCTCGTTCTCGTAGATTTCTTAAGTCCAGCCCATCAATGTTCCAGGTTATCAGCGAGAAGCTGCTGTCATCAGCTTGTTGCCTTGAGTCTGCACCAGTGATGCTGGCATTACTAGTAGTTGCATCTGCTGTGAGGTCAATACTAAAGACAGAGTTTATTTGTCAACACGCATAACACTATTCTTCCTGTAATTACCTCTCTTATCTTCTGAAGTACAATGTTTTACATCCATCACAACTTATAGGTGGCCATCTAAAATTTTCCCAACACATAAGTTGACCTAAATTACTATAAGAGATCAATTTATAAGAAGCACTGTAACTACAACATACAGACCTCAGTCACATAGAGTCACAGTACACAGGGGAAGGAAAGGTTTCTTCCTCGTCCTTATAGACACAAAATAACATTTACCATTCTGATTTAAGTTAATCGGATGGAGACCAATACAATCCAGCACACTTGAGTAATTCAGCTCTTTTGCCATACCAGAGGCGGGCTGCGTATATTAGTTTCGCAGACACTCTCTATCACATCAGAAACAAAGAACTGCAGCCAGGACTTGCTTTTATGAGCCCATCTTCATAACACAGCTGAGACTTTTGAGCCCCCCTTGGGCATACGTGTGCAAATTCACTCTGCAACAAATACATAGTCATTCTCTTCGGGAATATTCAAGGTATGAGTGCCTAATCTAGCCACTGTTTGGGGACTATGTTGCTAAAGGGAACCCAACTCTACCAACTGAAGCATGGTCCAATGTGAACTCCTTCAATAAAGGGGGAATGTAAAACAAAATACGTTCAATAGCAGAGCTAAGACTATTTCGGCAAAGTTAGGATACTGGAGTTTTGTTTCTAAACACAGAATTTAAACGCTCACATTAAAATAACACCTTGAACCAAAACGTATCTATTCCCTAGAACGTAGTGCTACTGTTGTACGTCATGCTGAACAAAAGATGCAAGATTCCACTGCCACATGCATGATGTAAACTGAGCAAAAAAAGAAAAGCATACAAAGGAGAGGAAGCTAAGGGATATTCAGATAGGTTATACATGGTATATGAGGTATGTGCTTCCAAAATTTTCATAGTCACATTTTGTATTTACACTGTAACCTGAATGACTACGAGATGAAATACAAAAGTCTACATGGACACCAAGAGGTGTGGAAAAAGCAACTGAAGCAATTCTCCCCCTGTTCCCCCTGAACAGGCATTGTGTGTTAGAAAAAAGAAAAACAGGAATCCTAGAAAAAATAAAATTGCCTAGCATACCAATGATTATAATCCATTATTGAAAACCTAACTTTAACCTGTTCTTCTTCTATATTAGCAAGGTTATCACTGCTTACGAGCAGCAGCACAGAGGTGGTGCTAGAGATAGTGCAGACAGACCAAATGCTACAGCTCTTCTCTAGCACTTCAAAAAAAATACCAGCTCATCATTACAATAGTCCTCACTTCCAGAAAGCCAACACACCAGACATCTGTCCGTAGGTGACAGGCCCCTGAGCAAGCCCCTCTTTTGCCTTATAGCGTATCACACCTCAGCCTCCTAAAAGTTCTGAAATCATCAGCCTAGAATATTTAACTCAGCCTGTCAATACCAACGGCGAGATGCGCTAAAACGGAGCTGAGCAAGAGCTTGCTCAAAGCACACGGGAAGCCAAACGCTGCGCACCCAAACACGAACAAGCCTGCACGCATCTGCTCTTGCCTCGGAGGTCTCCAGACAGCCTTCCCTCCTGACGCATCCTGCGCGCCCCAGCTCAAGACAGAGGCCACGGTGCAAAGCCAGAGGGAAGAAAAGAAAAAGGCGCTGCCGGTTTGACACAGACGTGTTCTGACCCATCGTGGACCACCTGCAGACCAGCATTAACGTTTAGCAGGCTTGCTTTTTTCACGCCTGCAGTTGTAAGAAGCAAAGGCAGGTATTTTGTTACCAAACGCGCCTTATTCGTAACGATAAGGACCGCAGGGGCTCTTCCATGTAACGCGGACGTAGGCAATAAACACATCTACAGAAAAAAGCTTCCCTCACGACTGGCAGAAACCTTTAAAAGCTCAGTTCCACGCACAGTCCGTCACTCCCCGCGGGTAGGCACTGAGGTTGCCGCAGGGCCTCAGACCCCGGCCTCGGCAGGCACGTTTAGCGAGGCGTGCGCGTAGGGGTCGATTTTATTTACAGAAATACAAGCCCGCACGCAGCTGGGCCACAGCGTGCGCGCAGCTTTTACGCACGTCCGCGTCTGCGTACACATGTACGCGGCCCCCCCGTCTCCCAAGGCCTCGCCCCTCGCCGAGCTGGACGCCTGCGGGTCGGGCTGCTCCTTCCCCGTCGTCCCCCCGCGGTCACTCACCAGCACCCCGGACCCGCGGCAGGCGGCGGCGGCTCCCCCCCCGTCTTCTCCTCCAGCGGCGGCTCGAAGTAGGCGTCCAGCGCCCTCTGAAGCACAGAGGCAGAGAGTAAGGCAGGGCCGGGCAGGGGCCGCTGCCCCCCGCTGCCCCCCGCACCCCGCCGTACCTCCAGGTGCCAGCCGTTACCGGCCAGGAAGCCGCGCGCCACCGCCGCGTCGCTGCCGGCGATAGCGGCGAACTCGGAGCACAGCACCTTCCTCCGCTTGGCGAGCCCCGACGCCTCAGCCTCCGCTTCCCCCCCCGCCTCCGGGCAGCGGTCCTCAGGCTGCGCCGCCACCTCCATGGCTCCGCCGGGCGGGACGGGGCGGGGCGCGGCGGGGGGGGNGCGAGCGGCCGTCGGCGGGGCGGGCGGCATGGGCTTCACGGTGGAGAGCCTGCGGGAGGCCGTGAAGTACATGGTGGAGTCGCAGGGCTTCGACCGGGTGCTCCGCAAGGTACGGGCGGACCGCGGAGCGGAGCGGGGCCCAGGGCGGGCCGGGACCGCCGCCCCCGCTGCTGGGTTGCGGGCCTCCCGGCAGGGCGCGGAGCGGTGAGGCGCGGTGGAAAGCCGGTTATTGTTCGCTCATTCCCTTCCAAACACTGGCGCTGCCCTCCGGTACCCACCTCCGTGAAGGTGAGGCTTGTGCCCACCAGCTGCCCGGGACGTACTTAATAGCCAGCATTCTTCCCTTCATCACACCCCTGGCCGAGCTAACTTTCAGGACCGTGAAATTATGAAAGAAGTTTTACTACCGCTCTCCGTTTAAAAATAAAAAAAAGTAGCCTGTTATAACAGCTTCACCTTCAAGTCAGACCGAAAAAACAAGTGCTTCAGTGGTCTGTGAGTTTCTAGCACAGCCTAGTATCAAGAAATGTATTTGAAGGGTGCAGCTCTAATGCAATGCTATGTTTATGATCCAAAAAAAAAATTCAGCTGATGTTACCATATCTTATGTATTGCAGTGTCTGGTAGTGTAGCCGATGTGTTCTTGAGCTCCTGCGTAGGGTGTTCCTGTGAAGCAGCTTCAGGGTCCTTATTAAGTTCTGCAGCGCTGGGATGCTGCTTTTGATGCCTTGATTTCTGTTTATTTACATACCCATGCCATGCAGAGATGCAGTAAATATATCAAAGAAAACCAGCTATATCAAAATTTATGTTTTGCCAGGCAGCTCTGTGATCTGATGCATTTAAAGAAAGTAACTATTTTCATAGCAACTTTCATTGTCTCATTTTCCCATGACATATTGGTCTTATATATAAAAAGTATAAAGCTTTAAGAAGCTCATTTAGTTGTAAGAGTCCATTAGTTATAAAGAGTCCAATCTTAGTGACCTCGTCACCATGATAACTTTACTCTCCCTTTACCTTAAAATCCCATTAAGTGGAGAATAATGCAATATTTTGGGTCAAAAAAATAACTTTTTGAAGGAAGTGAGCCTTGGGAGGCAGGCTTCTTACCTTGCTTTGGAATACATTTTGACTTTTTCTGCAGTCCACTTCTAGAAATATGATGCTATGAACATAATCCTAATTAAAAAAAAAAGTTTTGTTTGGATTTAAAGTATCTGCTGCTGTTCTGGGAGATACCCGAAACCTTTCTTCCATAACTACAATATGACTTGAGGTTTTTCCTATTCTGCAGAAGACAAATTTTATGCTGAAACTTTTCAGCTGTAGCATCAGATTGAGTTTCCGGTTTAATTCCAATGTGGTATCTACATAGGGCTTAACGACTGTGGGCTTTAAAGCCTGTTCTCCAAAGAAGTACTGCATCGTGGTAGTAGCTGGAAGCTGCATACTGCTCACAGACGCGTGGGAGGACAGGCACAGAAGGGCTTTCAGAAGAGAAGTACAAACCAGCAGCTCTAGCTGTGTAAGTCCTGGAAGTGTTCAAATACCAAACTATTTCTGTCAAGGGGAGAAGGCAGCAAGTGCCAGATCAGAGCAGTGGCAGAGACCAGACGCTTTCCTTGCTTTGCTGATGGATTAGAGCACTCTCTAAAGGTAGTAGAAGCCATCTGCTCGCAACGTCAAGCATCAGCAAAAGACCCTTGCCACAAATTCTGTCTGAAACCAAGGCCTCCAGTTAGTGCTTTGCAGCATGGCTGTTCTAGGGCTTGGGATCTTCATTGGTCAAGGTGCTATTTTTGTACTAGGATGCTGCCTCAGTGGTTTCCCCTCTGCTTAATTCCATTTTTTTCCGTTTGAAGTTGGATTGAGTACTCCATTACCATTTTTCTTGGTATCATTTCTCTGTGAGTTTTGCATAAACTTTGTCCTACCAGAAAGGGACTTTAGCTGGAATTCAGCTCTTATATCACATTATAAATAAGCAGTAGTGAAACTGGAGACATTTCAGTCATAATTTAAAGAGAATAAGTCAGTCCGGCAGATATGGTGTGGAAACATTTAAAAATAATAAAAAAACTTTGATGTAAAAAAATTAGAAAAAATAGTAGGAATTATAATAAATATGCTCACATTTCACTCGTGGCAGTCTAAAGGTACTTCAAAGTATTAGCTGCAAGAATAAATATATATATATTGTACTTACTGGAGTTCTGCATCTGCCTTCAGATTTTGAATATAGTTCTACTAACTGAAGCAACTTCAATAAAATTTAAAATACTGAAATGCAGCACCTTCTTGGTCTCAAAAATCCAGCTTCTCTTGTTGGTTACATGGGGAAACATGGTACCACAGATGTACTAAAATTTTCTAACACCTTTGGGCTAGAATAAAAGTGTATACACAAGTTACGGTGCTGTAGTACAGTGTGATACAGCATTGTATAACTCTATCCAGGAATACAAATTTCAGTTCAGGGAGGCCAATCTGATTAGCTTTTCCAGTGCTCATTTCAAAGTACAGGTTTTTACTGAGGTTGCTCTGGTATAAAGATTAATGAACTACTGTCAGTCTTTTTTTCCATTTTGACAGCGAACAAATATGCCCTCACAACTATGGTACAAAGCAGTTTAGTGTTCCCTCTAATCTGGCTTTTCAGTCACAGATTAAAGCAAAAGGAAAATTAAAGAATGCCATCTCCTAGGCAATTCCTGAGAGCATAGCAAGTATTGGAGTTTTGTTAAACTGTCAGTTTAAATATTTATCTGCACTAGAAATATAAATTTTTTAAGGCATTAACCTTTTGCTCAAAATTTATGGAAATATCTCATGTGACAGTTAAATTAGTATTTTTTACATCTTTCAATTTGTCCCATGAGTCCAGAAGGTAAACAGGATTTATGTTCAGCTTGATTCAGAGCAGCATCTGGAGTTGGTACTGTTATCAGTAAGCTTTGTTCCTCTTTTGGTTATACAGATGAAACTTCTTTCTGCAACCCCAGGAAAAGTTGTATGTGAACTGAAAGTAGAGGAGGAACATACCAATAGAGGCGGCACGTTACATGGAGGCTTAACAGCCACGCTTGTGGATGTGGTATCAACAACAGCATTGCTGTACACAGAAAGAGCAGTGCCTGGGGTCAGCGTGGACATGAACATCACGTAGGTATCATCCACCACGTTTACCAGAACATACTAACTTCTCTTCCTCTGACAAGGTTTTGACTCCGTAATACTTCCCTTCTATGTTGTAGTACCTACTTTAAAAAGGTGGCATCTTTGGTTTCAGAAGTCTTGTTTTGATCAATTAAGTNGAGTTGGAGTTTCTTAAGCTTTTATTTCTTATGTGTGCTTAAGAGATGCTACCTATTCATTCACTGAATGTTAAAGGAAAGTTATGTGGTAAATTTTAGTCTTACAAAATAGGCTCAATTTACTTCTTTGCTTGTGAAGATATGTTCGAATGTCCTGAAACAAAATATAGGCCAAGCAGCTTTCTACAAAACTTTTTTTAGTATTAGTCCATAAAAGATTAAAATTAAAACAGGAAACATTTTAGTTCTGCTTTATGCTCAGATGGAGGGTAAATTAGAGATTGAGTTAGAATTTCTCACTGGAGGAAGATTCCTTTACTCCGGACTATTTAAAGGTTGAGAGTAGTTCTTCCTGTAATGCAATTTTTAAAAAGTGCCTTTAAAAAAAATCTGAAAACTCCTTTGATCATGCTATTACAGCTTGTCGTACAGCTTTGCTTCATTACTTTCAGTGAAGAGATTGCAACTGTTTGGAACTAAAGTAATCCTACTTGGAATAACTAACACTGAGCATTAAAAAAAATCTTAAAGAAGTAGCTCCTCATCAAAACTGTCTAAAAAAATTCCTAAAAGAGTGTGGGGAGTGATCTATATCTTTACCAGATGCCTTCCTTTCCCCCCCCACCTTTTGATTTCTCCACTGGTAGGCTAGGACTGGAGCACCTGCTTAAGCTTTCCACTACCTCTGTGATGACCAGAAAATGACTGGAAATCAAAACTTGAAATGCTCACATGAGCATGTTTTTGCCCCACAGCAGTATGAGAGGCCAACAATTATTTACACCATCAAAAATGCCTACCCAATTATATAAGAGCTAAAATCTCAAGAAAATACATTCTCTGGAGGTGATCCAAAATAATCGAGTAGAATAATGTTTAGGAAATGTTACCTGGGTTAAACAAAGCTGTAAGTGTTGCTTCAGACTATTGCTTTCAGTGAACAATTGATACTGGATATCAGATATTGCTGTACTACATTTTTTTCCTTTTGGGGAAGGCTCTTTTTAAAAAGTTTTCATGATGAAGCTAAATCAGTAATGGAAAGAACGGGGAAAAAGAGAAGATTTATTTATCTATTTAAATCACAAGAGGATCAGTAACCTCTGAGAATGAAACAAGACCAAAACCCTGCCCCCTGTCAACTACTGGGGCTTGTGCTACATCAGCGTTAGGCATGACTGACATGCTTTTGACATGGCGTCATGTATAAAAATGATCTGGTTGATGATATATATCCAGCGCTTACACATTCTTCTGTGTAATTCTAACATTTGAATATCGTTCCCTTACCTCAGATCATGGCTGGATCACATTCTTCCTGATTCTTTCTAGGCTTTTTGAGGTGGAATTTCTTCTTACTCCCTAGAGAGTATGTTTTCAGAGCACACTCACCCACTCATCTAAATAAAACAAGAAGTTGTATAATGAGTGGAAACAGAGTTAAACCAGGAAAGTTTGAAAGCGTCCCAAATTTCCATGACTTTTCTCTGACCAGGGTATGAGAAGCAGTTAACCTATGATTATGTTCCGTACAGAAATGACCTTCTGAAGCATTTGTTCCAGAGACATTCTGCAGCTAAACCAGTCAGACTGGTTTAGAAAGGCTGTAGGGAGCCAGCAGTGGCTGGAATAAGGCTTGGAGCTGAACTTATAACTGAGATCTTTGGTACCCAATTGTTTCTGTTCCAAAAAGGACTTTTCATCAGAACCAAGCGATGGGTTTCTTTCCGTCCTCCATTTTCTCAGACAACTGTTGTACTGAATTACCACTGCAATACTTAGGAAGAACTCAGGGACTTTAAGCAGCAGGGAATTTCAAGCAGGCCGTTAGAGGGAGATGTGTCTTTATTACTTAGTTTTGCTATTCCCTTCATGATGATCTAAAATGCAGGAATATTCTTGGATTTATGCTCTGTACAGACTCTTACCTGTTCATTTTGTTCTTCATTGAAGATATACTTCAGCTGCTAAGATTGGAGAAGAGATACTGATTACAGCTCAGATTTTGAAGCAAGGAAGAAATATTGCATTTGCCAGCGTGGATTTAACAAATAAGGCAACAGGAAAGTTAATTGCACAAGGCAGACATACAAAGTATCTAGGAAATTAATACAAGTAATTTCAAAAATAATGATGTTGGGTTAAGAATCTCACATACAGCAATTTTCTCATTTATGCAATAAGACATTATCTACACAGTTTTGATACTCTACATTATGTGGATTGGTCTGAGTCCCATGATAAATGAACAAATTCATTACCATCAAAGTTGCTGAAAGCCTAAAATTAGTGCCTATGTTGGGATGAGAAACAGAGCATGATAGCATGGAAATGCATCTGTTTAGGCTTTGGGGTGCAGGGGTCAAAGTAACAAAGAAAAAGCCTTTGGACCAGCAGTATGGTTTACTAGCACGACAGCGTTGAGAGAGCTGTTTTTCTTTTGACTGTGGTGTAGTTTTGTGACTGAGCAAACCTGTCTTTAGGCTTGTCACAATCACATTTGAACAACGCTGATGTATACTTACAAAGTATTTGTTCTGTAGGATGGTGATGAAGAGTTCCTATAAGCATAACATGAAACTAGTTGGAAAGTGTAAAGCAAGCTAATACAAAATGTAATTTACTGATGCTGTAACAGATTCAAAAGTATTCAATAAAGCTTTCTGGAACTACCTTTTTAAAGATTTTTTATTTTTAAAATCTCTCTGCATTGAGTTAAAGCTCATCAGGACAGAGTGATTGAGAGAGGGTATAGCGGAACCCTCATACACCAATTCACCTGAGAATTTCTTCATCCTCTGTATGTGAAAATACAGCTACATCGTAAGGACTTTTCAACTCTACCTACCTAAAGTTCTAGCTATATTTGTTTAAAAATCATCAGGTGAGACTTAGGTGTTTGAAAGTAAATTCTGAGAGCTGTGTATCAGGCTAAAGTTGTAGATTGTCTGACTTGCATTGAATTTGGTAGAATTAAGCTGCTATTTCATCAGCTAAAACTTGTCTCCTCATGCGCTGTTGTGGACAGGTTTAACTTCTTTGCTCAAACAGATTACAAGTGACCAGTTTGTATAAACCATGACAGTTTTCCTCTAGTGGAAGATTTGTAAAAGTTAATATACACTGGGGTGAAGTACATGCAAAGTTCTTTTTGTCATGCAAGCTGACTTATTGTCTTTAATGATTTAAATTTTGTGACTGAATGCATTTAGGACTTTGTGCATTCCCAAAACAAAAGAATTTCAAATGGATTGTGCTGTAAGTGACCTGTTCATGCAGACTGATTTCCATCAAATACAAGGTTAAACAAGTTTACTAATCAGTTCCTATCAGAAGTCCTTCTGAAATGATTCATAAACAAGTGATACAGCTGATACTAACTAACCCTTTAATGGAAGTTTTCTTAAAAAACAAACAAAAAACACTATGGTAGGCTCAGGTTATCCCCATTTTATTTTTGCTGCAAGTCTAAAACAGTTGTTCTTGATGTAGCCATTCTCAGCAAAAGCTTTTCCACTGAGCCTCAGAAGTGCATGCAGCTCACATGCCTGCAGCTTTGAAATTTTAATAGTAGTGTCCTCTCTTCAAGCAATATGTTATTTTTCCCCTCAGTACTTGCATTCGTGTTCAGAATCATCCCTGAATCCCAGTTATAGAAGCAGTGCTTTGCTAAAGCAGATCTGACAAGACAGCTATCAGAAGTGCAAGCAATTTTTTCTTTTAATCTTTGCTCACCAGAATTATGTGCTTCAATAGGTCAAGTTGTTCGCACTTCACATTTTCCTCTTCCTGGAGAAGAATTATGTATCTAGCATCTCCAGTTCCTCTGGAATTACTAGGAGGAAGAGACAGCAAGGATCCATTACAGTGTGTGGACATATCTACTGGGTTTAGTAATTGCTGTTCTGGTTGTCATTTTAATAAAATATTCTGGCATCTCCAATTGTCCTTCATTCTCTTCTCCATGCTTTTTCTCATGTTTCTCAAGTTTTCCTCTTTTCTTCCATAGGCTACTCATGTAGCGGAATGCATGAGGTGAAGGAAATAGCAAGGATTTAAACTGCTTCACCAACTATTGTAAATCTTCCCTCACTGGAACACAAGAGTGATTTTGACTATTGTCAGAAGAAGCAGACAGTGAGAATGAAGGAGGTACTGAATCCAAGTGCTGAAAGATTCGGAATGCTCTCAGTTAGCTCTGTGTGCCAGGGCAACTCTGGTTATGTAACAAAACTGTCCCGGTGCAATTTAACACAACTTCCCTCAGTCAAAGCTGGCTGCCTAGGGAACCTACTGTAGTTAAGTGCTCTCATTCTATCACATAATATTCATCGTATCTACATAATTACAATTGAAAAATGTCCAGGCAAATTAGGAATGGCAAGCCTCAACATGTAAACAAAAGTATCTTCCTGTTCCTATTTGAGCCTGGCAAGGACTGTTACAGGCTGAGAGGGAAACCTTCCTGAAATAACAAGTGAATTCTTTTCTCCCTTAAAACAGACTACTTAACACAGTATTTTAGTGCTGCCAAATTAGTAAGAGGGATATCACTAACATGCAGGCCAGTTGTTTTAGAAGCAGTTCATTAAAGTGATTTTCACACATCCTTGTCTGTCACTCCTCCATCAGCAGCAGCACTGACCCCGTAATTTATTTCACAACTTAGGCTTGGAGATCTTAGAAGGAATTGTCACCATTGAGCTGCTTAGCTGTGGGAGTAAACCAAACTTCAGACTGAACATCTGGAAGTATTCCTTGGTGCTTCCACTCTAACCTGCATGTTGAAAAATCTGTATCTTACCCTGTGTCTGAAAGGAAATAATGGGAAAAGATTACTGTAATAAGGACAAATGGCACTTGGTTCCACCTGGCATCAGAACAAGCAGATCTCCTGGGGGGTTGACCCGGTTCCATCACTGTGGATTTAGGCATAATTCCCTTACAAGCAAGTAAAGTGACTTGGTAATACCAATTATCTTATGATTCTTATTTGTATACCACATTACATATCCAGTAACTGACTTTTATAAGCTCCATACCTTACAGCTGCAAATGATGAGACTGCCACTTCCGTATTGTTTCTTCCTTAACATACCAAACACCTACACCATACTGCTTGCTGTCTAGAGGTCCATCCTTACATAGGGCTGAGCATTTTTTACATAGCAGTATGTAACACATCATGGAACAGTTCATCTTTATCAGTGAAAGGAACTGCAGCTTCCCACCGCATGCAATGTATTGGTCAGCTAAGCATTTCATGCTGGTTCCACATCACTACTGTCTATTGCATGAGTGCATTCAGACTGATACCTGACTATTTGTGCCATGGTGGAACTGTGCATTACAGATCCCTTGAAAAAATGAGGTATCAAAACAGAATCGTTCCTCCTGGTGTTTAAAAATAAGAGTCCAGACACTAATCAGGGCACAAGCCAATCACACACTAAGGTGCTGTGAGGAGGGATTCAGTCATTAAGGATTCCAGCTCCCGGGAAGCAGCAGCTTGTCAGTGACAAACTGAGGAGAAAGGGGGATTAGGAAGGAAGTTAACACCTGTTTCAGCAGTGCCTGTCAGGACTCCTTGCTGGTCTTTCAGTGTGAGCCACCTGCCACAAGGGTCTCACAGCTGAGCTGCCTCACCTAGGTTACTCTGCCAGTTTAATTATGAGTTAGTTGGTTTACAATTCTCAAATTGGCAAGGCACTTACAGGGAACAGGGGAGGGGGGAGGAATTAGGCTGTTAAGTAACTGTTCTCAGCAGCAGTTAAATTCTGTTCTGCTGCACTGACTGGCTCTGAGCCATTGCCAGGGGATATGTAAGAACTCCTGGTTGCATTTTATCACTAACCATTTCAAATTTTTTCTCTACCTGCAGAAACAATGTGGTCAGGAGAAAAAGAAATCCCCAAACTTCTCCCTTACCTCACTTTCCATGGGTAGGAAGGAAAAAAAGGTCTGATTCCTATTTTGCTCCTTAAGAGTTCAGGGACAACATAATGACAGTTACTACCTTTGTGATTCAGTAATGCATTCACTGAACAACTCCTGTTACTGGATCCCCTGGTCCCAAGCAGCTATGGCTGTGGGACACTGCAGCGTAAGCAGTTCTCACCTAACAAGAACAAATTACCTGGAAACTTACCAAACAGAACACATTGGCTATCCTCCAGAAAAATCCCTACTTTTGCTCACTAAGACACTACTACCTGGGCTGCACCACTGTGGTAATAATCTGGATCTTGGACATCTTTTGCTAAAAGGAGCAGTAGCTGCTTAGATAGAGTTTTTGAGGAGTCCAGAAAAGCAGCTTGGAGAGCAGATGCTCTAGGCTCAGCATGGGTTTGGCATCCAGTAACTGTGCTCAAATTAAGGGAGCTTTCCATATGTAAATTCTTCTCAAGCAGAAAAACTAGGTCAGGTATCTTCAGCCCTAAAAAACATTTCAGTCAGTCATGCAGAAGAAAAATTACACTTGCCTATCACTTGCTCTACAGGTTAACTGAAGCAAGCATTTATCCCTCCACAGCATCAGTGCTGTACCATCAGCCTCGTGAATTCCCAGATGCACTGCAGAAAAATCACAAAGCAGTACCCACTGCTGTGGATCGAACTGTAGTTTTCTTAATACTCTAGACAGCACACAGTTCATCTGTACTCCAAGAGCACCATGAAAAGGAAGAAAAATACAAAATACAAAGCACGCAGCCACTGTGTACTACAGGGAAAAAAATAAGGGAACCTCAGCTTCTAGTAGAGAGGCCCTCTGCACCTAAACCTTTTAACTCAGTCATGCTGAACTCCTGGCGAAGTGGAAGTAGCCCAGCAGGTATGGAAGACACGTAGAAGCTGAGGCCTTGCTCTCTAAACATCTGTATGGCATCAGGTAGTACAGGTGCAAATGAAGGCCAATCCTACAGGCAGAAGCATGCTTCTTGTACGCCAATGATATTAAGGGACAAGTAATAATCTTGGCTGTGTCATTTGGGAAAGAGTGGTTTGTATACAAAGATTACTAAAATGAAAGCACAATTTTTTCCACAAAAGGAATTCTAAAATAAACATCACTAAGTAAAATAAACACCACTAAGGCTAGTACCATGCCTCAAAACTTTGCATGCTAAACTTCCCCCCCCAACCCTCCCCCCCAGGAAACACTGTTATAGCCCTTTCACTACCTCATTCCAGAAAGTTCTCCCAGAATCTGCAGGCTTATGCAGCTTCTGAATTTGCTGCTTCCATAACTGCAAAGCTGAAAATGGGAACAGCTAACAAAAGAAAATAGCAATTAAGTAAATTCATGCCACATGTCTACCTGCTTCATGTACAGCAATGTACTCTACAATAAATTCTTGACCTTAAATGACTGTCATGCTACTGGCAGGAATCTTCATGTAATCTGAAATTAATCCTGTAACAGTGCATTAGAATAATCTCACACAATGGAAAAAAAAGACAACTAGAGACCATTCTTACCATCCAACCCTCAGAGATCCAGATCTAACATGAAATGGAGTTCATTAACTACAGAACTTACTGACTCAGCACATGACAAGCACAAAGTTCTCCTGTCAGCAAAACAGAAAGCAGCAAGGAAGGAAGCCCGTAGAGCTCACAAAAGAAGAGTATGTACAACATGCAGTTCATGGCACTCGTATCATATTTTAGTTTTAAGTAAAAAAAAAAAATATTAGGACTTACTAAAACATGCTACCAAGAACACGATATTCTTTGAAATACATAATGTTTGGAATATTCAGCATGTCTCAGCAAAGCATTGTACATTTGAATACTATTAAGTGCAGCCAACTACTACAAATCTCTAATACACTGGAATGCAACGTATCTTAGTTTCCAATCCAGGTGCAACAGATGGGTCCACAGATCAGTTAAATTTTAGTCTGCATAGTGGGATTAGGAGTGAGCTAAACAAGCCTGGAAACACTTCTCGAAGTTCCACTGTTTATACCCATGTATTTCCTGCAATGTGGTCCCTCCTCACAAGGTCACTCAGAGCACCTACCTGTGGTGAAGACTGATCCTCTGCTTGTTTTGTGTAAGTACAGATCAAGCAGGTCTTTTAGACATGTAATTTAAAAAAGTCTAGAAAATTGAAACTAGCAGAACTACCATCTTTCCACCAGCTTTGCTTCTAATAGGTTTAGCATTGTCATGCAAAACATCAACCTGTAGCACGAGATCAGTAGCTTGATCTAAAATTATCAATGCTTAAACACTACTTCCAGTTTGAGGAACAGGTTTTTTTTGTCTTTTTGAAGAGAAGCACTGAATAATCCCAGTGTGTTGCTAATACCTGACGTATCACTGAACACAGCAATTGTAGTGGAATAAACTAGCTTTCAAGAAGCAATTTATGTTTTGAGACGTGACAAAGTGCATCAACTGCAACTCCTTATCATTGGGCAATGCCTATACAGCCAGTTATGTCCATCTATTTTTGATAACACTCATGCAGCTGAAGCAGCTTTAAAAGCAAAGGTATAAGCTATATAGCCATATACAGGCTAGACATGTACAGGTTGACATTTAAGAAGTTTCTTATCTAGGAAGCACCTAACACAAGCTTCCTTGCACCAGACACTTCATCTAGATGCAAGAAATTTAACGGGCTTCCATCACTTCATTTTGCTGTGCTGACATTTATTCCTGCCCCATTCACACTTCTCAAATTCACGTGACAAATCCTCAAGCAATGGCCTGTTACAATTCACATATTCAGGTGATATACTGAGCATATTTCAGTTCTTAGTATTAGGATCCCCAAAGGAGCTACATAAGCAGTTGACAGCATGTGGTAGCCAAGATTCTTGTCTTATAAGAGGCCCTTTTGTATTTACACACATCTCCACTGAACAAAGTAAGTAGGTTTACACAAACTATGCTTCGTAAGAATTAGTTTTGTGAGATTAAAGCTACATTTTGAAGTTAAGAACCCCACCAGAAAGCCACTAAGCTGACAGAGGGCCTGAAACCATAAATACTGCTTCCATTGACTTCCAAAGAGCATTTTGCTAAAGTAACTAATAGAAGAACACCGAGATTAATCTAGAATCTCCATTAAGAAAGAGTGGGACAATTTCAAGTTCCATATTTTCCCTCTGAAGTCATCCTGTTTAAGTGGAGAAGAAGATGCCTTTCAAAGATGCCAAATGATTTAAAAATAAACTCATACACACTGAGACTGTCATGCTGTTAAGCCTGTTGTTCCCCTTTACCTTTAACAGCTTACACAATGCAGATGTCCATCAACTCAATCTGATATCACAGCAAAAACATAACTTTTGTTAGCTACGTTGAACTGACCATTTACCAAACACAGTATTATACATATATTTCTTCTCCCAAGAAAGCATAGTACTATTTAACTCTGGGATCACTTATATGAAGAGTAGACAAATAATCAGTGCATCCTCTGCAGCCCACATAAAACTCCAAAATAATTAAACTGAACACATTGTTCTCTGTATTACAGAGAACTATAAATTAAGGATCATGCCAACGTTGACACGTAAAAAGCACTGCACATGGCCACCTAGGCCAACACTGAGGTTTTTAAAGAAACCAAAATGAAGAATAACAGCTGTTTCAGTGACTTCTTGCATAGGAACTAAGATATTTGCTTTCTAACCAAGGTAACTACTGCCATATTCTCACTGCTATGAAATGATGTTCTAAATGACAAATTACGAAGGGGGTTGCGCTTAGGAAACAAAATCCAAACTCATGAAACTTGAACATTCAAAGCCGTACAAAACCTCAAGCTTCAAGTGGACATGAATATTTTGTCTTACAGGCCATCAAGATGGGACACCTAGTTGGAAAATTTTAAGCATCATCAGCAGGTATGGTGGTTACTAAATATTCCAAAGTCATTACATAAAGCATTTTGTACAGCAGCATTTTCAAGATGATTTCTATGTAAGGCATGTATTAACATGATGTTGCAGCTTTCAGGCAGTGTTTTTCTAGGGTGCTCCAGCTTAACCTCTAGGATTATGACCCAAGAACTAGAAATACCCATGCACCAATACAACGGTATGCCTGTAACGCAGTTATTTCTGATAGTTACTTTTCAAAGCAAACATCTTCTGTGCACACATAACACCTTTACCACTAATCTTTGTCAGTCATAATACCATTCAGTGTTTGCAACTGGTGACACTGTCAAGAAGTAAGACACTGGTAAAATTCAATTCATAGAATTTCCATGAATAAACCATCATCTTTCACCTAATTTATTTAAGTTCCAATTTTTTCCAATTCCAAACAAAAGCTAAATACAAGTTTTAAACAGGTAAGCACTAGTTTTATCCAAAGGGAGCAGGCTTATACAGTTTTACTCCAGTAAAATACTCAACCCTTAAGCAGAACCTTCTTTGTCATCAAAACTATACAGTAGTCTTCCTTTTATCATTGCACAATCTTAAAATGTTCTGTCAGAACCAACTTTTGACAATCCAAACACTATTTTACACTGTTTTATAACGTCTATTCCAAAAGAAAAAAAACCTCAACAGGTTTTCCGTAAGAAATGTTTTAGAAACCAGTATTTCCTGCACAGTTCACCAGCAAGTCTACAAGTCTCAACTCTCAAGAAAAAAATAATCCTCTACCAACATTGTTTCTGCAGCTATTATTTTACTTTATTTTTAGCTGCTTTAGCTACTTCAGACTCCAGGTCTGCCTCATCTGTATAAATGCATCCAACTCAAAAGAATACTTTCATACAGGTATACAGCAACTTGGGGAAAGAGATCCAAAACAAAAGTGCCAGTAAACTTAGACGTGGCCCAGCAAAATTAAAAAAAAAGGCAAAAAATGCCTACACATTAAATGAGATGCTTTTTTGCTTTAAAAAAGACAGACTTCTTTCCCACATTTACTTCCTATTGTAATAGCCACTCTTCTGTTCATTAAAATGAATCTGATAGTGCTCTTTGATACAATCATTAACAGCAAAGCTATAAGGCTTTTAAACCCATTACATTCACTTCTCACCCTCCAAATACTGATGGTTAACACAGATGTTAGGGGGTATGACCAGCACAAATGGGAACACCACCACAAATGATCACCTTGTGCTTGCTTTCAGATACATTTGTTTCAGTGTACAGTCCCTTCATTTCACATTTTAGTAAGATGCTGATGCAGTGCAGAAGTGTGCAGAGCATCCTCTCTTTCACAAGGTCCATGCAGAAAACAACTAAAAAAAATTTAAGTTCTGAGATACAAATGACAAAAAAAATCCAGGATGATCAAGTTTCACAATGTATAGTGTTCTGAACATGAGTCCATTTTCTTCTAAATTCGGAAAGAATAAAGTGGTGAGGAAAGTGAAAATTCACTGCTGCCTTCTGTGATCTTCCCCATTTTGCTGGCCAGTACCTTACTCTGGCATGTAAGGACGGAGGTGATCCTCTATGGTACCGACCGTCCAGTGAGTGAGCTGCTCCTGTGGCAGGTACAGGCAGATGCTGCATAACTTGAAGATTGTAGCTTTGTTTTTTGGAGTCTAGAGGCAAAGAAAAGCCAAAGAAAAGCTATTAAATTTGAAAGACAGACTCCCCAGAAGACCCAGCCCAAACAACAGCTTGCTGCTGGTTGTGGGGGAACAACAGGCATTTAAAAGTCACCATTTCACACACAAAAACCACCTGAACAAAAGCCTTTTAACACTTAAATTCTTTTCATTATGCTGTTAATTTTCTGCTTGAATAATTTCTGTAGTATCACACAAACTAAGCCAGTGTTCTAATTTTTCCAAAACACTTAAGTCTACTTTAAAACTTTTTTAATACAAGAACATTAAACTAATTGTATGAATACATCTGTGGCCTACAGCATGCTTCCTCTAAAGTTGCTGAAATGCAAGCATGAATACATGATCAATTTTTTCCACTAAAAATCACTAACATTCCGGAGAAGAAAAAGCATTTTATGATTAGGAGTCTTCTAAGAAGCTTACACTCTGTCCCTCTTTTTTCCTTACTACACAGAATAAGTTTACCTGCAAGTGCTGTCTGTCAATGAAGAGAAACACTGACTGGTTAGGGTTGTTGACAACAATTCCAGTCTTGTCCTTTCGGCTCAGAACATGCAGAAACTGTTTTTCATAGTCACCATGATGAAACTCAAACTTGGCCTGCATTGTGCGAGGGAGGGAAACAAAATATTTACCAAGCAAAAACTCACACACAAACAATTTCACTCAGTCTGGAGCTTTACAACCATTTCTGTTACTTTCCTTTTCTAATCTATGAAAAAAAGAAACTGGGAACTGTAGCAACAACTACTCCCTTGAGCACTGGCACAAAATTTAAGAATTCCCTAATTTCATTCTGCCAACACTGACATTACTCGTAACAATGACATTAACAACTCAAACAAAGGTGCAACTTTAGCTGTCTATATGAAAACAGATTCAGCTTATTCTGACAGAACATCTGTGCATCAACAATACAGCACATTTCTGCCAATAACTATTACTGCAGAATGAGAACTGCAAACAACACATATGTTGTTCTAAAATTTGAATGTAAATAGCTAAACATGACTACCAAAAAGTTAGTTTAAAATGTTTTGTTTCTTTCAAAGCAAAACTATAACACAAAAATTCCATCAATCTCAGGTCCTCTTCCACTTAACAAATTCATGCTAAGATCACAATTCACAGTATTAGGAGGCAGAATTTGGAATTCTAAAGATAGACTGCCTTTGTAAATAAAACCAGCCAGCATACTTTCTAACATTCACAGAAGTCACAGACTTGATCACCAACTTACTGGTTAAGCAGATAGTACTTACCCCTTCCTTCTCTCCCTCCCCCCCAATATGTTACTTATTTAAGTTAAAAAAAAATACCTGAACAGGCCTAAAGGCTTCATCAGATCCCTTCCACCGAGAAAACAGGAGACAGACTATCTTCTCAATGTCATTACGAGGCCAAAGAATGAAGTCCATCTCCTGGGTACAGCCAATCACATCCTGTAAGCAAGTAGTAAAGTTCTGTACTTACAGTCCCTCCATTAGTAGGAGATACAGATAAGCAACTCATCTGTACAGGCACATCATTCAAAGGTGGTAGTTATTACCATGTTTTTGTGATTTTCCATATGTATTAATCCCAAAACAATTAAAGTATCCAATTAATATAAATTCCAGCTTTAAGAAAACTACCATTCCTAGGAAAGACTGCCTACTTTCCAGTATTCACGCAACAAAACCATTTAGCTGTACAGCAGAAGTTGGTTGCAAGAATTTACACGTGCCTATTAACAAAAAATGAAGGTTGGCAAAAGAGATTAATTCCCAAAGCATATTTCAACAAGACAGATTAAAGGCAAAGCATGAGCATTACAGATTTAAACAGTTTCAGAATGCACGTGCTAAGTTACCCTTCAAACCAGAACCCTCAAAAACATATCCTCAGAATTCTCATGCAACAGAGGAGTTGAGAAGAGAAAGCAGGATTAGCCTTAAGTTTCACAAGAAAGTACAAGTGCTTAATACCCAAACTAAAGCTCAGTAAGTATAAAGCATAACTTTACCCTGCGCATAGACTGGTAGCGGGGTGCATGAAGCTGTACTACATCCTTCTGCAGAAGCTCTAAGGAACTTTCCAAAGAATAGCTGGAATCCCGCACACCTCTCAGGATATTTTCTTCATAATTATTGGTCATGACTGGTATCACTTCAGACACTTCAAAAAGCGCTGACTTTTTCTTCTGAAAAAGAAAGCACAAATCGCATTAAGATTAAAATCCTTTCTAGGTAATTCTTGCTAATTTATTTCGGAATTTGTGATTTTCTGTTAGCATTCACATATGAAGTACATATCACATTAAGTTAGGACTTGGACACAAACCACAGCAGAAGATACATTCAAAACTTTTTTAAAGTTAAACATAATTGGTTCAACAACTTTTTGTTAAAGAAGTTGAACATGTTTTTGTAGTCTCCAAAGGCGCAGAGATTTACAGGCCAATCTTGCAAATATTAAAGCTCTATCTAAACATTATTAGAATTTAACTTTTATCATGTAGAATGCATGACTTTGGGCTGACCAAGAGCCCTCTGCAAGCTTCTCTTTGCCAATCAAGTTACACTCCCCACCCACGTCCCGTCATCCCACCCCCACCCCCCGCAATAGTTTTCAAGTTGGCATTTGATGATTTGGTGAAGTCTTTCAACTCCATGTTTGCTAACACTGCAGGATCAGGATCCAATATGAAGTTAGCTATAAATCAAACTCCTCAAAGAATGACTATCTTCATTTGCTAAACAGCTTTTACAGTCATTACAAAATATTCCAGCATCTCTCAAGTATGGCCAAAACATTATGGGGAATTGGGAAGAAAACTAATCCTATACATGAAATTGCTTACAGAGTTGTTTGCTGCTACTAACTGCTTCTTTATATTTCATGAGAAGTATTACCTGAAGAACTACACAACAAAGCTTATTTTACCAAATAACTCCTATCCCCCTCCCAGCAACACACGTAACAGGCAACTACTTGCTGTTTAAGGTATGCTGAGCTAACCTCCTACTTTAAGCAAATTAGCAGTAGATTGACATCCTCAGTTCACCTAGGTAATAAGCAAGTTTTACAGGATTTAAAACAGGCATTTGCAATGGATTTCTGCAAAGTAGTATGAATGCTACAACTAAAACCGGTAAGGTGCTGATATAAGCATATTAGCGCATACATCAACTAAAAATCTAAGTATCTCTGATTAAACCCTAATATTTCTTTGGAAACAGTAGCATCCGTTTTACCATCTATTAACACAACTAGCACAGAAGGGAAAAACAATAAACTGTACTTTAAATATAAGTTAGCTCAAGAGTCTCTATTACTACGAGACAGTACCTAGAAATCATGTCTCACTATATACAGCAATGTTTGCACTAGAATTGATGAACAAACACAAACTGCACTTAAGAACGTCAGGGAAGCTTTCCAGTTAAGTTCAGAGAACAGTCTTCATTAGAAAGAAGTAACTTCCACCGAATGAAAAAACACCATACATTCTAATGGATTAAACAATTTTAGTGCTCATGTACATGCACTTCCTTATTTTCTTGTGCATTTGGTTGCCATTTGCTTTTATCTCCATTCACTCAAATTGTTCAGCACACCCACTTATTCTCAGCATCTACTTTTCTTCACCTTCTGTAGACAGAAGCTCTCTTACAATTCTGGCTCAAAGTTAACTTTAGAAATATGAACAGGCTCCCCACTTTGGCCCACATTTACAGTATCCAGTAGTCCTCCACAATACAGTCAAGTAAATGAAGACTTCCTCTCTTCACTCCCTTCCAAAATGGCAGCAGCAGTTTCACATATGCCTACACACTCAAGTCATTTCAACACTGCATTTTGCAACCACTCCTTTCAACTGCCGGGTTTTCCCTTCTGCTCTAACCAGATAAATGCAGTAGCTTTAGCAATCACTCCAGCCAGGTCTCCTTTCTCAACTTAACTCTTTCACAGCAAACTATTATGCAATTCAGACCCCACTTAGGCTGAATGGAGTACAACATTAACTCAGATAAATATTTATCCAATATAGAAGTTACCAACTGATCATTTAATAAGGCACTGGCACCCTCTGCATTACAAAACTACAAATATCTGAAAAGGAAAAAAACTGTTAATACACAAGAACTAGTCAAATACTGTAACAATTATGAATAAGAAAGTGGAAAAAAACAATGGAACATAATAATAAGATGCATCAGGCAGCAACATTCATCCCAGCATGGTTAACTCAACTTGCTTTGCAACACAAAGCAGAGAAACATAAAAAACAAGTTACCTTGTCTTTGAACACAAAGGCAATGTACATCTTGAAGTCAAACTGGTCAGCTAAAGATTCTTTTTTCTTTCTAAGCTGAGCACGAAGTCGGTTCAGAGCTTGTTTCTTCCGGGAGTTTGGGTCCCCCATTTTGTTATACAGGTGGTACTAAAGCCTTTGGAAACTGTCGCTAAACTATGGGCACTTTTTCATAAGACTCAAGTACAACAGAAACAAGTCATTTTATTCCTGCTAATACGACTGAATAGATAAAACGCGAGTGCAACCCAAAACTGCAGCTCAGGCAGTATTTTATGAGAATGTCGTATTGGAGGGGTCAAGAAACAAAATAAGTATTTGTCCAGCCATGGCTGGACAAAGAGGTTTGACAACAAACCAAGAAAAAAAATTAATTAAAAAATTGAACAGTTTAACCGCAGGAATAAGTGGGTGAGAATGAAAAAAACAAATCGTATCACAATTTATGTGTACAATAAAAAGCAACTGGCACAAGCCCAATCCATGGGGGGGGGGGGGGG
>VXAL01009314.1:105582-124747 GCA_013399475.1 Chauna torquata
ATTTTTGCTTTGCTTACAAAAAAATGAAGCTAGTATTACAAATTGCGTTTTACCCCAGCCGGATTCATGACTCTCCTGATTATTATTCTCAGATTTCCACTATTGCTATGTTGCCTTTTTTTTTTTTCCCCCTTTAGAACGATTACACTTGGTGGAGAGCAGAGAAAAGGGTGCAAAGGAGGAGCGCACATCCTGGGAGGTATGAGGTTTCTCTGCCAACAACAACAAAATCAACTACAGACAACACAGCGCTGGTTTGCAGGGAAGCAAAGAGAAAAAACAGTGGAGCCATTTCAAACTTCATCCTGCTCATCATCAGGCACATCATTGCCCTGAGGCTACTGCTGCCAAAGGGAAGAGGGATCATGATGGCCATAGACGAGAAGTGGGCAGGGGTAAAGGGACAGTATTATCTCACCTAGAGACTAAAACCCAAACTGATGCCCCAAACCCAGACTCCTTACCAGCGTGAGAGCCCTACATGCCCCAACACCTCACAGGCTCCCTGGGCTGCTGATCCCCCGGGGATCCTTCTCTCTCTGCTGCTGCTGCGCTTCACAGCGACCACAGTTAGCCGAGGCTGTGCATGGCCAATGCCTTCCGCTTCTCCTTAGGCCTCTCTCTACACCAGACGGCAGAGACTGCAGCGGGCGGCCTGTGCCCAGGGCAGCGGGACACCCACAGTAGCACAGCGTTTCCCCCCTCACTTCATGGTCACGACTTAGAAAACATGGAGAGTTTTGCTTCCGCTTCTCTTGCAAAACAGACTTTTGCGTCAAAATTTTTTGCAAGCCTAGGTTGCAATTTTAAACTTCTAAAGCACCCTCCCCCCAAAAGCAAATCCCCAATTATCAGGTTATTTTCTTCCTCTCTCCAGACATTTTCCCCCCCAAAGATGTTTGATCAGTAGGGGTTTAAAGTTTTTAGATTAGCAAATTCGTCGGACCAGGTTAAAAAGAAGGGGGAAAAATATTCCCCCCTCCTCTCTTTACAAAGGAAAAGAAAAAAAAGAAAACAAACAAAAAAAAGGAACCCCTCCCCAAACTTCCCCCCAACTTAATCAAGAGACTGAGAGACTCAGACAAGAGACCAAGACCGTGGCTTGCTCACTACCCGCAGCCGGCGGGCGCAGGAGGAGCAGTGGAGGCGGCGGCGCTGCTAGCAGCACGGAGAGGAGCCATGTCAAGATAAAGCCACGAAGCCGCGGAGCCCCCCCATCCCTGCTGCAGTGGACACGGTGACCGGGCCGCCCGCTCTGCCGCTGCTCAGCCCCAGCCTGGTCCCCATAGTCTAGCTCAGCGCCCCGGTGCCGGGGAGTGGGGAAATGGTGGCGGAGAGAGGAAGAGGAGAAGGAGGAAGTGGCGGCGGCAGCAGCAGCGGAAGGAGGAGGAGACGGCGGCGGGTCCCTGCGCTAGTGGCTCCTACGGAGAGCGGCGGGCATAGAGACGCCGGAGCGGCGGCGGAGGACGGGGACGGCACGAAGGAAGACGGAGGACTATCTTCGCCCAGGCGGTCCCAGCGCGTCCTCGAAGGCGACGGCAGGAGCGAGAAGAAGCGCCGCGGTCTGCGCCTGTGTCTCGGCACCGGAGCGAAGAGGCAGAGGAGCTGCGCGTCACCACCAACCACTCAAAATGGCAGCGCCTGAGTCACACAGGCGCCGCCCTGCCTGCACTGCGCAGGCGCGCTCTGACGGCGCGTACCAAGCGCTCGGACCCGCGGGGGGGGGGGGGCAAAAACTTGTGTTACAGGCTGGAAGGCTCAGCGGTAGCCTCGTTAGCCACGGGCACTCATTTTTGAGGGAAGTGAAGAGGAGAGCACAACAGCGCCAGGGTGCCTCCGAGCCGTCACCATGCCAAGAATTCGGGTCGCTCTTGCCTGCGCCTCCCTCCCCTCGACGCCCCGTGTCACTGCCCTCATGCCCCACGTGATCCTGAGTCGGCCACAGCCCGCGGGACAAGGACCCGGATGGAGTTGCTCAACGCAATTGGGGGGGGGGGCGACACCCCCCCCACGCGGGGGGGTACCTGCCGGAGAGGGGGCCCGGGCGTTGCGGGTGAACCTGGTCTCCCAGTCTCGTAGTGGCTCCTTTTTGCTTCACTCACTCGGTTTTGGGGTTCGGTTCAGAATGTGCGTGCGAAGTAAACTGTAAATTAAAAATAAAAAATCCAGCGTTGACCACAAGGTGCTAGGTGGCGGCCCGCCTCGAACGCCGCTCTGGCAGCAGCAATGGGCACGCGGCCCTGGCATGCCCATGTACATGTTCCTCTGTGGCGGCTGAGGTGCGTCCTGGGGAAGTCTGCTCGTTTTTTGGAAATTAGTAGTTGCTATTCCAGGGACACAAGCCTAATCCTTGAAGAAAAGTAGGCATTTAGTAGGCTTAGGCCATTGGATGCAGCTTTGGGCAACCTGGTCTAGGGGGTGGCATCCCAGCCCATGGCAGGGGGTTGGAGCTAGGTGGTCCTTGAGGTCCCTTCCAGCCCAAGCCATTCCGTGCTTCTGTGATTCTATGGTTTTTATTTCTGTGCTGAAAAGGAAGGCTTACGCCTCCCACCTCTCACTTCCTCCGCCGTGAAAGAAAAGCAAGGGCACAGTTTACATCTTCAGTCATTTCTTTAAATTGTAAGACCCAAGGGGAGTAGGCAGAAGAGTAATTTTCAGTGCTGGGTCCAGGCATTTGACTGTCCACCCCTCTTTGCTCCCCATATACACGCCAGGGAAAGCCTCACTGCCCAAATCTGCCCAGGAGAGTGCTCCTGAGCTACCGGGAAGCACAGGTTTGTGTTGTGCTGAACCAGGGCTGGCTGTGACTCACTGTTTCGCAACGATTTATCGCCACTACAGTAAAAAGTAGGTCGCTGGGGTGAAGGCACCTCTTCCTCCTTCTCTCTGGTGGTGCCCATGACTCATGAGAACAGAAATGGTATTACAAAAGATTACAAGCAGAAGGCAAGTGCAGGCACTGTCTGTCTTGTTTGGTTGTGTTTCAGAGCCCGCAGAGCACGGAGACAGGCACTCTTTGAAAAACTCCATTAAATTTCAGTCTCTTTTTTTTCTGCTCTCTGCTCTTACTTGGCTCTGCCGGTTTCCTTTGTTGTCTCAAGACTTCCTGTTGGTTATCTCTCTTTAGCTCAGCTCTCCTTCACACTCTTTCCGTCGGACACTGCTTGTCTCTCACAGGGAGCTGTCATGCCTCAGCCCTTAGATCCCGTCTCCTTCACCCTCCACTAGCCAAGCCCTCTGAGTCAGACACTCCATCTTGCCTTCCCTGCTACAGGCGTGACCCAGGACGCTCCCCTGTTGTTTTGATCAGAGCAGAAACGGACCATTTTTTACCCACTTGCAGGCTGCTGTGAGAGTGTTCACTCCTACTGGCAATGCCTATTGAAAATAACCCTGTAAGTGGAGGTAAAAAGCAAGGTGTCTAAACAGGAGCATTACATTAGCTCTAGACTGCTGGGCCTAAAACGCCCAGCATTTTTTAACTATAACATCAGCCCGGCCTTAACGGGAGCTGTGTTCAGATTCCCAGATTCCCCCTTCTGTTTGCTGTGCCACCCCATGCCGCGTTTCGTGCCGCAGTTTGAGATCCCGTGCCGTGTCCTCTGCTATTTTAGGCTCTGACTCATGCTTGGCCGTGACCCTCGTTGCGCTGCTGTGACCGACGCAGAGCAGGCCCGGCGCAGCAGGCCGGCTGCGAGGGGGATCGCGCTGGCGCAGAAGGCCCTGTGAGGGAACTGGCACCCTGCCTGCCCGCGGAGGAGAAAGGAAGGAGCTCTCTTCCAGCCCAGCGACTCCAGCTGCCCTCTCCAGGGAGCCACAAGGGCAGGGATACAGCCACAGCTCCTGTCCTTTGCACAAGGGCTCGGGCAGCTGTCCGGCCCCAGGCAGAGGAGTGACTCCAAAAATTTGTGTCAAATGTCGTGCTGGCACAAGAACAGTGTTTCTTCTTGAGGGCTTTTGAGAAGATCTATGAGGAGAAATGCTTAGAAGAATGGGAAATTAGATAGAGAATATTAAATGTGATGCGAACTCAGGCCACTCAAATGCTCTCACAGAAGTTCAGTAGGGGATAGGGACTGAAGTCGCTCCAGGTTCCTCGTGCATAGATCGCTGCTCCTCTGCGTATAAGCAGCTGCCTCCCTTTCCAAACTCAGCGAAGGATTTTTTCTTCTTGTCCATTGGCTAGTAAAGATATCCTGACAATATTTACACAAATGAGTAGACCAACCAACTAAAGTATGTTTACCATACGTGTGAGTATATGCATGGAAGTATCTGCACTAAGAAAGCCATGAGTAATAGCTGACTTGTCCTGCTTTTATATCATTGTGCTTCTTTTTCTCCATAGTGAACAATGATGGAGCTCATAGAGTAGAAAAAAGTACATCACAGAGTGGAAAAAAGTACAGCTCACATAGTAGAAAAAAAGTAGAAAAATAATACATCAACATCTTAGTTATAATATACATTATTATTTAAGTAACATTTATTTTACTGAATGGAGGGGGAGTTAAGACCTAGCAAAAGAAATATTTAAATGCTATTGATCTGTGATTCTCTTGACCAGCTAATTGTATATTGTTATGCTTCTTCGTGGTTATGCAACTTTGTGTCATTTGTAAAAGAGGCTTGTGGGCTTATGTGCCCTTGTGTTTTTTACAACTGTATCATTTGGTCTAACGAGAGACTGCCTCTCTCTTCAAATCTTGTTTAAATCAGTGTAAACTTCATCATTATGGAAAGGAGAGAGAAATGCGAGTGGTATACAAAACAAACTCAAGAAGTAGGTTGTGACAGTGCATGCAAAATACGTAATGGTTCTTTTTTAGGCTTCAATCCCATTAGCACAGCAAAAAACGTGTTTCTTGTGCATGTTAAATCCTGGCTGAGCTCAACGGTCAGTAGACTGGGTCAGCGTGGTTAAAGCTGCATGTACAAATGAGCGGGTGTCTTTTCGTCTTTCTTCCACTCGAAGTGAGGAGGGCTTTGCTACTGTTTCACTGCAGTCCTGTAGTCTTTGGGGAATCAAATGTGTGCACATCCCCAGGGACTTCTGTCTAGCAGCAGAGGGGTGACAGTGCTCAGCTGTCACTCTGGAGAAATGCAGAATCAGGCAGCACGGGCAACAGCTGCCCGTGAAGGAAAGGCCTTGTCACAAAAATACGTTACTGCTAGAATTTTCCTTGGTAGACAAAGTGTTTGAGAAATGTAGTTTTGAGAAGCACAAGAAGTCTGAAATGTTTGGTTGCTTACATATTTATTTTCTGCTGTGAAAAACTTGTATTTCTATTCTCCATTTGGCTGTTTCCTTGCTGTTTTCAGTGAAGTTAAGCAGTGGAGTTTTTTTCACATTTTGGTTGCATGACGAGTTGCAGGCTTTTCTGCAAATTGAAGAGGATTGATAATTTTATAGAAACGCCTTTTGTTTGTTTGTTTGTTTGTTTTCAAAATTGGTGTGATTTCAGATTCTTGCTCCTGTTTCCAGAATTAAATGTTTACTCATAAGCATGTGGGCAAGATTGTACTCTAATGCTTATGCTCTTAATTTCCAACTTAATAATTTTTTTTTTTTTTAAGTTTTTAACAAATTGATATGTTACAGACATAGATAGGAAGAGATGAGATGGAGTTTGATATCTTTCTGTTTATACTTTCCATTTGTATTGTACTGGCTGCATATGTTAGAAGTAGTATCAGCCCTGAAGCTACTTGCTTCAAAAACAGAACTATGATTAATTCAGTGCCAAATGTTTATGCATCAGACAAAAATAAATTAGTACTCCTAAATTCAAACAAGACAAATTAGTGGCAATTAAAACTCTTTCATATACTTCAGAGTATACTGTAATTCACTCTTTTCTGCCTTTAGAGCAAACAATAATTTCTAAGGCACGACAGGAATGCTTTTGTGTAGAGAAATGGCAGTATTTCATGTGGAAAATGTTCCTTACAGCATGCTGTGGACAACTGTATTTCCACCGCACAGCTATTGCTACAGCATTAAGCTTCATTCATCACTTCCCTGCGTCCTATGTTCTAGTCGTAGGACTCTGGTCATAAAATGGACCATTCATTCTTGGGCATGTGAGGTATTGATCCTTAACTTTGGCTGAACTACACCTACTGTCTTGCTGGGTTTGGTCCGTCTTAATAATTATATGTGTATGTATATATATAAAATACAAATGATTATGTTTGTTTTCATTTTTTGCTTGCCCAGTTTGTGCTTTTCTGACCAGTTTAGGAGTGCCGAGTATGTGCAGTTATGATGTCAAAAATAACTAAAGGTTCTCAGTACCTTAGCTGAGAAGATAGCATTCCCAAACATGGGCACACAGACAACTGCCTCTTTGAGTATGGCAGTCATGATTTCTTAAACAGCTTGTTTTTTGTTTGTTTGTTTGTTTGTTTAAGAAATACATATCTTGTCTCTAAAACTTTAGCATTTATTCTGAGAATGTCTGAACTGCACTTTAAAAACAAGGGTCTCTGCCTGCAATTTGTACGTAAACCTGCAATTCAAATTCCATTGGACAAAGTGTTTTGGTGTCTGAAAGACAATTGACTCTTTGTTACTGTACGGTGTCATTTTTAACTTATGTTCTCAGTTACTGCTATGCAAATGCATTTGTCTTCATTAGGCTGGTGCAGTAGGGTGACAAAGGTAGTCATGTTCCAATGTAGTGTTTGTGTTTGCTCAGCAGGTGCTTGCAAGAACAAGAGTAAAATTTGAAACAACTTGTTTTAATTATTCAGTCTGTAAACAGTATTCTAAATACTGGCCATCAACAGAATTGGAATTAGCTCTAGATTAATCAATTCCTAGCCTTTATAGAGAATGATTCATTTTTAAATCTTAAAACACTAGATGAGTGGTGTTTTTTTCAAGGTAAATACATTGCTGAGGTTAGGACCTAGTTGTTAAGGGATGTCCTAGTGACTCTTACAGTACTTAACTAAGGAAAAATTCAGAAGGTGACATGTAGAGCTTCTTTTAGTCTTTCCCCTCCAAAGCACTACTGATCACTATGCACAGGACAATCTTCTCTTCTACTACACAGAAAGAAATTGAAGACTCTCTAGAGGGATTTAATTTACAGCAATGGCCATCACAGAAAACCTGCTTGCCTCACGAATTATACCTGGATTGTGCTGCGTATATAATCCTTTACTCGGACAGAGTTTGATTAGAATACAGCCTTCCGTGATGATTAACCTGGGGAAAAGAAGGCAGATCATGAACTTGTCGGTAACACACGAAACACTCATATATAAGGTAACACCGCCGATACAGTACAGTGAGGGAGGGGAAGCGTTAGGCAAAGTGAGGCCACGCTGCCACCTAGTGTCCCCCAGGGGACGGCAGGGGACTGTTTTCCACGGGCACGCAGAGGCACACCAGCAAGTTGGGAGCCGGAGCTGTGTTTCACCGGGGCGGTACGCGCTTAGTCCACTCAGGAAGCCCACGGTATTCTTCTGAGCTTTCTGAGGACTTCTGAGGAATCCCCAAAAGATGCCACATAGGAAGCCGAGTCTCTCAGAAGACAGCAGTTGAGCAAGACGCAGACTAAGACCAGCAATTAATTTATTGCAGGCTTTCTCAGCTTTTCCTTTTATCCCTTAAAATAAATGGCCCTTTTATTGGATAGAAGAGCCAAGAGAAGAGCAGCAAGGGATCCTGAGAGCCATAGTTCCTGTTTGCATATTCAAAGATCCAAAACCCAGCCTTGGGGCTTCCTTCCCAGGACCCTCTTGCAAGGCTTGCACCCAGAGCAGGACTGAGATAAGACGTTCACATGCTTCAGAGGCACAACGCTGCACTGAGCCTCCTGCACCTCTCCACAGTAGTTGCTGACATTAAATACTAATAAATAGGAAAGCATTCGTGATGCTTATGTAATAAAGTAATTTACAAGATACAAAATAATAATGCAATTTACCTGCACTTAATGTAGCAGACAGAAATAAAAAGAGTACTTAAGCACCCCAGAGCTCGATAATTCTGTAGATTAAAAGAAAGGCCTTGACAAAAGGCACAATATGACTGTCAAATAAAATACCATTCTGCCAGTACTTGATTCAGATAGCTAAGTCCAAACCCTCCAGTGAGCTCCGCTGTGTAAAGCTTAGGAAGTTTCCATACACAGTATGTGCTGTAAGAACTGATGACATTTATCAATAGCAATAGAGTATAAAAGCTCTAAAAAGTACACATTCTCTACTGCCATGAATAATCTAACAAATTGGCTGAGCTCTATGGGAAACCTCAGTGTGTTTGCTCAGGGTCACTTGAAGTGCAAATAGTTATAAGTATTCATCACATTAAGTTTTATTTTTTATGAAACAAACAAATTGAAATGGCAGTATATTGCACTCAATCTAAAGAAATGTATATCCTGCTAGTATTGGACCTGAGGGATTTTTGCATGTAAAATTCCTAATTAAATGCAACCTTCAGTCACAAAAAAACAGGAATTATTACAAAAAAGTAACCTGAAACCTCTTTGTGAGATTTTTTTATATAATTATGCTGGTTCCCACAGTTAGACTATGAATAAGCTTCTAATAATAAGTTCTCAGTGTTCCTTCTGACATGGTGAAGGGATTCTTTACAAACCTTTCAAACTGAAGAAACTGAACAGAAGGAAAACTCTTGAGACACAGTGGTTCACTACAGGACATGTTCTTCAGCTGGATAAATTGAAGGAGTGGCACCTTTGTAATAAAACTCCAGATCATATGCCTCCAGCAAGGAACAGATTAAAAGGAAAAACAAACAGAACTGTCACATTAGAACCATCGCCCATTACCTTGACCCTTTCCAATTATCAACATTTCCAAAAGCAGTTATTCCACTTCTGAACTGTAAGGTTACCTGAAAACTTTATAAATTAAAATTGAACTTTGAAAAGGCAATCTTTGAGTAGGTTTCACTTGAAAATATAAGCATTACAAATATTGTATCAGAGGCAAAAAATACATGCATTGCCTTTTATGTGTATAAATCTATGCATGCATATAATTTAAACATTTTATATAATGCATTTCATATTGTATATTTATAAAATATGTTGGATATTTATATCATTAGATAACAACATTTGGTATTGTGTTTATGTTTCATGTATTAAAAACATTTATATTTTTACCTATACTTTACCCATATCCAGATCTTTCTGAAAGGAGATTTAAAGCTGGAAAGATATGTTTAATCAGAGTTTAGCATATCTGCTAGTGTTTTGTAATATGGACATTTCAAATTTTATTCTCAAATCAACAAGAACTGAATTAATTTAAAAGTATGAACACTTTTTTACTACTGTAAACAAACAATAGTAATTTAGATAAACATTTCTGCATGTGTTTTTTTAACTTTCTTCATGGAAGACAAAGCTTATTTGAGGTGGCAGTTTGCTGTTGACACTACATTATTCAAGATAATTGGAACAGGGCTGACTGAAAAACTGCAGAAGGGCATTATGGAATCATCTAACAGCAGAATACAGCAGTCAGTGAAGTTCAACGTAGATAAATGTAAACGAACATACATAGGGGAAAAAAATCTTAATTTTACTTATTGAATAGCATGCTTTGAAGTGACCATAATTCAAGCAGATCTCAGAGTTATGAGAAACATTTCCACAAAAATGTCAGACCAATGTTCAGCAATGGTTAAAAAGGCAAACCAAATGGCATATAGTTCACAGAAGAGCAGAAAGATGGAATAGCTTTCATGTAAGGAATGACTAAGTAGACCTGAGAGAGAGAAATGGAGGGGAATCAATGCAACTGGCCTAGAGAAGGTAGGTAAGGACTGATTGTTTGTTATCTTTTCCATTTCAAGGACTGGGGACATCAAGTGAAGCTATGGGAATCAGGTTCAAAAGAATAAAAAAGGGCGGGGGTTCTTCAGACAGTAGTTATTTGAGCTCTGGATCTCCTTGCCAAAGGATGTTGTGGACAATGAAAGTTTAAATGGGTCACTGGGAGACTGAGCAAGTTTATGCAAGAGACATCAGCTTTATTTCCTTATACTTGTTTAAAGATTTCTTAATTCATCATTTTTTATATTCTATCTTTCTTTCCTTTGTCAGATCATGGCATCATCCCCTTAAGACATTCTCGTAAGTCCCCTACAGTTTATTTGCAAACAGAGGACTGACAGAGTGGCATGCTAAATTAATACTTCTGTCTGTAATTACACAAATTTCTAATAGCTTCATAATACTGCCTGGAAAAAATGCTGATAGCTCTTCAAGGCTACCTGTGAGACCTTGATTGCAAGGAGTGTGTCCTTCACTCTATAAATGTTTACTCGCAAGTCAGTAGAAGATACTATTAGTATAAACATGCAAACATTTGCAAGACAGTTGTAAAGTGGCCTCTAACTGACTTAACAACATACCTTATGCATAATTAATAGCGAGTTGTAGTCTATATCACATATAAAGTCAAGAAGTTACCTCTCCTATTTAAGTGTGACTTAACCGTATTGATTTTCTTCCCCAGTTTTGGACATAGTACTGTATTTTGACAGGAATGACGACAATTAAGTGGATACGTGGTTTGGTTTGCTACAACATATAGAATATGACAAATGCTGGGAGTGAGAATGCAGATACTGGGTCAGAGAGGCCTAGTATCTACTTTAGAGCTAGGGGGAGATTTTTTAGAGCTACAGCAGACTTTGTATGCAGCATTTTAATAGTAAAGAAGAGCGCCTGACAGTGCTCGCGCGTCTCACTTCGTAAACCTCCCATTCAGGCAAGTCCAGCTCGTGGGCAGACCGCACCAGGCAGGCTCGTGTCGCCACGAGGAAGCGTGCGGCAGGGCCTGCTGAGGTGTACCGTACCCCTGTGCTGGTCTGACTCAAAGCTCTCCTCATCGGGCCCCTCGCTCTGCCCTGCTTCGTGCGGGTCTCAGGGGGAAGGAACGCACCCGGCGCTGGACCGCCCGGCAGCACACGACGAGCTGCCGGTCCGCAGCGCAGCCCCCCTCAGGGGGGGCGTGGCCCCACCGGCGGGACGGGGCGGGGCGCGGTCTGCCATTGGCTCGGGTCACGTGACGGGGGCCCGCCCCCTCCCCCGGCGCCGTAGCTGCGCTGCTTATAGTCGCGCGCAGGTCGAGAAGGGCGCGGTTCGCTGTGTCGGGTGCGCGAGCGGCTGGCGGTGAGCGGGGCCNCCCGCCATTTTGAGCGTGCGGTTGCGATCCTCCTCCGTGCTGCCGCCACCCCTGTGCGGGCCGCGCTGCGGTTCTCTCAAGGAAAGAAATGGATTCCCGCCGGTTAGCCGCTCGGGCCTTATCCCCCGCGCCTCCGCCCGGCCGCTGTGGAGCGCCTCAGCGGTGGTGTAGTTCGTGGTGTGGTTCGTTTGGCACCACGCTTGCGGAGGGCTCATGGGGCTGCCTTCGGCTTCGTGCGGTCAGCAGCACAGGTGTGAGGTGCACGAGGTGTCCCCTTTGGGCTTGGCGTTCCCAGTCCAAATGTGCGCTTGCAGCTCATATTTGGGGGGGGAACGCTGAGGCCGCAAGAGCTTGTTAACTGCATGAGTCGTGTGAGTTTTTAATGCCCTCATAAAAGCTGGCAGTGAAATTGTAATACTCTGTGAACAGTGTTTCTGAACCGTAGTTGCAGACAGACATACTAACTTTTGATTTATTTTTTTTTCCTGCAGTGATCCTATGAATTCCAAAATGAAACAAAAATTGAATGCGGAGAAATCATCAGGATCTCTGCAGGTATAAGCTCCAAGGTGTTGCAGCTAGAATATGGGAGCAGATAAAGAATAGAAGATGAAATTTATCAAGGATATCTGAAATGTAGAATTTGTTGTGTTCAAAGGTTTGCGTGTTAATATCTGGGAAATGATTGTCAGTCTGACACAAATTTTATATCCACTGAAGGAACACAAAGGAATGTTGCAATGTGCTCCCACCTGACGTACATCCAGTTGGCTTGAATAACTGGCATGAAGTGTGGCTTGGGAACATTGTCTCCTGCTCTGGCATATGTGCTTAGGATTACTTTTTTCAATGCTCAGCAAGTCCTTTTTAGTTTGATACTGAGGTTGCTTGCTGTCTTTCAGTGTGATTTTTAGATGCTGGTTACCTGCTGTAGTTCAGTTACTGAATCAGTCTTGCAGCTAGGGTTCTGCAGAGTAGGTTCTGTAGTCTGTGTGTATCCTTTATTGGGATGAACTTACTTATAGTTAAATCCATCTTGACTTGAGCGTGCTTTAACTGAAGTATGTATGTAGGTTTCTTTCCAAAGTCAGCTTAATGAACCATAGTTGCCTTGGAATTGGTGTTTCCACCAATTTTAAGAGATGATTGATTAGAAGTTACCCAAGTTATAATTAATTATGTTACACGACTTTTTTTGGCTAAATATGGACCTTTTAATGTAGACCCTAACTGGAATTGTATAAATGCCATATAAAATAGTCTCATAGCCCTGTGTCATGAGGGTGGAGAGATCATAATGAGAATTTGTAGTATTAATGAAAATGGCCATTTGATAGGTCAAGCTTTTTGCACTTTCAAATACTTACATGCCATGGGTTAACTCAAGTATTAGTCAATAATTGTTTGGCAGAGCATACTTAACTCTAATCCTCAATAGCAGCAAGCAATGTCTGACACATGGTGTGATTCTTGTTCCCACAGTAGTTAGTGTTTGTCCTGTAGTTGAACAGTAGGGTAATTGGTGGCAGAAACTACCGTGGGAAAGGTGAACTCTTGTCATATGAAGCACGGTGTGAATCGGCAACTTTCTCACGCTGGTATGGCATTGTGTTCTGGCTATTTTTGCTTGGTTGTCTGCCATTGTTTGCTGTCCCATGGTGTCCATGTAACCAACCCAATCAGAAATCTTTAGTGCAGGAAATAGGTATTTATGCATGACAAGAAAGGTGATAAACATACTGTTTATACAAAACAATAGCCTGTCTGGATCCAAGCAAGGAAGCCTTAGCTCCACTTTGATGGATAATTGAAGCAACATATCTGTTTAAATGAATGCCACTTGAGGGTGTGTTCATAGGTAATAAAGACAGGTACTGCCTAAAGTAATGTGAGTGACTTTGCCAAGTAAACTAAAAGTTGCAGTCATTTCTGACTCTGTCCCCCAGAGTTTAATACTACAGTTGTCAAGTACAGCTTTGGGACATTCAGCTGAAGTGTACGTGTGTCACTGTATTTAACTGGCCTTGAAATCTAGTCACAGTATTTCTGCTATATGACCTGTTCAAGTTCTGTTACGAAGGGTAAGGGCAGGGATTGAGCATTACTTTGTATGATTAAGATCATCTCTGCTATGGATGAACAGATTCCTTTCTCTGCACAAGCCTTAAAACAGGCTTAAGTATCATCTTTTCTTGAAAAGATGAGCCATGGGTTATCCTAAGAAGGCGTGACAGGCTTGTGAGTTTCAGTTTATGCAGAGAAACTGAAGCAACTTGTCTTTTTAGAAGTACGTCACAGATGCCGCATGCAGTGCTGCCCCAAGACGGACTCTTAAAATGATTCAGCCTTCAGCAAAAGGTTGCCTGGTTGGCAGATGTAATGAGGTATGAATTAAAAGACCACCTGTAGCTGCGTAGCTATTTATAATTGTAGTGAAATGCTTTTGAGTGTTAACTGAAAAAGCATATAATACACTAACTTGGCTTACTATTTCAGTAATAAACTATTAAAAACTAGTGATTTCAGAGTACTTCAGGAAAACATTTGGAATTTTTCTTGTATTAAACATGGTTATTAAGGATGTTGTCTATAAGTTTGAACTATGTGAAGAAACTGGAGCTGGTAGACTTATTTGTGGTAATGGGCAAGCTGATTTACAAGAAGTTTGTGTTGTTTAAAAAACTTTTTTTTTAAACGTTGCTCTGAAGTTAAACCTGGCTGTGTTTTATGCAGAAGAAATCGTCAGTCAAAAGGAAGCTCTGGAATAGCAAGTTTAGCTCTTCAGCTTGTAAAGCTGAAGTGTCAGTGGACAAAGAGCAAGAAAATGATAATACTGATGATGTCGTTCAAGCTGTAGATCTCATAAAACGTACGTGGCAATTCTTGAAGTATTTTCTTGCACTTAAAAAATGCTATGCTCCCATTGAGATATAACTTGAAGCATGATTTGTTTGTCAGTTGGATAAGTGCTTAGTGTTTTTATGTAATGCTTAGTGGGAATTAATGATACTTATCAGTAGTATGGTAAATATGGTATAGCTATCTCTGTTTAAGAGTGGTTCCAGATACTAGTTACCATAAACTCATTGTGTGCAGTCTTAAGAAGTCCAGTAGTTCATTACTTTGGCTTATCTACAAGCTTTTAAATGACTAAGTTGACATAAAAGTCTGTTTTGGTGTAGTGTGCTGCTGTTGAAGCTCCTTGGTTTCTTGGGACCAGTATAAAATACCTTGAGTTTAGTGGGAGACTGTTTTAAGACCAGTGTGGGCGATGACTTGGGAATAAGACTTCTGTCTTCCACAAAGTACAAGTTAAAGCTGACAATTGTAAATGTGACCATCCATCTTACACAGCATGCTGTCACGCTTGAGGCAGCTTCTGGAGGACTTGGGCTGTATAGCTGTTAATACAGCGTGGGATCTCTTGTCTTCTGTAAACTTGTCTAACTGCAAATTTACAACCAATCTGTGGGAAAACACTATGCAGAGTTCTTATTCTTGCAGTATATGGAACACTTTTATACAAGTTAGGTATGTTAAGGTGATCTCCAGAATTCAGTCTTAGCATGGACTTACTGTAGCTTCTTACTTCAGAAAGTCCTTCATCTCAATATTGGAAAGAAGTGGCGGAAGAAAGGAGGAAGGCTCTGTATGAAGTGCTTCAAGAAAATGAAAAGGTAGCTAGTGAAAGATAACTAACTTTTGTACCACTGGCTGTTGTCCTTCTGTTTTAACATCTTGTTTTTTGAACTCAGTTGCACAAAGAAATTGAACAAAAAGATGGTGAAATTGCCCGCCTAAAGGAAGAAAATGAAGAGCTAATGTCACTGGCTGAACATGTGCATTATATGACCAGCATGATTGAGGTACTTAAAAGGCAGTGTTGTAGAACAAAAAATGTGAGAAATCAGCAAGGGTATTTTTAACAAATCATGACTTGTTTTGTGTGCTCACTCAACTGTAATTTACTGTCTGAGCTGTTTCCAGTGGGCTTGTACTGATTGAGTCATAAAAGCCCCTTCTGGGGAATGAGTTTTTCCAGCTTAGAACCCACAGGAGTAAGAACCTACAGCAGTATTGAGAAAGTAATTAGGTTTATTTTCTGAAGGCAAGATTCAACCTATTGTCTCATCAGAACAGGCTATGTGTGTTAGAGATGGTGACATGGGAAGGAAGGGTTTACTTGTACTTGTCCAGGATGACTTAACATCAATGGCCAGTTTTGTGGCCCAAGAAGTGCCTAGTGCATGAAGTCTGTTTGCAGGGTTCATAAACTTGTAAATTTCAAAATGTCTTGTTTAAATAAATAAAACTAGTAGTGTAGCTCCTAGTGTGAAAACCTTCAGAGTTACTTACAAACTTAATGCTGAACAACTGAATTAGTGGCAGGTACCAGCAAAGCATCTGGAGCCAAAGCTTAGTGGTAGAGCCCTGTGCTTTCAAGGACCACTTGAACATCTTTCGGAACATCTAGGTTTATGTCCAGGACCTGAAACTAGTTGAGTGAATTACCCAACTACACAGATTTCACTAGAGATGTGGAGAAAAAGACCATGTATCTCTAAATAGTTGAATCTGCAGGTTTTAATCTTGAAGGACCTAATAGCCAGGAGGTGATTGGTTAGTCGTGTGGCAGGTAACTATCCTGGATTACATTAAAAATGTAGTGCTAGTAAAACATCCTTGTCTAAAAATGTTTCTTTAATGAAATTCAGTTCCATCCAAATTCATAATGAATAAAAATGGTCAAGAAAGAAAACTGATACTTTACACTGAGGTTCGTTATAGAGCTTTTATATAAATGTAACTGACCTGACGCTGTAACTGTCTCCTGACCCTGGCCAGGAGAGCCCATCTTTCTGTATGTCAAGCAAAGTTATGAGAGGCAGTATCTCGTTATGTAAAAGCTAAGGCTGGGTTCCATGAGCTATTAAATGTTTTAGGAAACAATATATGTTTTACACTATAAATTGCAGACCTAAAGTAGATCAACTTCCTAAGGTACAGATGAAACTACACAGCTGCTGTACTTTCCTTCTGAGAGAGTTTCTTGGGGACAGGTATCCTTGTTTCTGTGGAAGCAGGAACAGGTTGTCTTAACAGCCCCTGAAACTATAACAAATATATGTCCATGGAACCTGGACACAAAAATGATCGAGGTTGTTTTTTGAATGGATTGTGTCCTCAACTGGGATAAGAAGCTGGGTGCCTGGTAGATTATTTCAGTTCTGTGATTGGACTAGGAGGTGGTAATGAAGTTGAAGATTGTGAGCAACTTGATTAAGAAAAGTAAACTTGATCAAGTTTACTTTCAGTTAATGCAGTTTTTAGGTCAGACTTAAGACTCCACTGATTTTTTCCACCTGTTCTTTTGTTGCTTTTCAGGGAGTGCTGCTTTGATAGGCAGAAATTAAATTACTTAAGGTGCTAATGTAGTGGGCAACTTAGCTCTGGCCTCTCAACAGTTAACTTTAGTTGCTATAAGCTGTTCACTTCTGAGGCTTTAGTTCAAGAAGGCAGCAGAGCTGAGCCTTAAGTGATGTATTAAGCAAACAGAAGCCTTGAAAGTAGCCTCTTAGTCCTGTTTTCCTGCGTAGCTCAGACTGGGTTAAGAACTTGTTCTAGTTTGATCATCAAGTGCTGGAAACTACTGGGTCTTCTAGTTAGTCTAGACTTAATGTAGCTTCATTATCTCTGGTTAAAAAGTGAACTGAATTTGTTGGTTTAATTTTAGGAAAATGATTATAGTATGTAGTACTAAAGTACTAATTTGACTTGGAAAGGTTTCCCGTATTGTAGTTTGCGTAGGATTAAAATCTTTCTCACTGAATGACTTCAGGAAGACTTCACAGTCAAGCCAGATGTAGCCCATGAGTTAGAGGTAGTACTTTGAAATGAGAACTCAAGTGGCTAAGATTTTTTTTTTAGACTCTGAGGAATGATGTAATTATATCAGCTATATCCACATGAAGCACAGTGGTTGCTTAATCCAGTAAGCGGTGTTATTTCACTGGCTACTGCTTAGTGTGAACTTAGTACTTTTTCCTGTCTTCTGCATTTTCCTAGAGGCTAACTGGGCAAGAACCTGACAATCTTGAGACACTGAGAAGTCTGGCTTTAGAAGAACCCAAACAAGAAAATGAAGAATTTAACCTTGGAGACGATACAGACAGCGCTTCTGAAGAAGGGCCATTACAAGTCTCGCGTGGCTTAAGGAAGAGTGTATCAGAGCTTGCTTCAAGTGAAGCAAATTACTGACAACTGGAGTGATGCACTTGAATAGGCTTATATGTGGCTTCTTTTAATTGCAGACTTCCTGTTGAAAGGATATACTAAAACGTCTCAGGTATGAAACTTCTGTGGAAGCATTGCAGGTAGTGGTTTTTAACTGGAACTGTGTAGCAGTGAGTATTTGTATACTGCTTGTAAAACTTATTACAGGCTGCAGTTAGTTGCTTGTTTAAAATGCAAATACTGTGTATTTTGAACTCTGTTATAAATATCAGTTGGTCTGACGTGACACATGAAAATTGATAAATAAATCTTTTCCTTACCAAAACAGCCTCTTATCTGAGTGAGGGATGGCTAGTTCTAGGTTCAGAAGTCAATTGTGACTACTGTAGGTGGAATCTTTCAAACTATTTAGGGGAAGTGCCTGGGCAGTTTTGAACCCATTAGATTTCCAGCATTGTGGAGAACAGAATGGTTTTGGGGGATAGGGGAAAGAAAAAGCAAGAAACTTCTGTACTGTTGGTGAGACTGCAAAGAATCTCAAGAATGTGTAATAAGACTCAAGATGATCTTAAGGTTTAGTTAGATTTATGCTTTTCAGGATTCTTAAATCATTGTCTGTGTTAAAGGACATCATCTGTCTCCTGTTAAAGGAGCCTTTTCCAAGATGTGTGAGAGCTTAAGCATTAGTCTTTTGCAAGTAAATTTTTTTGGCTGATAGAATAGTTCAGTTGGAAGGGACCCGCAAAGACCACGGAGGCCAACTGCCTGACAGCTTCAGGGCTAACCAAAAGCTAAAGCACATTAATGAGGGCATTATCCAAAAGTCTTGAACACTGACAGGCCTGGGGCATCAACCACCTCCCTAGGAAGCCTGTTCCAGTGTCTGACCACCCTCACAGTAAAAAATTGTTCCTAATGTCCCCTCTGAGCCTCCCCAGGCCCATCTCTGTGCCGTTCCCGCACGTCCTGTCCTCAGTTCCCAGGGAGCAGAGACCGGCACCTCCTCTCCGCTTCCCCTCCTCAGGAAGTTGCAGCGAGGTTGTCCCTGAGCTCCTCTTCTCCAGACTGGACAGCCCCAGTGTCCTCAGCCTCTCCTCGAGGACGTGCCTTCCAGCCCTTTTACCAGCTTTGTTGCCCTCCTCTGGACGCTTGCAAGTACCTTAACATCCTTCTTATATTGCGGAGCCCAGAACTGCACAAAACATTCAAGGTGAGGCCGCACCACAGCTAAATACAGTGGGAGAATCATCGTGTTTGATGGGCTGGCTGCGCTGTGTTTGATGAGCCACAAAATGCAGTTTGCCCTCCTGGCTGCCAGGGCACGCTGCTGGCTCATGCTGAGCCTGCTGCCGACCAGCACCCCCAGATCCCTTTCCGCAGAGCTGCTCTCCAGCCACTCGTCTCCCAGTCTGTACCAGTGTCTGGCATTACTGTCCCAGGTGCAGAACCCAGCATTTACCTTTGTTGAACTTGATGCCATTGCTGATTGTCCAGTTCTCCAAGGTACCTAGATCCCTCTGCAAGGCCTCTCTACCCTTTATAAAAAGAAATGGTGGGATGCCCTTGCTGCTCTTCAGCAGCTGTGCTGAAAACTTGATAGAAACAAAGGAGCCTGCATTTCAGAGCTGTTCTGAAAGGAAACTCACTATCTGTTTTCAAAGTACTGTTGTGGTATTTATGGAGGGATGATGCAATATGTTTACCAACAGTAACGTTTTAAAGGGTTTACAAGTTGGGGGGGGGGGGGGGG
>VXAL01009314.1:124804-182292 GCA_013399475.1 Chauna torquata
CCATATGGGGGGGAAAAAAATGCTTGTAGTTGCAAGAGCTGAGGTAGAAGGGAGGGTAAATTGAATGCAGGTTTTCCAGTTCCAAGTGAACTTTGAGCGGCTGTTCTGTAAGTAACAGGATCTTCCCTGGACAGGCTTTAAAAGAAGCTGGTGGTTATTGCAATGTCTTGTGAAGAGCTTAACATCGAATGACTTTCAGGAAGCTGAAATAATCAGGGATTGTGGTTCACGGATTTCTATTAGGCCCTGCCAACATGGGTGCATCAGGGTATGTTTGAATACCTGCAGAGCTATCAGACTGGTAACTTCAGATTCGTTCTGTATGTTGTTCTGTCCATGTGGGTATCAGTTAATACCTGTTTCACAACAGATTTCAGTGGGAATATCGGAACCATTATAGGAAGCCTTTTGGCTTCCATTTAGTCTTGCAGCTGGTAAACAAAATAAGACATCATGTTATCCTGGAAATGTAAACAAAAGGTTATACCTTCCAATGCATAATCCTTTCCATCACAGTGCAGAAACAATGGTAAGATGCTTCCTTTAACTTGCGGTAATGCTCTATACAACACCACCACCACGAACTGGATACTGGGTAACTGTTTTGTAGAATAATGCTGATTTTCTGTTCTAGAGAAACGGATAATACATTCAAGTGACTTTATTGCTTAGATTCTAAGATAGAGGTTTTTCATGCCAAGTTGTTCTTTTGGGAGTAGTAAGTGAGGAAGCTGACATAAATTTTAACATAATTTAATAACTTAAATAATTTTAAATTTTAATATTTATAATAGTCCTCTTATGCAGTGCAATTTAGTTTAAATTATTAATAGCTTATGACAGTTCTTCAGAGGTGGCTTTATTTTTCAACATCTGGAGTCTTTTGCATTTTCTTGAAGCTGTAGAAGGCTATAAAGCTCTCTTGCATAATTTTTTGGCCAGTCAGACCAATCCAACCAAGGCAGCAGTTGCAGCTTTTATCAGCTTTTTTCCTTCGCTAACTGCTGCAATAGAGGTGCTGTTGTTAGAACAAAGAACTGTCAGAACATAGCAAATCCAGAATTTGCATGCATCGTCTTGATCTGGCTGTCTTTTCTTATTCTCATTACTACAGTCAAGAAGAATGTTAGATTTAAATTGTGTGCTTTTTCTTGATTCTTTGTATTTAAATAACAAAGGCAAGACGGTCCCTTGAGTACCTGGATCTTTTCTTCTGTTGAAATGGACTGTGTGTAAAGTACATTTTGCACTTCCTTTATGTATTCCACACATACTGCAGGATTTGGCTGACCTATAATAAATGACATTTTTATTTCAAAACTACATGGGTCAGTTAGTGATACAGTACATTTGCACTGGAAGCCTCCAAAGCAAGGCTACTATGGTTTTATTAACATCAGTTCGTTATCAGAGAAAATAGTTAGTTGCATAAGCTCTTGAAAAAACATGCTGCAGGAGGAGACCAGCTGTCAGAGATGAGTTGTGGCATGAGAATTGAACCCATGTGTTCTTTATCTGTCACAGATGTATTGGACCTTGATGAAGTAATATCTCCCTATTGTATCAGAAATATTAATATATACAAATAGTGTTAGGAGCTTTGTGCTGCTGCACTCATCACTGTTTAGAAATGTTCTAAAAGAGCTGAGTTTCACTTACTGTCCTGAAAATTCCGAAGTATTTTTTGAGCAGAGAAGTATAGAATTGTCTTACCTAGTAAGTGTAAGAACTTTGTATGCATGTGTGAAAGACTTGTCAAATGTGTAGAAATTATATATTGGCTTATAGTTAGTTCCATTACAAACTTCTTATGTTTTATTTCTGGTTAAATATGTAGGGAAACTCATTTACCACTGAAACACAGCTATGTAACAGCTGAAAATCAACATCACTAGAGACAAAGAAATTTCACATTCAGCTAAATTACAGAGAACATTGTCTGGCAAAACAAAATTACGAGTTCTGGAACCTAACTGGAGAATGCGATTTTTCCAAGAAGTCATAAATGCTTTTGTGCAGCAACCTGACCAGCATGCTGATTCCTTTTCGTTGTATGGGCTATGGCCACAATTTTGTCTTTCACTGAAGGATCCTAAGGCTTCCCAGATGCGGGATGCATCTGCTGGGTCCTGGCACTTCTCCACAAAAAGATGTGCATGTCCTGAGGACAGAATTTCAGGTATGTAAAACTGAAGTGTTGGGAGTCAGGATGTTTGCAGATGTCACATGTTTCAAGAAGGAACAGCTGTGCGGTGACTAGCAGAGGCAGGAAAACATGGGGCCGGGGGTGGGGGAGGTTTGTATGAGGAAGAACGTTTCAATTGGAAGACAGGTTTAGCAAAAATAACAATATTAGTGTAAATACCCATTGTATTTAAGACAATGCATGGAGTGAATTAGACCATAATAACTGCTTGGCTGGGCAACTGAAATCACTTGGTGTTTGGCATTGTATTGCTTACCTGAGTGCCTACAGCATTGTCATATGTTGCAGCTTGTTTTGCAGCCTGAGCACAAATAAGTAAGCTGATAGTTGATTTTTTTGCAAGGAAGTACACTGCATATTCATTCCTTAAGGGCCACCGGAGGTTGTTTTCAGAACTGGGTTTGAGATTTTGAGCAGAAGGTTTGAAAATCTGCCAAGCCTGTGTGTTACTAGTGCTCTGTTGTTCTTGAGACTGAATTGCATTGTCATCAGCTTTTTCTTCGGAAAACATTTATTGTGTATTGTCAATTTATTTTTCCATTCATGTAACAACAGAGTAGTTCAGCAAATGATAGGGGTGTTCTGAGAAAACTTGATTTACTGCTGCTTTGTAGATCTACCAGCTGCCTGTGATGAAATGTCCTTGATCGTGTTCAAGGTCAAACCCTTGAGTACAATGGTACCTCTGCGGTACCCTCAGGGGGCACCTGAGCCATTTGAAGGGGGACACTGTGGATCCTATCATCAGGTAGGATTGCAAAGCAGGGGTCCGTATGTGGGATATACAGTCTGGCAGTCCTATTGACTTTTAATTTTGAATGCTTCAAGTCAGCAATCATCAGTTGATAACAGACTGCAGCACAGGGTAAAGCTACATTAGATAGCTTTGCTCCTACTGGTTACAGGAGGAGTCTTACTGGTGGCAGTGTGAAACTCTGGGCTGGCTGATTTATGCTACTACTGTAGCTAGAGGCACTATGTGCTTATATCTACCAGGCAGAACTCAACGATGGTAGCAGCATGGCAGGGCTAATGAAAACCACTGTAGTTCATAAATAGTGTAACAGACAAAATATCAAGAATAAGCCACCAACAAAAAAGCCAGGCAAACCAATTTTTCTGAGTGCACTTTTCCTGGCAAGCTCTTCAGAATCCACCACTGCTGAGTTATTTTAGTACAGGAACTTTTTCCTAATGTACTTTTCTGGGATGGCCTGGATCTATAAATTTGTTATTAGCTAGCTGCAGCCTCACAGAAGAGGTTTTATAATTACTGCTTGCTGGTTCTTTCTTTGCTAGTTGGGAAGTATCTGTTTTGTTACATTCATAGAATCACAGAATGGTTTGGGTTGGAAGGGACCTTAAAGACCATCCGGTTCCAAACCCCCTGCCATGGCAGGGACACCTCCCACTAGACCAGGTTGCCCAAAGCCCCATCCAACCTGGCCTTGAGCACTTCCAGGGATGGGGCATCCACAGCTTCCCTGGGCAGCCTGTTCCAGTGCCTCACCATGCTCATAATAAAGAATTTCTTACGTATATCTAATTAAATGTACCCTCTTTCAGTTTAAAACCATTGCCCCTTGTCTTATCACTACATGCCCTTTAAAAAGTCCCTCTCCAGCTTTCCTGTAGGCCCCCTTGAGGTACTGGAAGGCTGCTATAAGGTGTCCCTGGAGCCTTCTCTTCTCCAGGCTGAACAACCCCAACTCTCTCAACCTCTCTTCACAGGAGAGGTGCTCCAGCCCTCTGATCATCCTTGTGGCCCTCCTCTGGACTCTCTCTAACAGGTCCATGTCTTTCTTGTGTTGGGGGCCCCAGAGCTGAACGCAGGACTCCAGGTGGGGCCTCACGAGAGCAGAGCAGAGGGGGAGAGTCACCTCCCTCGACCTGCTGGCCACACTTCTTTTGATGCAGCCCAGGATACAGTTGGCTTTCCGGGCTGCAAGTGCACCTTGCCAGCTCTTGTTGAGCTTCTCATCAACCAACACTCCCAAGTCCTTCTCCTTGGAGCTGCTCTCAATCCATTCTCCACCTTGTATTTATGCTTGGGATTGCCCTGACCCAGGTGCAGGACCTCTATGCATTTGTTTCACCTCTGTGTATTTGTTCTTTTTTCCACTCCAAACAGGAGAGCTCTTGCATTAATGTGGTAGAAAGAGGCAGCATTGTGAGCTCTGAGTGCTTAAGAACATGTAAGTTATGAGACAAATGTAATAGTTTATTCCTTTTTATTTGTCTTCAGGTTTCAGAAGGTTTAAGGTTCACTTTTTCAAGAGTTTGTAACACTGAGGGTAGAAACTTCTGGGATTTCTCTTTGGTTTTGTTCTTAAAATTGAGTGTGATTTTTTTCCCATATGTTGTCATGAATCATGCTAGGATTGATTCTTTGTTTTATTTACTTTTTTTCTAAAACAACACTAATGCTCAAAGTGAAATTTAGCCTTTATACATCTGTATGCCAGGTTCAAGCTTGTCACTCTGTCATGGTTTTGGCTGGGACAGAGTTAATTTTCTTGATAGAGGCTCACACAATGGTGTGTTTTGCATTTTTGATGAAAATAGTGGCGATGTTTTTGGTTGTTGCAGAGCAGTGTTTACATAGAGCCAAGGACTTTTCAGCTTCTTGTGCTGCCCTGCCAGTGAGGAGGCTGGGGGTGCACAAGGAGCTGGGAGGGGACACAGCCAGGGCGGGTGACCCAGACTGACCAAAGGGATGTCCCACACCTTGTGGCATCATGCTCAGCCATAAAAGCTGGGGTAAAGGAGGAGGAAGGGGGAGATGTTGGGAGTGATGGTGTTTGTCTTCCCAAGAAACCATTACGCGTGATGAGCCCTGCTTCCTGGCAGTGGCTGAACACCTGCCTGCCCATGGGAAGTAGCGAAAGAATTCCTTGTTCTGCTTTGCTTGCGCACGCTGCTTTTGCTTTACCTAGTAAACTGTCTTTATCTCAACCCATGAGTTCTGGCACTTTTACCTTTCTGATTCTCTCCCCATCCCACCTGGGGAGAGTGAGTGAGCAGCTGTGTGGCACTTAGCTGCCTGCCGGGGCTAAACCATGACACACTCTCAGGTACTACAGTTGGAACTAAACTCTGAGTCTAAACACTCCCACTCAGATTTCTGTGAATTTCCTCACTGACTTTGAAAGCACAATGTGCTTGTACCTCTTTGGTGTGAGCTGTATATGTGGCTTTTAATGGTTAGAATTATGTAGGAGATCAGCTTTACATTACTAAACTCATTTAAACTACAATGAGACAAGTAAATATAATGCATCGCCAACTCCATTTGACATAGTACCTGTACAAGCGAGCAACCCTATGCTCTCTGCAGCTTTGGCTGTTTGCTCTACAAGCAGTTCTGTGTTCCTCAGGTCTGTGCCATAGTCCAAAATTTTCTGAAGTTGAAAAGGAGTGCCTTCTGTCTGATAGGTCTTGCTCTTCGCAGGAGGAAAAAAAGTAATCATTGAAAGCTTGGTAACAGTTTTGGAGTCTCTGGAGCATATTTTCTGTTAGCCTTTCCTGGTAATTATCTTGAATGGCACACAAAGTTGTTTTGCTCTGAACTTAAACTAAAGTAGCTAGAAATTTAGGGTGCTAGTGCTTGCTTGAAAGTAAGCTCATCCAACTTGTATCTAACTAAGCAGCAGTTCAGAACGCAGTACATACAGTCTGATGTCTTCATAGCTTTTCCCTTAACAAAACTGTGTTCCGCTCTGTGATGCACAAACTATAACCAAGCGAGCTTTCGATAGATGTTATGTAATACATGTAGGAGCTTTTGACAGATAAGGGAATAAAAGCATATTCCAGTTTTCTTTTTAAACTTCTTGCTGATGCTCTGGGATGGGAGCAAGGGTGCCCACACACAGACATCTGAAGCAGTCGGAGAAGGAACATTGAGAGGACACAGTCTTCACCTTACTTCCAAAATACCATTTTAATTTAACTTTTTTTTAAATGTGCTTTGGTTCACCTCACAGAGATACAACTAAGAGCAGTCACTTTTACTGTTGTTTCATCCCTCTATTTTTCCTACCTTTCTGGTTTGCATGTCTATTTCAGTTACTGAAATAGTTTGCCACTTACCTTCCCTTGGCCAGCAGAAAAATGAAAATGCAACAGTTGTATGTACTAAAACATGAGCTAGTATTGTACCATTTCTCCCACTGCTCAAGAAGTTGTAGTTCTGTCTGCCCTCATGCAGTACTCTTTGCTATGTGTATTGTTTACTTGCTCTAATTTCGATGTTTGTCTGATCTTAAAGTAATGTTCTTCCAAGTCTTAACATCCATATGTTATGAAACAAAAAGTGTTTCTACACTGTAGGAAATCTAGAAGATGACTTTGTATAATTTAGTTAACTTTTTTATATTGTAAAATCTTGCAGTTATCAGGCTTGAAAAGACAAATATTGCCTACAAGCCTTTTCCGTTAAAGGAGCAACTCCCTAAGGGTTTGCTCCAAATCCAGTTTCAAGTAGGTAGTTCCTACTGAGCTACCTACAAGAGTAGGAGGTGATTTCCATGATAGTTTGAAGGTTGTATGAGCCTTACAATGGAGAGGCAGCTGGTAGAAAGAGGGACTATACATACGGACTGATGTGCTTAGTACTTAAAAAATAATCTTTATTATAACTTAAGTGATAGAAAATAAGGTGAGTACAAATGCCACAAAACTAAAGGCAAAAAAAAACCCCAACCAAAAAAAAAAAAAAAAAGCAAAAGTCAGTACAAAAGAACACCTTGAAAGAATTCAGCTGATGGGACAGGTGTGGTATAAAAACCAGAACACGGTTATTTCACCTTCTGTATAAAGAGTCTATATCCCTCAGTAAACAAGCAAGCATATTGAACTGTACAAAATGTACTTTTTTAATTAAAGGAAGAATATATATATTTATAAATATACAGATATGTACATTGTTGTAACATTCACAGTAAAAAAAAAAACAACAAAAACAAAACAGCCTCTGTCTGCCAACATGTTTGGCGCACAAGGCTTCCTTTTGATGTGAATTGTTTGCAATCTTTTCTATGTAGTCTATGCAAATTTGGATACTTTAATTGACATCTAAATAGCATTTCATGCATAATGAACACAGTACAGGAACACTCTTCTGTTAAATCCTATTCACCTCCTCTGTTATCTTAAGGCTCGTAATCAACAGCTTGAAGCACTTTCATTCTTGCAGTGAGGGGAGCAAATGCATTCACTTCACACTGTTTATTACTGCCTCCGAGGTCCACTTTAGTTTGTTCCAGTTCTTTATATTGAAATCACTCTATAGAAGCTATCTGCCACTAATTAGAGTGTATGAAATCCAATCCTGCTTACAACTTGCAGGACAGAATGGCTTTGGAGACTTGTGCAATTAGCTGTATTCACTACTTCTTGGAATAAATAGATGCACTTTACCTTTTCATTTAGTTTTTCAAAACCTACATGGTTGTTTGATCCCCCTTGCAAATCTATGGATTAATGATGATTCATTGCTGGAGGGCAAGAGAAAGGAAATAAAAGACCAGTAGAGGCATTTAGAATGAGTCACTGAAGTGCCACCTCCCGGGGCTTACATCATGCTGTTTCTAGAGGCAAAACTTGAAGAAACTTGCTCTATGTTTCATTACTGAGACGGCAAAGTGGTCTTCTGGGCCACTGGAGTGTTGCTGGGGACACTGCGAGGCAGCAGACACTTGGCTTGGAGTTGGAGAGAAAGCTGCTTTGTAGTTCTGCTCAGGTGGCCTCCCATTTGTCCATTTTAGGTACAGATCACATCTCAAGCTTTCACAACCTCGAGGAAGTAAATATAATACTCAGTAAAATATATGAAGATGCCAGATTCTAAAAAATCACAGAAGTTTCTTGAGGCTGAATAACTGCATACATTATTTATTACAAATCAGTCAAGAAAGTATTGTTCCTCAGCATCCAACTGTTCCATCATAAGCTGCAAAGAGGAGCCAATAGGAACTCTTTAGCTGGATTTTAGATCTTGCTTTTCCTTAAAAAGTTGTGAATTGCTACATTTTGGGACATTCTCACAGAATTCTTCAAAGGCTTCCTTCTACTTCTCATGCTTAATTACAGCTCCATCCTACTTTCATAACTGTTAAACTTAGGTTCTTTTCCACCTAAAAAGCTGTGGCAGCTTCAGTTCCACGGCGACTTCCAACTTTGACAAATTCCCGGGGAAATTTGTCCAGCTGTTCGTATGCCAGTCTCCCGTCTTCACCTGAACACAAAATGTTAAAGCATAATAGCATACTATATCATTGCTGTACAACATTTAAACTACTGGATTCTCTGCTGTTAGAAAGTACTGATCTGCCAGTAACTGCTTTCTATTCATAAAATCTCTTATGTTGTTGAAGACAACTTCAGAAATTACTTATAAAAATTGAGCGTGCTTGTTGTGGTGTTACTTAAGGGTTACTTGGAAAAGATAATGTTCAAATGATTTCTTACTTTGCTCTTGTAGTTTGCTGGTTTTATTTAGAGCAAAACAGAAGCAGCTGTGGCTCTTATGATTAGATGACAGTATCTGTACACTTGTCTTACTAAATGACCTACAGTACTCAAAAGTCTCAGCTGCATCTGTAATGTGCTTGAGACCGATGATGTTTAACCACTTCTAATTTAGACAATATAAAGTTTACCCACTTCTCACTTACTGGCACTTTAAAGAAGCGAGTCTAACCACATCTTTAAGTATTTAAATACCACTAATAACGAGGAAGCAGTATGTTTGCTGAATGTAACTATTTATGTCTGTCAAACCCTTTTCTCTTAGGTGCTGTCATCTATACATACCTAAGTGTGACACTGAGCTTAGTGTGTTGAATTGACCATTAGAAATCAAAAAAGGTCCCTGTATGTCATCTAGAAGAATGGCAGTACAGTCTCCCAGAGTTTACAAAAGTGACCTTGGGTTAATTGTTTTATAGCCTGAGCAGTAATGTGTCCAGCAGCAGAGTGAATTCCTGCTGAACTGGTAAATGAAAGAGTGTGTTTGATGAATTTGCAAAACTAAAATTACAGATGGACATATACCCATGGAGCAGAAGTTCATGCTCAGCCTACAGAGCTGGGGGAGGGCCAGAAAAATACAATTTTTTTTAATACAGGAGTGGTGCCACTGAAGTATTGGGGTCCTGAAACTGTGCAGCCACACTTCCAGTCACACAGGTATGCAGCTAGATTACAGGTTAATGAGCAGGGTAGCTGTTGTCTCAAGGACAAATGAAGGTCTATGTAAGGTGCCTGAGGTTCTGTGTGAAGGAGGACTTGCAGGTTAGGATCTGTCCAAATAAGCATATAAAGATAATTCAGCTCAAATGAAAGCTTGGCAGTGCTAACGGCCCTTGCAAGTGTGGTTTCTGTTTCAATAAACTGTTCAGGCAGTTAGGAAATGCAGGGTACAGGTGTGATAGGAGAGGATGCCCAAGAGGAGTGTGTATGATATGCAGCAGAAGGGGTGTTGGTCGTGCCTCCTCAGGGAGGTGGAGGTTACGCTCTGTATGAGATACAGGACACAAGTGCTGCTCTTCTACATCAGTGCAGCATCACTGGGTTGGCTTGGGTCATTGCTGCTTGTGGAACAAAGCATTAAACGCAATCGCAGTAGCTATGTGATTTACAGGATGAATGTGAACGGAGGCCATGGTACACCTCAGAAAGCCATCAGTCAGGACACATATAGAGGTATAAAACAGGCAGGTCACTTTTTTTGTACAGCTTTCTGTAATAAAAGGTGTTGTACTGAACATTTCTGCTTGTTTTTCAAATTCATTATCAAGTATTTCTGTTTTTGTCAACTTCTCCTTTGCTATTTTTCTACTTCCCCCTCTTGACTCAGACACTTCAATTTCTCTTTTTTTGGTCCATTTTCATGATTTTCAGAATGAACAAGTTCTAAGAACATGTATTTTTATCCTCTTTAATTTTCTAAGTAAAGTGTTTTTTTTCAGTTTAGAGTCTTGCATTTGTGTAACTCGGGTGTCTTACATGCTGCTCTGTTAAAAAAGAAAATGAAGTACTGCTCTAAAGCAGGCAGCTCACCAAGTGAGAGCAGGGTTTCAGATGCTACTTTTCTGATCTCTTCGTTATCAGACTGGCAGAGCGTGACCAGCATTTTAATACTCTCAATAGCCTGGAAAGTGGAAAAAGAACCATATTAATATTGCATATTATACTGTGTTTTAATTTCTGAATGTTGTGTAGAAGTATTGACCATCCTCTACATTTCCTTTCCCACTCTCTATGCAAATGCAAATACTGTCTTGCTTCCTTGAGCTTGTCTTAAAAGGGTTTACCAGTTACTGGTACAGACTGAACTGCTTGACAACATCCACACCCCTCTGCGCTCTTCATGCAGGGTGAGAAGGTCTCTTGCTCCCATAGCTTCAGCCAGGAAATTGTGTAGGGTAAGCTGCTAGAGCACCAAGCTGGGAGTGCTCGCCTTTCTGTAACACCAACATGGGAAAAAAAAACGTGTTTCAAGCCTCATACCTAGGGGAGGGCCTTGGTGGGAACACAGGAAATGCAGTTTTCAGAAGTTCCCCTGGGGATGGGCATCTAGGAGAAGGCATATTTTCTGCTCTCAGTGTGGACTCTAAATTTTCTACCCTATGCTCTACATTCGTAAATACCACTGACCAGCCATATCTGACGCTTTTGATTGTAGTCTGGGTGAGGGGCAATGGGACAAGGCCATAAATGTGCCAAGGTACGGGTATGGCAGTGGGAAGAACAGGAGACAGGCAACAAGGGAATGTTTCACACTGAGTATGTCAAGCCTGGAGGTCTGATAAGCCTGTACTCATCAGCATGACTGTGTCTATAGCGACATTTTGGCTGGCCAACCAAGTCAGTTAAGTATTATTGCAGGCTCCTCACTGACACCTGTGCTGACCAATGTTTCCACATTTTTGCCTTGCCTCTGCTATTTTGGGAAGAAAGCAAGGAGGAATAATCCTGTTCTGCTCTGCGACAAAAAATGTTAGGCCTTCAGACAGAGCAGCTGTCATAGTGTCTCTAGATATGTTATTTAATATGACAAGAATAGCGATAAGTGAAAGGAAGGGCAGGTGGCATGACACATGGACAAAGCTCTGAGCTATGGAGTCAGTATCTGTGTAAGCCTTGTTGACCCATGGGGCATAGGTGTGCCCCTACAATGCTCCTGATCAAGACCTATCTACCACAGCCATTAGATCTCCTCACCCTGTCTTGAACCTAGTCACTCATGCTTAACTAAGGGCAAGTCTGCACTGACTGCATATTGGTGACTACACCTGTGTGCTGAAGTTAATGATGGAGCCGAGCAACACAGAGCATGCTGTGATCTGCAAAACCTCTTGGAGATACAGACTGGGACCTTGCGTGGCCAATCTGTTTGAGCTCCATGCTGTGGATGAGACTGCAATTGGGCTAGCTCATCCACATGGGTGGTAGTCACCTATCAGTTGTAGCATTCACATCCCTGAAATAATACCTTCCAGGAAGGCTTCAGCTTTTTTTCTGAAGATCCCAAAAGATGGAGATCTGTTTCCTCAGCAGTACTTCTTTCCAGCAATTGCCATTCTCACTGTTCAAGATGCATCGAGACACACTGCTCAAGTTACATCTGTTTGGCTCCCATTTCCACCACTGACTCTTAATCTGCCTTCTGAGATCAAAAAGCACCACTGCACCCTGTATGCAGCAGGGATGTAATGCCCCTTATCATTGCCTCCAAGAGATTACTGCTAGTGTCTTGTTCAAGGAAAAACAGTTTTTCATATGTGAGCAGTATCAGATTATGTATTGGACAGTATCAGTTCTGGCTGAGATGGCAGCTACGTTTTGGAACTGTCTTCTTCAGAGGACAATTTTGAGGGAGAAATAATCAGTCTGCAGTGGGTCTGTTGCCTGGAATACGTTTTTTGGCCCACTGTCCAGTACCAGTCGAGCAGGTAAGCAACTTGTTTTCCTTTCTGTTGGAGGGAGTGCAGAAATGGTACCAGAGGCTAGCTGATGATGTAGCACCCAGATGTACCAGTTATTTGTTAGCACGGACTGTACTTCCTGTTACATTCTCCCTGAGTGGTGTCACAAAATGAGCTTTGACCTGTGTCTCTCTTTCTCTTCTACTGCCGTAAACCACATGCATTATAGCTAGTTTTGTTCTGGGAAAGGATGATTTTTTTTTTTCCTCTCTGCTTTTGAAACAAAACTTCTAAACTGTTCCCAAACAGCAAGGTGTCATGTAAAATGATGCAGTGCAACAATGTGAAACAGAAGCACTACTGCTGCTGCTATTGCAATTTCTATTTTGTCGTTCGCACCTCTCAGATATCCTTTCTTTAAAGTAACGCCAAGTGCCACAACTGAATTCCTTGTCTCTTACCTTGAGGTATCTTAGAGCCAGGCAAGCTGCTTTCTGCAGCTGGAGGTTGGGCTGGGTTAGCGCTTCACAGTAATAAATCAAGGCCTGGAAACAGACAAAGAAGAGTAGCCATGAAAATGTCTGCGGCTGTGTGGGGCAGCAGGCTGGAGTGTAGAGGCATTGCTACCCTGCTGGGGAGAGAGGGATTGCTGCCCGTCTCCTGACAGTGCGCAGGTGGGACTGAGGCACGGCCCTGGCTACCGGCGAGGTGATGAGAGAACTCCTTACAGCGGATCCAGGCCAGGCCACTAGTTACGGCTCCTTGGGAGTGTGCTGTCTCAGTCCAGTTTTTGGTGAGTAAACATTCATGTCCGTGAGAAGCACGGTTTGGCACCCTTGAAGGCCTTTCTACATGAATTGGCAAAGAGCAAGTGGGACGTGGAGTCTGAACCGCTCAGGAGCTGACCCTTGAGGTGGTCTCTCTAATGCCAGCACAGTGATGAACAGGCTGGGATGGACCCCAGAGGGACTGAAAGTAACTATTACAAAGTTGGCAAGAGCTGCTAGACCACTTTACTGCTTGGTCCTAGAAATTCCTAGCTATTGCCGAGCAAGCAAAACCAGCATGAGTGGCAGAACCTGGTGGCAGCTGGATGCATAGTGCCTTCATACAAGGCACCTTGTGGTCTTTCCTGCAGGCAGTGAACCACACATCAGTTCCAGGAGAAGCTTGTTTTTTCCCTGAGATGGTGCCTCCATGAAGCTGGGGAGGTGGAAGGATGGTATGAGATAACAAGAGGCTGCAAAAATGGAAAATGAAGTGGGAGAGCAAGCAAAGGGGTCTGGAGTGACAGAGAAGAGCAGCAAAGAGCGAGCTCCCTTTTTCTCCTCCCTGTGCCTTCCTTCTGCCACTCTTCCAACTGCCTTTCTTGTTGCTCTCTCCTGACAGGGAACAAGAAGATACTAGGGAGAGTCCTGCCATGAATGGGTAGAAGTCAACTCCTAATTTCTTCTTATTCCTCTTCTCCCATCTCTTTAATTTCTGTGTTTAATTCAGCCCTGCTTGTTGCCTTCAGTATCTCTGCTAGACTCAAATCTTAGGTAGGATATCCCATAGATGCCAGCCTCCTTTGGGAAAAAAAAAACCCTGAAACCTATGTCCTTGTGCATTGATGATGCTGGGGACTTGCCTTGAAGCCAAGTCTGAGACAGGACAGCAGAAATGCTGAAATGTGGAAGGTAGCTGGAGACTTGCTAAATATGTGCACAGTTTTGGTTTGGTACCTGTTTAGTATCATGATGGGTAGAAGCAGACTGGCATAATGACAGAAATCAACCTGCATATTTTCGGAAAAATTAGGCAGAAAATCCCTCTGGTTTGGTTAAATCAGGCTTGGAGCAATTATTCTATACACGTAGACATTTGAGACAGACAAGAAGAAAAAAACTTTATGATTATACAGGTCCCTTGTGTGATAGGTGATTTTCTGCCACTTACCTTCTCCCTGAAGTGCCTGTTTTCTGCAGTAGCTGTCAGAAGAGATGCCACAGTCTCACTGACTTCGTTTTTATTTTCATTGAGAAGTAAAGCCAAAGCTCTCAAAACTTCTTGCTGTGGTGGAAGGTTGTTGGAGTTTATTTTGGCCACGTTTTGATGCAGTTTTCCATCTTTCACGGACTGCAGCATCTGAACCACAGAGGCTAGAAGTGCAAGAGGAAGGTCTTTGTTACTTTTTTTATCCTCTCAGTATTTCAAATTGCTCCTTTCCCCACCAGCAATCCTCAACTTTTACTATATACACAAGGGACAGACCATCTGGGCTTTATGTTGGGCCAGTTTCTCGGACGTTCTTCTTAAGGAGGGTATGGGTAGATGGGCTAGGCAGGATGCTGTGGCACTTAAATCCTTACCATAACAAGGGAAACCCAATATCCTAGTCAATGTATTGACTTCCAGAGCATCTTTGTGAGAGTTTTTCCTAGGCAGATTGATGTCTCCCACCAAAAGCCAGGGCTAACGTGTTTCAGAAGTGAGCTGATGTGCCTTTTTCCTTCCAGGCTTTTGAGCAAAAGTTCTCCAAATAAAAGGGAAAACTAGGCAAGGTTCCTCAACCTGCCTCTCAACTAGAAAAGAAGAAAACTTGGCTTGCCAGGAATTGCAGTCTAGCATGCTCTGTGGAGCATCTGCTTCTCTCTTTAGATCTCAGAGGCAGAGCCTGCCATCAACTGAGGTGCTGTGATCCCTTGGCTCCTGCGAAGAGCTCAGCACTTCAGAAGATGTCTCCATAAAGGATGATGAAAGGCTGGAACTCCATCTAAGCTGTGGGCACAGAAAACTTCCCAGGCCTTGGGTCCAGCCCAGCACTATCAGCCATTTCCTAAAAAGTAACTCTCTCAGTACAGTTTTTTTCTCATTCAAATATGGAAACAGAAATGACCAAGGGTGTATCTGCATCAGCTCCTTCCCTTTGATAGGTACAACTGCTCAGGTGCAGTCAGATTTAGTATCCAAGGCACTTCCTTGCCTCCTTTCCCCCATTTTTTGTAATATCAGCTTCAGGGCTGAACTGTTTTGTGCTGAGCTCCGAAGGACATGTATTCCCTGTTAGCCACTCGATTCTGTATACCCTACCTTCTTTTGCGAGCTGCAGCAAATAGCTTCCAAGGTCATTAACACTGTGGCTTGCAAAATAGTTGTAATACTGAAAGACGGTAATGATCTCTGAGGACATGCTGGAGTACAGGACGGGCTCTGTCCGGTCCAGGATCTGAGACACCAGGATTCGGAAAACTGCAGGCAGTCATGGACAAAAGGATGCATTAGTGAGAACAAAAGCTGCTGGCATTCCTGCCTGAGTGTGTGGCATGCAAAAAGCTAGCCTGAGACACTGTCTTGGAGAGCAGCAGGAAGGAAAACACTGCCCTGGGTGGGCATCTGCAACACAGGTGCCCACTTCTGAGCAAGTCACCCTCATTCCAGCCCAGGGAGAGCCAGTCAATATAGCTGGAGTTTGAGATGTGGTACATCCCACTCCAAACAGGAACCTGTATTCAGGTAGCCATACTTGAATGCGTATAAATTTCATCCCAATGAACTGTAATGGGGCAGGGGTGTTACACAGACACGTAGTATTAAGTGGGAGGATTCCTATGTTACTGTACCACTTACAAATCTGTATTTGGGAATACACTTTCCAATTACCTCATAAGCCTTAAAATGATATTTTCTTTTCACCTTTTTCTCCTATTCTGATCTGATTATTTTAGGCTGAAACAGACCTCAAGGCATTGGAAGACAAAGCAATGAAAGCTGAGTAAAGCCCAGTACACAACTGTTCTCCATTTTGATGACAGTAACAATTTTTTTTGCAGCAGGTGGTACCTGTTTCTGCAAGCCCTGGACATTCCTCATTCACAGTGGTGGCAAAATTGATATCCAACTGCTTCATCATCTTGTCTGCAGATGTGTGATACACTCCTGAAGGACCAGTACATTTCATCCAGAAAGCCAGCAGTGACAGCTTCTTGTGGAACTCCGGGATTGCTGGAGGAGAAGACAAAATGAATGATGAAACAAAGCTGTGCTGGGAGCACTGTCTTCCTAAATAGAAAAGATGACAGGAGTGGAGGAAATCCACCCCATCCCACTGATGGGTGGAAGGTCACCCTGTGTCATTACCTTCACAGAGCGTGTCATTACCTTCACATGTGGACCCCAAGTTTGTAATGTGTTGTTTCTGTTTCCCCTAGGAAGATGTGAAAAAATTTGCTCCTGATCCAGTTCTGGGCACTGATGTCTCATCCTAAATACCATGAAATACTAGGGGAAATACGAGGGAATACACATGGTCTGCATGAGACTGGTCCTTGTCCTAGCACTGCTCTGTGGCCTTGGGTAAGTCACTCAATTTTGCCCTAATTTTCTGATAAACAAAGGAAATACACCATGCTATATTTACCCATCCTGCCAGGGTGCTCACGAGGGTGAATAACTAAGAGTTTGCCAGACTCTTCCAAGGTATTAAAATAGATGCAACAACAACAAAAATATCTAAACAGTTCTCCACAGAAATAGCTAAAAATACTCTTTGGGATAAACTGAGGAGTTGTATTATGCCTCTGATAGTATAAGGCAGATCCCGTCTTTCCTTGGGAAAGAGAGGTGAAGGACAAATTTGGCTCTTCAGAGACGGCAGCATCCCCACCCCACTGCAGCAATTACCCCTGCCCTTCTTCTGCACATCAAGCAGGATGAGGGTCCGTACACCTCTTCTCACCTGTTTATTTCTGGATGGCAGCGCTTAAGACAGAATAAGGCCCCTGACCAACTTTGGTGACTGCTACATCTGTTTGTAACTGTGAGTTGTTCTTTGCTGTGGTGGCATTTCCCGCAGTCACGGTGAGCTCTGCACAGCAATTATTTCAGCAGGCGCATGTGCCCGAACAAACCCTTTTCAGAAGGAAACCCCCTAACTTGTCTCTTACCATCGGTAAGGGAGGTGATGTTTCCCAAGTTCTCAGTGCTGATCTCTGCAATATTCTCCATCACGACGATCTGGCTGGACAGCTTATCCAGGAGGTCTCTTGCCACAAACGGTGTTTTACTGGAGAACACAATTTGCTGATGGAGACAAGTGGGAAGGGAAGAAAAGGAGTCATTGAAACCTCAGAACAAAACCAAAACCTCCAAAACACCTGCCACCTGAAGAAGTGCAATGGCAAATTCATTGCCTGGAATCATAGGATCTCTTTGACTTCAAATGTTTCTCACTTCTGTGATATTTTATGGTCCTGGTTGACATGCATTGTTACTTCTATTTTTAACATCTATGTCCAGATCCAGGCACTTGAGTACCCATTTGCGTAATTTTCCACTAAGCTGAAGGAATCCACCATCATAAGCCAGAAAAGAGTATTAGTCTAATTTTCACATAGCGTAGGCCACAGACTTCCAGGACGTACCTGCCTGGAGGCAAACAACAGGTCGCTCTTACTCTGCTCTGTTTCAGCTCTCATCACCTTCCCAGCTGCCCGTATTTGCTTGGTGCTTTCCCCCGGACAATACTCCCTGCTGCTGACATCTACATTTTCTTCAGCAGTCCACTTCAATATCATTCGTATCAAATCTGGACAGAGTTCAAGCCTGCCTCCCACAGCTGCATATTTACTGCATACTCTTGTATTTAAGCCAAAAACTCCCTTTTTCTCATACTCGTGTGTCAGCAGTGTCCAGCTCAGCACTAAGGGTACTGGAATCAGGATCGCTCTGCATTGCTTTAGTGGGCCTTTGGAAAAAAAAAGCTCATTATATCTAAGGTTGAAGAGCCAAATAATTGTAAAGGGAGGTTCCAGTATGTTTTGATTCAGCAGGAAAACCCTGATGCCCTTGCTTGCTAGAGGTGCTTGCTGGAGGTTTGAAATCCCATTTGTTGTCCTTAGGCTCTGAAAAACCCTGCTAAAATGTTGCGCTAGTTAGTCACGAGCATGAACAGACAATCCTGATCTCCCAGAGAGACTGTCGTTTGCTGCCTTCGCTGTGGCTTATACTGCATGCAGACGATGTAAAGCGGAGATTCGTCTCCGCCTCACATGCAGGAATGGTTTTGCTTCTGAACACCACAGCACTGCCCGGGGCTGGGCCAGCCAGTGGGGCCACGGGCTCCTGCTTTACCTCTGAAGACCTGAGCTGCCTGAACCGGGGAGCGACCTCCCGCAGCATCTCCCGGCGAACCCAGCGGCGGTTCCTCGCCCAGAGCCCCGGCAGCCCCTGCCGTCTGCCGAGCTGCACGGGCGGCACCTGCAGGGTGCCCCGTCATTTGCCGGTCAGCTCCGCTAGCGCCTGGGACCGAAACAACGGACGGGGGCTGTTGGGGTGGGGTGAGGGATGTCACCGGAGCAGCGCTGGGGGAGGTCCCCCCACCACTGCAGCCGTCCCAGCGCCCGCTGCCCCCTGCCAGCGGCGCTGACCTTGCCAGCCCGTTCGCACCCACGTCGCTGGCACGCAGGTTTGCGGGAAAGTTTAACGATATTATGCAGAAGTGAGCTGGGCTTGGTACCTGAATGAGCTGCGTGCAGTACTGCAAGTGCTTAACTATGGTTATGTCGAGGCTGTCGCTTCCCGTGGTCAGTGGCAGAGGGCTGCCGGCAACGCTGGTGCCAACACCCGTGTCCTCGGTGAGGGCTTCGCTGAGGTGGCCCCGGGCTTCGGGGCGCTCCGTCCTGTAACTGCGGAGGGAGGAGGAGGTCAGTGCGGGGCCGACGGCTGCCGGGGCAGACAGACACACGCTCACGCAGAGAGACGGGCAATGAGCACGGGAGAAGAGCCGAAAGCAGCGCTGTGGGACCACGCAGCCCTCGGAAAGCCAGAAACCTCGTGATGAAGACATCATGTCGCACGTGAGCAGTGGTGCCCCAGCCCGGGTGCGGAGCGGCCGGACGCACGGCGGGGACAGGTTTCTTCCATGGTGCCCTGGCTCGTTTGCCTTGAGCAACACCAAGCAGGTCTCTTTAACCTGCGGTTGCTATCGCATGTTGGTGCAAAGAGCAGGAGAAAACACCCATCTGTTGATAAATCGTCTCCCCCATTGCTCAGGATGAAGCAGCGTTACAACTTGTGCCATCTCAAGCACTGAGCTGCTGAGAGCAGATCGAGGCTGTCGGTGTCTTCCTGGTGCCCAATTTAACGCTCATTGCAGAAGGAAAGGAAAACCACTGCTGGAATAAGAGACATGATGTTTTCATAGGCCGTTTTAGGCACACTGTGTACAGCTTAGTTTGCCAGTAGTTTCTGTAAGAGCGTAAAGCTATTCTCACTGTGTTTTAAATCATTATTTCCAACTTTGTCTCGTACAAATGGTCCTCCCTACGTTTAAATGCAAAGGCCAAGGTTAGTCCCCAGGCTGCAGGCGTGCTTGGCTGCAAGTTCAGAAGTGTCAGCACTTGCAATCTTTACACTGAGTCACACGCGTCTAAAAATGGAAGCAGGAATCCACACTGTCCAGGGATGAGCCCAAGGGAAAAAAAATGGGATTTTAACTTCTACTTTAACGTAAAGATTTTAACTTCCAAGTCAGCTTTTAAATATCTTAAATTTCTTCTGCTTAAGTTAAACTTATGCTGAAGTGCCTGGTTAAAGCCAGATCCTTAAAATCAATACAGACTGAACTGAGCTCAGAGTGCCAGTGTAGCAAGCAATACAATTTTCCAAGTTTTTTTTCACACCAAGTCTTAGTCTGGAAAGAGACAACACAGTAAGATGATGGAAACTGAATGGTCATTACTCGTTTGTACTCAAAATTGTTTTGAACAGGCCACAATAAGATGTGAAAAGTATAGCTCCCTTGTTAGAAAGCATGGGGTTTTAGAGAACCATGTTTTTCTTTTCCTTTTTTCCAGCTGTAGTGCCACGCGTGTGCCTGTTGGGTATCGTGTCAATGCTGAGGATGCAAACATGCTTTTAGGATCTAATGATTGAAACACAGCATCTTACGGTCACACGACAATGGCAAACCACAACACAAAACGACACAGCTCTTTTTTTTCTTTTTTTTCTTTTTTTCAGAAAGACCAGAAGTGATGAAAGAAGGGCAGGTAACACGCAGGGCCATGGACAGAGTACCAGTCATCACTCTTACATTCCAAAGGAAACCTACACCATGCTGCTTAAATCTGGCCCTGTGTTATTGTTATTGACAAGCTTAATCCACTGCAAAGACTCATTCGGCTAGAGAGAAAAGACAAAGGGAGGGGGGAAAAACCACAGAGGAATTAGTAATTACATCCAAGGAAAACCAGGTCCAAACCTATGTCAAGGAAGAGGCTCTGCCAGTATTGGTGTCAGCTTAATTTAATTTACCTGTCTCTTTTGGGGGCAGATTGTGCATATTTGAACAGGAAAAAAATTATCCTGGAAGCTAAAGATTTGGTACACAGCAGCCACAGGAAACCCTCTGACCCTACAAACTCCTCAAGGATTAGTCAGTCTTCCTTGAATAATGTGTGCACCAGGATCCTCTGTTAGTGACAAAGAGCTAGGGTATCACTTTGGCTTAAGCACAGCTGGCAGTTACTACAAACTTACCTATTCTTCTCAATCTCAGTATCTGAAAATACTGAGTCTGCACCTCCTCCACCATTACAAACCTCCTCACCACCACCATCCTCATCATCAAAGTCAGAGGTGTTCAGGAAATCAAAGCTTTCTAAAGCACTTTCAACTGTTAGACTTAAACTGGAGGACCTGCTTCGGCTTACTGCTGGCTTGCACTGCAAAGGCAGAACGAACCAATGAAAACCCCAGGTATTAGCTACTACTGAAAGCAAAAAAAATAAAAAGGATAAAACTTAAAACTTTAAAATTCTTCATTTTATTTTTAAAACTTCATTTTATTGGGAATTTCATTTCAAACCTTCATATTCATAGCATATACAATCAAAGCCTGAGAACTGGAAAACCCTTCCCTTCCTCCTCCCCTCCCCATCCTATCCCCTCTGTTCCCCAAAGGAAAACCCTCAAAGGCAAAATTCAGTGTGTTTTATAGAAACAAGGAGTACATCTCCAGTCCAATTGACACAGCTTTAGCATCCTCCAAAAGGAGTAGATGGTAATTAATGCACTGGAAGTTGAAAAGGAAAGGCACATTCCATAATAACTGTTATAGATACAGAAGCTGTTGTATATATATCCAACGGCACTATTGAATTTATTCCAGATGTAACTCCAACGGAGCTTAGCCAGGAATTAATTTGGTCCCATATCTGCAGACAGATGAGAGGACTTTTGTGGCCTTTGAAGCCATGTGCCTTATCGAGGAAAAGCCAATCATGCATCGGATTCCTAGGTGACAAAAAAAAGGAGTATTAGGACCTTTAAATCAACAGCGCCTAGAGATGGGGGAAGCCATCCTGTCTCACTGCTGGGAAGAAACATGACTGAAGCCTTGCTGGTGCTGTAGGAAGTATCAAAGGCCCTGGTCCCATGTGGTGATTCATCCAGACGTGCCCACAGTCTTGCTTCCAGGGTCACCTTGCAGGGGCAGATGATGAGTCAGTAACTCGAGGGCTCACCTCCATTGGGTTGTGCAATGACTTCTACACCTTGCGTACCACTCGATTGTCTGACCAGAAACAGCCAGGAGCCACCGGTGCAGTTCCAGAGCTGCATCTTTCAGTCTTGAGTAAGAGCCAGGACTTTGTTTCAGATCATAAAAGGAAACGAGTTGGCCTCCGAGTTCAGGAATTTTGTTTCCAATTTGTTTGCACAAACTTTGTGTTAGCATTTACAATGCTTGACACCTTAAACTGACTGTACAGTCTGTAACTGGTTAAGCACACTCCACAACACCTCCATAGTTGTTGTATCCCACTTGTCCTGCAGCACGGATGGCTTTAGCTACCACTTATTTCAGGGCTGGTAGCGCAGCTTCTTCAGGCAAGAGCAAACAGCAACACGCGGGATTCTCGTTTTCTCTGCCCGTCCGACATGGCCGAGAGAGCTTTCTTCAGGCACAGCTGGATTCCAGCTCAACCTTTTGGCACGGGGAGCCCAGCAGAGCTGTTGGGGATGCTGAGTGTCGGTCTGCAAGCTGATCAATAGGCCACATGCCGACAGAAGGCAAATCTGGAAGAAGTGGCCATCTCGGGTGTGCAGGAATCCTGTCTGCACAGATCCGTCCTCTCTCTCCCCCCATCCCATGTCCGTCCCTTTGTAGCTTCTGATAAAATGAATGTAAGTGAACGGTCTCTGTTGTCCCGCTGCTGTTCGGACAGTTGACCTCTTTGTATAAGCTGCAGAGCAGCCACGAAGTTAAAAAAAAAATAACAGCAATGGTAGCTTTGCCTGCTTGAACCTACTGGGGATATACTGCAAGAATCAGGGGCTGCAGGCTGTCAGAAAAAAGCATTTAATCTGGGGAAGTACCACGCAGCTGCAAACACCAATGGAAACAAGGATGTTAAAGTTCTTTTTTTGCAAAAAGATAAATGCTTCCCACCTTCCTCCTCAGCCATGTTTTTAAATGATGAGGTTTAAACGACTAGCAGACCAACTTGCATATGAATATGAAGCATTTGAAATGATTATTTCCCATATAATACTCTTTGCACAGTAATGCGTCGTGAGTTATTATTCATGAGGGAGATATGAGTCACAGTGATTGGCAGTAAACATATTATCAACACACATGCAAAACCCTCTACTTCTTTCTAATCTTCAACATGTTCTGGTGTAAAGACAGGATGTCTCTCACTTTAAAAATGGATGGGGGGAAAAAAGGAAAAGGCTTGGAAAAAGCCTCGGCAAGGTAGGAATGGCAACATTCAGTGAGACTTGTGCTTCTAAATCACTTTGGCAATTTAGAAAATTCAGCTTCTGCGATTACAAGCCCTGATTCTCAGCTGGTGTAGTTTTGCACAGCTCTACGCAGTTCAGGGGTAGTATGCCAAAGTACACCCAGCAAGGATATGGCCCGTAGACTTTAAAGGCAGAAGATTGGCTATAATCTGATCTCCAGTATATGGCACAAGCAATAGATTCTCAAGTGTTTTCTGCAGAGAAGGGTGTAATTTAATTAACCCTCTGCCATTGTGCCTTTTTCTCTTTCCCCCAGGTTTCGAATAGATTAAAAGATCCATTGCTTGAGGATACAAGGCTATGGTCAGCACATTGCAGACACAAGTTTAAAAATATAACACTGAAAAGGTACTCCAACAGGAGTAAATCAATTGCTATCGAGGAATTTTACTGATCTCCAAAAACTCTACTTTGATGTTTGCAAGGAACAGGAAGAGATTCTACCCCACTCAGATTTTCTTCAGGGTAGTATTTTCTGAAAACGTACTCACTTTTAGGATGTCATCCAGATGCATCACTTCCTGGTCCAGGTCCTGAAACTCTTTATACTGCTCTTTGTGTGGCTCAAGAGCTAAGAGAAGCCCTTGCAATGCTTCTTCAATGCTTCCATCAAGATAAGACTTGTATCCTTCTGATTCCCCACTAATGGATCCCTCGCACGGCAGCCTCTCAGGGGTCATGGGCACCTCTGCAGACGTAAGCCTTTTTACCAGCTGCTTAGTGAGGTTGCCCTCATAGGTATCCAGCTCCACCGGCTTTAGCTCTGAACCTTCATCCGTGTCCTGCAGGAGAGACACCGGGACACTCGCCTCTATAAAGACACGATCGCTCCCGGCATTGGAGGTCTTTTGGCAAACTTCAGAAGCTGCCCTGGGGGTGGCCTTGTTCTCAGTCACAGCTGCCTCTCCTTGGGACGGCAGGTCCTTAGGCTCAGGGACAGAGTCTCTGCAGGAGTCACCGCTGCTACAGTCCAGGCTTGAGCTCTTGGAGGACTTGAGAGCTCGGTGCTGGGTGGGGGTAGCAGTGATATCAGGGCTGGAGCTGACGTGAGCAGAAGAGGACTCTGCTGAGTTGGCAGGGGGCACATGGTCTTCGTAAGGCAGGTCGCCAAAAGTGAAGGAAAGAGGCCGCTTCTCAGCGGTTGCTGTTCCATTTTCAAAGACGTCATCTGGCAAGTTCATCTGAAAAGATAATTGAGAAAATGTTTTTCATGTCGCACTAGAAAGAGAAAAAAATATACTGTGTGTCCAGGAAAGACAAATGCAGGTAATAAGATTAGAGAAGCATTCAAGACTTGAGAGATGGGAAAAAACATTTCAAATCCAACTTGTGCTTTCATCTGGCACAACTCCTAACTTCAGCAGGAGTTCTGCTGGGCAGCTTGAGTTCAGCATCTCTTGGGGGGCAAGGTGAGCTGAGAGCCCTGGTAAGCGTGTCCCAGAACGCATCCCTGAGCACTGCTTGTCTTAGCAGATTGACAGCAGTTCTAGGGCACTGCTCTGTGTCCTGCAGGACAGCTCTTCTCAGTGGGGTTGCACTTAATCTACCTTGGCTGCATTTTCATACCCGTTATGGATTTCTGTTGCATTTATTTTCCGATAGCAATCCCTAAAACGTAAAACAGGGTGCTCCAAAAGTTTCTCCAGTGTCATGGCATTGTAACAGTGATATTACTGTGCTATTTCTTTTATGCTGAAAGTATGTTCTGCATGTGGCATGGATGTCTCCACTAATTGTTGGACACAAGCTACACAGGAGTCACGTTCAACATGAGATTCTTCTGGTTTTTTTTTCAGAAGAAATTGCGTGGTGGTGTATTGACAAGGACACTGATCATTTAGGGAACAGAAACAGTGTATGTACACCCAAAAATGATCACAGCGTATATGGACGCTTATCTCTCTGGCGGACCTATGTGGAAAACTCACTGCAGGTGTCACAGCCTGCCTATCTGCCCTACAAATTTTGCTTTAGTGAAATATTACCTCATGTTAAACTCTTACTGCACATTGGAGAGAGTTATAACATTTCTGCTGACTCCTTCCCCGTTATCAGGTTTGAACCTTCTCAGAGCTGTAGTACAAATCCTTCTATTATTTTACGCAATTTTTAGAACAGAAAAAAGGAAAAAAGCAGTAAGGAGGAGAAATACATTCTGGCTCCAGACAGGTTCTTGTAATAAATCAAAGCCTGCAATTTCACACTGGTGGGTTCTGAAACAACTTTTAGCCTTCACTACGTGGCAAACTCATGCAAAAGCACTGCACAGATGAACAGCAACTACTATTTTGCTGACAATTTGCTGGAAGGAACTACAGGCATTCACATGTTGGCAAAGTACATAAGGTTAAAACGTCCAAAACTTGCATCATTTTCCCAGCAGCAATTTTTCCCTAAAAATACTGATACTCAAAGGTTCATTTCTTCTTTCCCCCCACATGGGTATGCTTTCAGCCTCTTCTTTACTGCTGAAAGTCATGTTACTCAGCAAATGTATAACATCAATTAGTATAGCAGGCCATTTTTAAATATATCATGTTGACTTGTACTCCTGCCCTGCTCTACAGCCCCAGATGGTTGGCTTCTGATCATTATCCCTGTAGAAACCAAGAGGAACTTTGATTTAATGTGAGCAACATGGGCTCACAGTCACGTTCTCCCCTTTCATCAGTCAGCAAAATAAGCGAGTTGCAACAGAGAGCAACACACAAAGCATGCATGGGAACGGAGATGCCACACGGGGACTGAAACACTCCTTCACCAGATAGATACCAGGACTCACATATAGCTCTAGCCCTGCTTTTGGGCTTAGCCTGAGCGATGGCAGGTCACTAAAAGAGCGACTGCGCCGAAGCTTGTCAAAGAAAGTGTCTTGCAGAGCATCTAAGACTGCCAACCTTGGCCTGTCTTGCAAGGGATGCAGCCATTTCTTCAACAGTTAAAAGCAAACAGGGTATGAGGAAGGGCAAGTTAATCGAATGCTTTGTAGTAGAGTATTTAAATTACAGGCACGGGATGTAGCACTTGTAAAATTCATATCTCTACAGATGGCCTGTTCAGCTTAATACACAGTCCTGATTAAGCATTCAGACTTTGATTCATGCAAAAAAATGTAAGAGCACCTTATGAATCTCTTTGGTACAAAGGCAAATTTTACCATGGGATACATTAAAAATAATAGTGCTGTAATGTCTTTTTAACTACTGTTACAAAATGAACACACATTTTATAAAGATTACTGAAGTATTACAGCAGTCAGGCAAGAATAGGTGTAGAATGCTGTAGTTGGCCGTACAGCATCTCAAGAATGCCAGGATCATGGCCACCTTCTTTTAGGATTAGCAGCTAGAAATGCACTTGCTTTATAAGCATTTGAAAGAGTAACCTGCTGAAACCAGTGAAAAAAGCGTAGATGTGTAAAGCAATGAAGCGTTTGCAGTGTTTGAACTGCTCTAGGGTTTCTCATTACATAAACATGAAGCCAAGCAGGGCTTACGAAGAATGAGTGATCCTTGAAGGTTGGCGTTTCTGGAGTGCCTTGGCTGTACATGGACATTCTTCTCTGGAGAGCAGATGCCTTGCTCACATTTCCTGTGGAGGGGGTCAAGTCTTCAACATCGAAGGGGCTGCAGGCACACAGGCAGAAAAAAAATCATAGGCTGAATGAGAAGGAATTTCAGGTCCAGGGAAAGGATTTTTTGAAGAGGTGGTTTGTTAGCACATCAAAACACAAAGGTAGCATTTTTTTCAACTGAAGTGTTTAAAAGAAAATGTTGTTAATCAGACAGCAGGCTCAGAAGTGTGGTTTTTGTTTCTGATAAAAGCATTTTACTCTCAGAAATCATTTGTGTAGCATTGTCTGATAAAATTCTTCTCACATGAAGAGTATTCTTGGATGTGAGTTGGCAAGCATCATACGTGATAATGAGAAAGGTGCTCTACTGTTAGTAGAGCTGTTGCATTATAAAGGAACCCAGTCACTGTTATTGCTGGCTTCATGTTTATTGCATTACAAGAAACAGCATACATGACTGTAAAAGTTAAATGCTTCTTTAGAAATGACAGTTACCTATTTCATTAAAAGGCACTGAGAACTGGGTTTGAATCCTAACACTGTTGGCTTACCTATACTTACCACTGCAGATGGACAATACTAGGAGACTTCCCACCACTCTCAGGCCACATATGAAGCCCACAAAAGCCAGCTTTTAAACCAGAGTTTCTTCCACAGGGAGAGAAGAGAGCTCATGGACCTTTTCTGTTTGGTTGAATTTTTTTTTTTTTTTAAACAGCTGCTTGACCTGGAGACCACCCAATATGTTCTACTTACTACCAGGTGATTTCAAGGTTCAGCTTGATTGTGCCAAGGTCATTAATGTCTACTGCAACCACCTGAGGTCGAGCTGCAAACAGGTCTTTTGTTTCACAGGTAACACTTCCCACAAGGATGTGAGTAGCAAGTCCTTTCACTTCTGTGACCTGTAAGAGAGAAGAACAGGATATTTAGGACCATGCAAGGTATTGTAGTCCTTAACTACAAGACAGTGGTTTTGTTTTTCCTGATCTGGATCCCTTGCTGAAAGGCTTCTAAAATATGAGCATTTGTTGTACCTTCATTACTTAGGGGGAAATTTAGTTGTCTTTTTTTTTTTTTTTAAGGAATGTATAGTTGCATATAATCATGCTTACAAAATGCAGGCATATTTTCTGTGTTTTCCTTGTTTTTTTTTTTTTTATGGGTGTCAGAAAAGAACAACCACACTGGGTCAGACCAAGGGCTATCCAGTTCTGTATTTTGCAGTGATTGTAAGTGGAGCCCAAGGGAAGACTAATAACAGGCACGGTGTATTTGGTGTTTTTCCATCTAACACTCTCCCAGCAATGGACAGTTTTCATGTCAGGGCATCTCCTGATGTAGTTTCCCTACCTAGTAACTGCCAGGGGAGCTTGTGTCTGTGTATTTGTCACCTGTAACTCTCAATCTATGTAACTGTTTGCATCTACAATGGCCTTTGGTGAGGATTTCCACGGGTCTAGTAGTGAGGAACTACCTCCATATATGTTTTTACAGTAAGAGTAGAGTACAGCACTATTCAAATTTGTGTGTGAATATATCTATCTCTGTGTGAAAACTCAGAGGGATGGTTGTATGTACAGCTCCTGTACGCAAACAAACCTTTGGCTATTTGTTTGGAAGACAGTTCCTGGACCTTTATTGTGAACGTGTTTGTAGAGAGCCCGTAAAGGAGTGAGAATTTACATGTTAACGGTACTGGGAGTCTTGTTTGTAGCTCTCGTGTGGTACAGGAAAGGGTTCTCACCAAGCCTTCCACCTTAAATCCGCATTGTTAAATTTAGGAGAGTGACTCACCATGTGCCATGACTTGACTTTCTATGCAAATCTACTGTCTCGCACATTCAGGATTATTTTGTCAGTGGTTTTGAAATTGCTTTTTTTTTTTCCCCCCCTCCTTCATGAAGATTTTGCAATGTCTAAGTTAGACATTTCCCTTGACTTTCAAAACACTCCTTAGGCTTCATCTACCTAAGCAGGGACATCTGGCATAACTACTAGCAGCAGTTTTTAGACAGGAATCAGAGAATGAGTATCTCTGGATTGGAGGTTTATTGGTAGGAAAGCAGATGAGCACATGGGCTTCCAATTAAAAATTTTTGGGAACTGTTGTGTTCTAGGAAGCTGCAAAACCATCAGGCGCACAGGTCTGTGTAGTGCTGCTGTTTATGCAGGGTGGTGGGATTGGACCTCAGGAGTTTTCCAGCTTATGCCCATGTGGCCCCTGCACGTGTTTGAACTAGAGGCCTCTGTATATCTCCAGATCAACAGATGCTGCCCTCTTATCTGAGCAGTATTAACAAATTCATCAGTAGTGGGGTTTGTTTTTGTTTTTTTTTTGTTGTTGCTTTGCTGAATGCTGTTAGCAAACAGGTTTTTAGTTTTCCCTTGCTTTGGTGCAAATAACCAAGTGTTGCTGGAGAGTGATGTGAGACAAGGGTTAGTAAAGCCACCAGTCTGGGGAGAATTAGGACAACCTCTCCCACACGGCTCCCAGACTGATTAGTCTTGCAGCGTCTAGGATCAGGCAGTGCTACAGCACTTCATTCTAGTAGGTGTGTTGGAAATACTACTGATGACAGATTTCCAAAAAGTTTAATGATCTGCTTCTGTATTTTTGTTGATGGTGCGTGTAAAGGCAGCCTCTTGGCTTCTGCCTTTGCTGGCAGGCAAAGGAGTTAGCGTGCGTACCTTAATGGAGATCAGTCCAACAATGAGAGGGAGGAAAACCATTTCTTCTCCGTCCCAGCTTTGCTTGCCATTAACCTCTATTTTGCCTTTCAGTTTCCATCGCTGGCGACCATAACGCATGAAAATCTGAGAAAGCAAAGTCCTCTTATTATCTTGAGAAATCTGCTCTCTTGACGCACAAGTACCAGAAACAGAACTGGGGAAAGGGTCTGAAATAGGTTGGAAGAGTTAGTGGTGTAGGTGCTGCCCTTCTGCTTCCTGTGGAGCCAGAAGGAAAAGGTCCATCCTGCAGGATCTCTGCCTCTCAGCTCTCCTAATTGCTCCTTTCAGTAACGCACCTTGCCCCAGCTTTCACCTGCATGTAACTAGATGATGTGTAACAAAGGAGCTGCAGGAGTTTTAACTCTCTTCACAGGCAAAGTGGCAGTGCAGTGGAAAGATCTGGGACAGTCTTTCCTAACTCCTACAGTCTGATGGACCTGCTGCCATGCTGGGGAGGCTTAGGTGGGGTTTGGCCATCCCCTGTGAGAGGCCTCTCCAGCTGCAGGGCTTTGGCTGGCTGGCGATGGAAATGGAGTGACCCACAGTGCTACACCACAATTTGAAGACCTAAGAGCAGCAAGGCTGTTATGGGCTGCAGGGCTGGCTGGGGGAGACCGGCACCAACGTTGGTCCTGCAGAGGAAACACCAGGCATGAAAGCAGTGGCAGAAACTAGTGACGGGGAGCCAGAGTGGGCAGGAATGAATCAATGATCAAGTCAGCTGCAAAGTGCAGGCTGGGGGGATCCATAATCAAGCTGCTGCAAATTCTTTGCAGGTGTAGCTCTGTTCTGGACAGAGCTGGAGGCTTTTATTTTAATCCAACCCTAATGAACCTGGTCTTGATATTCTTCTCCACTGGAGCACTGCAGGGACCTCATACTGACACAGCCTCACAGCGTGTAGCATCGGGGTCTCAAGAAATGGTGATTTTGTCTTTCTGCTGCTCTGCTTGATGATCAAGTAAAGCATCCAGTAAAGGATACTTCCATGGACTTCCTCAATCTCATCTGCATGCATGGGATGGGGCACGTGCTTTTCTCCAGGGGAAATGGAAATGTTTGTCAAGAACAAGATGGTGAGAAGCATGCCCTAATTCTGTGAAACACTTAAAAATAAGGCTTTTTTTTTTTTTTAAACAAAAAAAGCTTGTAGTTCATGGAGTAGTTATCACCCAGTGCTCCACATATAATTTTTAGGTCTTGTGACAGATGCCCTGATGTAGGCAGACAGAAAGATCTGCGGTGTTTTTAAGAGTTTACAGGAAAACTAATGGCTGTTTCTTGGCACGTAGATGTCAATAAGTTTTATTAACCACGGACTAAAAAGTGACAGAAATCTGCCCCCCTGTTAATTCTCTCGCTATCGGACCACAAACCAACTGCAACGTACCTCGTACTGATCCCCGGGGCAGAGCCGAGCGAAGCCAGCCAGACCTGGGGAGGGAAGATGGGGAGCAGCAGTCAGTGCGGGCAGGCGGTCCCCTGGGACACCCCGTCCCACCCAGTGCCGGGCGGCCACCGTGCTGCGACAGGAGAGGGCAGCAGCCCCCTGCCAGCCCTGCAGGGACGTGTAGTTTTTTCTTTTCTTTTTTTTTTTTGTATAAAAATTCATTGCATTGTGGTTTTGTGCATATCAAAGATTCACACTTCCCAGCTTTTTTTTCCTCCAAGCATATTTCTCCTTTTTTATATAATAACTATATAAAAAAAGAAGAAACAGCTTCCTGACGTCATCTGGCTTCAGAAACCGAGCTGAACGCCCTGACTATCATGAGGCGTAGGCGAACTGCTGATTACCATGCAGTGCTTACTGCTTAACCCAAATCAGGCTGAACTAAGAAGGAGTCTGTGTTATAATGCATAGAACTTCTTAATAGAAACACAGCAAGTGAGAGGGGCTCCTTCAGCTTGGCGCGTCCATAACGTGATCATTCCCATATTACCTGAGTGTCTTTCAGCAGTAACTACATCAAGAACTGTGCCTGCCATCTGTAATCTGAGATTTATCCTGTCTTTCCCCAGAGGGGTGAGGTAGTGCAGCAAAGCACTTGTGGTATACGTTTGCTTGAGAATTTTTCTTAAAAGGATGTCATGATGCTATTTCTATATTGCCACTGCGCATACGAAATGGAAAGTTTCCTAGAGCTCGTGACCATCCTAAAATCCCAGGGAAGTTACAGTCCCCCTCCTGGCCTTGTGACCTGCTCTTCTGCAGGATGCAGTGGGCTGTTTTCCAGTCACCTAATCCTCTCTCTCCAGAGGGCATCTCTCCTTCCTCACAGATTTCCTCATTAGGTAGCTATTGCGCTTGTTTTGCTGTAAAAAAAAGAAAAACTGCCTCATTTCTCTTGTCTTGTATCAGTTGCTGCAGCAGTACCGGCTCATGGGGCAGGCTTCTCCGTGCTGCAGAATCCGTGCTCCTCGCAGCACCCAGCTTAGCCTGGGTCATCCTGAAACTCTGCCTGCAGTGCTGCAACGCCCAGAGAAACCAGTCTGTGGACATGCACGAAGTCCATGGCAGAGAAAGGAATTACATTTTCTGGGGTCTTTGGACTGCATTTATCCTAAAATGCCGTGGCCGAATCTATACAGGTATGTCAAAATCAGCACAAGATGAACCCTACTGTTAGCTTTATTTACTGGGCTACAGCTGGGCTGTAGGACCAGCTAGATCCCTGTACACAGTCATGGCCCATCCCTGTGATCTGCTGATCCTTCTCTTTCATTTCTTTGACCAGAAAATAGTTTTCTTCACTCATCTTATTGCTTTGCAGAACAAAGAGGCCCTTGCTCAGAGCTCATATTACCAATTCCTTTCTAATTTATTTACTGTTTATAAATAATTCAAACTTACTAGTGCTCTGCTGCTGCTTCGCTCTCCCTAGGCGTGCTTTTATAAGGGAATTTGATCTCTGCTGGGACACATCACTGAAAGCATCTGAGGAAAATAAAAGGTCCTTTCTTTGCTCAGCGGAGGGGAGTTGGAACGCGGCGTGGGGCTCCACGTGCGTGCTGTCTGGAGCCGAGGTCTGCGCGCGGTGACTGGCCCTGCCAGGGACTGGTTTGGGCAGGGGGATGCAGATGGTGGGACTGGGAGTGGGCTCTGAAGGCTGCTGGTGCTGCTGAAGTCTCTCCAGCCTGATGAAGGGGAGGCTGAGCGGTGACTTGAGCGCAGCGGGTACGTACTGTCACAGGAAACGTGTTTTTGGAGATGCGAATGGCTCTTGGGGACCGAACATATGGCATGAGCCAATGGTTCTGTGGTACCATTTCAAACATCGTGGCTTCATAGAAGCAGCATCCTGGGCTTGCAGCGCAGATGGGATGGGAGGTTGCTCCTGAGAGGTCAGTATAGTTAATTAGCTGATGGGACTATTAGGTGGCTGTAGTAAGGTGCCAGGGCACTAGCATCCTTCGTGGGCAGGGCCACCTGAAGGTTCCTGCAGCACTTGCAGCTCTGCTCGTGTGCAGGAGGCTGGACAGATGGACCTAGGTGCTTGCTCTGAGCTGGGTGTTGCAGAGCCCCTGGGGTGCTGGACCAGCATATTGCTCTGAAATGGCTGAGTGTTTCACCTTCTGCTGTCCTGCTGCTTCAAAGAGGTGTAGGACCACTTCCCTGTGCATCAGAACAGGGCATGCAGCTTCCATACAGGGACTTCTACAGTCCCACACTGGGTTTTCCTGTTTAATTGTGACAGCTGATTAATCCTGATCAATAATCTAAGACTGCTGGCAAGTTAATTATCTCTATTTTGGAAAAAAAAAATGATTAGGCTTTTAAAATATATATATAGATCAATCATGAAAACACAGTGTGGGCCCCCTACTTCCTGACAGTGCTGTGTGGGTTGGCTTGCTTTCGGTGTAAGCGGCAGAGGATGCAAAAATAACTGTCACTGGAGTGGCTGGGAACAGATAAGCTTTGGGGAGAGGAATACTTTGATTTTAACATGAGATACTAATATTAGCTGGATGTGCCACTGTGTAACAAAAGGGGGAAGCCTGCCACATGATCTCTAGGCTTCCATGCTAGAGCTGCTCTGAGCTGTGCCCATAGCAAAGGCTGGATTGTCCTACTGGATTCCCATTCCCAGGGAAAATTATCTAGATAGAAGTCCTAGGTGTCCTAATTAGAGAATACTTAATGATATGGCATTTCTCGTTGCTAATTCCTAATTTGGGCTTCTTCACATTACAAGAACTGTGTTCAGAAGTAGCTGTCGTCTATGGTTGGTTCTCCACGCCCGCACCTTAGTGCAGTGCCTGGCTTCTCTGCAGCCCGTGGGCTTTGCTGGAGGACTTGGGCATGCAAGAAGGGGCCAGGCCTTTTCAGCCCAGTCACTCGTGCCCTGACGCATTCTGCAACGTGTTCTGCTGTCATGAACTATACATCGCGCTGCGTTTACAGCAAGTAAGGAAGCGCACTGAGGGACGTGGCTTGGCGCAGTTCCCTTTCTGCACTGCATGGCCTTGGGCTTGCTCCACTGTGTCCACTCTGCACTTCTGCTGTGGGATTTCGTAGAGAAATACTTGGCTCTGTCTCTGTGTGTCCATCTTGTAACTTTGCATGTTTGACTGCCTTTCCAGTAGCTACGAGTAACTTTAAAATGTGAGGTTTGGTGCTGTGGGATGCAGCTAGGAGATCTATGAAAGCTGCTGCACTTGTTTTCTCTATTATGGGAGCATGGAGTCACTGTGTTAACTTGATCTAAGCTAGATCATGTCTCATGCACTGCAACTGTTTGACAGGGCAGGCAGAACGAAACCCTGTGTAAGATTTGTGAGCTCTGAAAAGTCTATCATCAATATTTCAGTTGGAGGATTAAGAGTGCATGAATGTTTAGATCCTGATTTTGTTCTGTAGAACTATTTTCATGCCAGTGACTGAAGAGGGAAATGGAATCCTAAAAAGATCCCCGCTATGGTCACTGCTTTAAGATCTTCAGTCTTGCAGGGATAACAGCATTAACAATGCCTAGTGATTCACTGGGACGGGCTCCAGGTAAAACTGGTCCCACGGTACTCTAACCCATAAAGACAAGGAGTAAAATGGGAGGGTGGATGCCACCACTGAGCTATCTAGGTGTTTCAATGGAAAACTACCCTCGGGTCTTTGCTTTTTTATATTTGCTCAAAAGTAGTAATAGTGAGAATCAGCAAAACTAAAGGACTTGGAAATGGCAGATATCAAATTAAGAAAGTATTTTGAACTTCAGCTCCATGGGCGTTCACATAATTTCCTAGCCATCTTCTTAAAGGGTTGTGGAGATAGAGGCAAAAGGTGCAGCCTTTTGAAATTGAATCCCTTTGGCTGTTGGGAGGAGTGCTTAGGGAGCCTAGTTAGCACACCTCCCTTGAAAACAAGAATCATCATCTCAGAAAATCTCTAAGCTTTGATGTTCCCAGCTCTGTGATCCTTTCCACTGGGCAGAGGTGCAAGTCAGGGTCTGAAGGCTCAGCAATTGGTGTGGTGGGGGAAAATCACACCTGTTAGAAGTACATATAAAACTAGTGCGTTTTGGTGCCCTCAGTAACATGCACAGACTTCTGCTGTTCAAAGAAGGGAAAGCTGAAAAGGCAATTACCTTTCATCTTGATGCAAAACTCCCCCAATAGGTTTTCCAGCTCCGCTTCTATGGTACACATGTTCTGTGGTGGAAGACAGAATAGTGAGGTCAGATGAACCCCCCCGGCTTTTTTTTTTTTTTTTTTCCAAAGGTCTATTTGGAAATAAAAGCCTCTGTTATGCAGATGAAAGGTATTTTGCAATAAAATCAATACGCCAGAGCCACCCTTGCTGTTCAGCTAAATCTGGCCCTAAAAATGGCAGCTGAGCTATGCTTGCTCGCACCAAAGCTGAATGTAACCCCGCGCTCTTCTTCTGTTGCACTCTAATCCTCGCATTGGCAGCGGGCAGTTGTGGCCCTTGGAGAGTGACCTGGTCACTGTCCCAGTCCTCTCCAGCCAAGAGGTGTGCCAGCAGCAGCTCCATGCCAAAGTGGCTCCCAGCAAGTTGCTAATCTCTCAAGTGACATGGACAACATTAAGAAAAAAGACTGCAGGAGACAGGTACTGGACCCCCTCCAGTTCTTCCTTTGGATCTAGGAAGGATGCCACAGTTTGTGTGCTGTGATGTTTGCAACATTATTAGGCCCTCCTTAATTTACTGCCTGTTTAACAAAATAGATGGTGATCGCAGCAAGTAAAACTGGATGGGATGCAGCAGATGTCTTCTTGTGCCAGCCAACCTGCCACCCTAACATCTGCAGGGTGGGAAGGAGCATATTTAGTTGCAGTATTTGTAGGTTTGGGGCAGATTTACTTCTTTACATGCAGTGGTTCCTGGGTATAACCCTGGTCTTGTGGAACATAACTATGATTATTTCAAGGAGCTCTTTGGGCTCATATCACCCATCTTTATAAGACAGCAGGCATTCACCTGAAGACAAATTAAGAAATAATAATCATTCTTCATTGATTTTGCTTTTAACCCTTTTATCTGCATGAAATCCTCATTGAATCCAGTGCCAAAGTTTCCATGGCCTTCCAACGGTGCAAGAGTGAACGACTGAACTGATGAGGACGTACCTCTGTGTACTCCTTGTAACTCCTGTTGATTTCGGTTAAACTCTCTCGAGCTGCTTTGCTGGCAGGAGACATTGCAAAGGCTTGCTTCATTTTGCTGGCACCATCACAGAGACGTCTTTGGATACAATAGGCTTCATAAAGCTCATCCACCTAGAGGGAACGACAAGGACGTGTTGGAGAAAACAAAAGGCTGAGAACTCAACAAAATAAAGCCAACAAACAATGACATAATGTGCATTGCAAGGAAACTAAGCCAAACAAGTGGTAAACCGTTAGATCCAGGGTGAGCAAATGAAGCTGTGATACTGTTACTGTTGACAAAAAAGAAACACGAGATTAAAATAACTTCTACTGCAAAAATCTCATTACAGCAACAATAGATGCTGTCAGCAATTCGCCTGCTTGCCCTGCATGCCTTTAACCATTGCTGCTGCCTTTCCCCCCAGTCTGGCACACGTGCAATTGCAACTGTACAGCAGGAATGCAGCTAGCTTCTAAAATGTATCGGTGTGGAAGAGCTCTTCTGAAGGCATGTGCAATGTCCAGACTGCCAAATGCGAGCAGGCGCATTAAATGTCATGTTTATCAGGGCCAGCAATGTCTTCAGTATTGCTAACACCAGCCGTGGATTGAGACTGTTGCAATATTGGACTAACAGGCAATACTGGAGGCAGGGAGTGACTCGGAATCCTCCAGAATTGAGAGTTGTAGCCAGAACCAGCAAAAGTTTAGAAACAGCTGATGTCAAATTAAGAAAGTATTTTGAACTTCAGCTGTACGGACACTCGCATAATTTCCTAGGATCTTAAAGTCCTTGGCATGACTTAGGCACCAGACATTTAGTAAGCACTCTGGAGGTCTTGCAAAACTTGGTCACACATAATTTATAGTCTCAGCTGGAACTAGCTTCAGAGTGCAATGGATTTACATGTGTCTCATGCTTTGGTTTCCCTCTTCCCTCTGATCCCTGTGCTGAATGTGTATGTTTACTCCATCCGAGCTGTTCAGTGGGAGTCTACAGTGGTCTAGCTTCATTTATATAAACTTAATCTGCTAGATACAGGAGACACAGGGTTTCTAATCTGACTTTATCAGGGTGAGGAGAGGGAAAGGAACAGAAGAAGATGCATCTTTTTCTGCTTCTAATGTCCCTGCTAAGATAGGATGATGTTTGGTTTTTACCTAGAATAATTACCTTCCTTCATTCTCCCTGACATCAAGTGGCTGCCCTGTGCACCCTGGTGCTCACTAGTGGATTTTCCCAGCAGAATTTCTCTCTATGAAAGCTTCCAGCACCTTGGCTTCCTAATTCTGTGACTGGTTTACTGCATTAGAAACAATCCTGATGTGACAATCTAGGTGTGCTGCAATTCCAGTTTCGCCAAGCCTGCTTAACCTCTAACAGAAACTGTTGCCACTTAGTTGTTTGGAGCGGTACTGCTCTTCCTGACAGCTTCAAAGCACAACGCTGATTTTCACAAGGTGAACTTGGATTCCTGATGGCTGAAGTCCCTAATGAGGGATCTCCAACCGACATGGGAACTGCTTTGCAAGTGAAATAGGGCAGCAAAGAGTAATGGAAGCGCGGGCAGCATTTTGCCATTTCAAAGTTACAGGGAAAAGCTTCTTGGAGTCATATCCACCACTATTTCTCTGGTAAGTCTGCACTGTTCCCCACGCTGAAGACAGCTACTATAAATAGCTGTCACTTGGTATCTACTCCTGCCATCATGGTGGAGCGTTGACCTGGTATTGGTGTCCTGCTTGTCCTGATAGACAAGCGTGGTCTGGGCTGCACGTCCAGCTTCCCACCCCTCGCTTCTTATACGGAGCGACAGCAGGTGCCCTCCTTCAGCATGGCGCTGCCTCCTGCTGAAAGAGCCCTCCCCTGGAACCAGAAACAAAAATGTGCCGTCACCCGAGCAAGACCGTCAGTCTTAACGCAGTGCAGCTCTGCTCTTCCTGCCTCTGTTGCTGTGGGTTACAGAAAGCGGACTAACGTGCTCGGCTGACCAGCGCTACCTCTAGCGTTTGGTGCTTTTCATCCCTATTACAAGCACAGAAACCATTAGCTCTGAGCAGGGTGGAGTGGGAAGGACTTGAATGGAAATGTTCTTCAAGCAATAATTTTGCCATTCATGTTGCCAGCAAGAGAGAAGGCAGTTTGGGGAACAAATTTTCAGCCTATTGCCTGGTGACTTTTTTCAGCTCTGAGAGCAAGAGAACACGAAATTAAAAGGTTTGGATGGGCTGTCGTAACTGGAACACTTCAAGCTGCATGAACGCTTTTCAAATGACGCTCAAAAGACATTTCATCCGTCAAAAATAATTCATTCTTTTGTCAGGCTCAGAAAAGTAACTAATAGCTAGCAGCTATGTTTATAACAGAGAATACATGCTGTGGATTTTGTCCAAATCTTAAATGTATTGGTATAAATCACAAGTACCTCTACTGGGTACGATAGACTCATTCTCACCAATGTAATCAAGTGGACGTGTGCCCACCAAACCACGCAGCAGAAGTGGTAGCAGTGAAAACCAGGAAGACCTCCAGTCTTGCCGTGGTGTAGAGTGGAGACAACTGCTGAACTAGATTACTTTCAGCTGTAACTCCACTTCTACCTATAGCTTAAAAAATAAGCACGCTATGAGAAAGACTTTCCCCAGCAAGTTGCCTGATCCCATGTTCTCTGTATGGCTAAAAGCACGTGCGAGTGTCGTGAGGCGTGGAGAACGGCCGGACATCAGAAGCCGCAAACCCTTTCTTTGTCTCTGACCACCGAGCTGTTACAGCAAAAATACTGCATCTGGGAGAGGCTTTGCCAAATCAGCCTCCCTGGAGTGGAGAGGCAGCAATAGGCCAAGGGTTTGTTTTCCTAATAATGTAAGAGCTGGTGCGGAAGGCAGATGCTAGGGGTGCTCGTTACCTTGCTAATGTGGAACTCCAGCCTCCTCATGTATCGCTCGACCGCTTTGATTTGCTGAAGGAAACAGAGAGGTAGAGGGTGAGGCACAACTGAATACAGCAGTAGGACATCTCCGCGCTAGCTCTGCTCATGTCTGCTTAGGTCCTCAGGAGTCTGAGGAACTCCTCCTTAAAACACGCAGGGCTTCATTGCCTGCGAATCCAGAATCAACTGTCCTGTCTTACTGTGATTAATCTGCTGCTGAAAATGGAGCTCACTGAGATCTGTGCCTAATATATTTTCAGGCAAAAAAAAAAAAAGCTTTCTGATGGAGTCTGCATAAGTTTTCTTTTATGGAAATTCCCTAGGTGTGTGGTTTTTTTGTTTGTTTTTTAATTTAAAGGATCTGAGATCTGAGCCTTTTTGACTTGGAAAACTATTTTTGGTACTTTGAAGACCTGTATTAAAATTGATGAGGTTTTGCATTTCAAAATCCATTCTTTTCCTGAATAAACTGTTTTTGAAAGCAAAAACAAACTTGCTATTTTGACTGAAAAAAGCCAGATCATTCAAGAAACTTTTTTGAAAGCTTTTCTTTTGTTTCACCCAAAATTTCCTGCAGGGAAGAATATTTTCAGTTTTTCAACTTGTTCTTCCCCAGCATTGGCAAGGGCAGGGATGAGCGATGATGGCGCAGGCTAGAGCTACCCTAAGGGTAGCTGCCAGTGAGCACACCTCCAGATGAATTACTCCTCTAGGGAGTTTGTCCTGCTCTTTGTGAATGTCCAGATTTGAATTAGGGCCAGTCAGCGTTTCACAGAGGTGCGTAACCCAACAGCAAAGGCTGCTGCTTGAGCTCTTGGCTTCTCCCTTTGGGCTTGACCCTGCTCCTGCAGGCAGCCAGGATGTGCCCTTGCCAGTCTCCTGCCCGCTTGGAACTCACAGGGCAAAGTTGCACATGGCGATGGATTTAATGGCTTGCAGGTAGCATCTGCATCGATGGTGTTAGCCTGGCTAATAGATTGGCTGAGAGGTCTCCCATGCCAGCTCCATACATCATACAAATATTAGTACTTCCTTGCAAGAAGTGTCAAAGAGGGCAACGTACCTTATCTAAATCGTACAGGACTCCCTGCAAGAGAGAAGATGAAACTGTGATTTATGTTGCAACAACAACACTAACAGAGCATCATGAAAAAGTAGTGTTTATAAGTGAACAGAAATCAAAAACAAGATCAGGAAGGGACAAAGAGCGTATATGCAGATTCTCAGCTGCCCGCTCCCAGCCCATGACTGCTCCGATACCTCTGGAAGGTTATTGTGCATCTACACAATCAAAAGTGTGACACGTACCAGACGTGAGTTTCTTCTCATGTCTTTTAACTGAGCAGTCAACTTGTCCAGCTCTGTCTGGTGAACTTCCAGATACTCACTGTAAACACAAACCAGAGAAGGGATGCATGAGCTCTGCAGCACGTAACTGAGCCGGTTGCTGAGCATCGTAAAAGGAAACCTCTGCAACAAATGGCTTTCCTCCCTGGGTGTGCTTTCAGGCAAAAACACATTTGCATTGATCTGTCCCAAAAGCAGCTTCCCTGCTGCCTTTCCGAGACCAAGTAGGAGCCACTTATTTAGCTGTGTATAACAGCTCGGTGCTTTCCTGATGCTGAATAACCACTTTCAAGTAAGCTATCTGCTGCTTAGTTTACAGGCTGGTGCCTTCCAATCGCTGCTCTCGTATCTGTCTGGTAAAAGCCCTGTTATCATCTGGAACGTTATCTTAAGAGCGATACAAGCCTCTGATATGACTCAAGGAAATTTGGAGGAAAAAAACATCTACTGTTGAAATCCCAGCCCTTTGGAGCTTTCCTATCAAACTGAGCAGAACTGGGATTCTGCCCCATTTCCCCTACAAATATTTCCAGTCATAAGTGTTACAATGAAGACTCCAACAGGTACATTCTTCTGTCCTGTGAATAAGGATCCCTGCTCCTGTGAAATGTTATTCTAGGCTCTACAATGTCACAGAAAGCTTCAGTTGACAAGCACGGTAAAGGCTCTTACTCCAGGCCATTCTTCAAGGCTCTGTAGACCTCTTCCATCCTTTTGGGCTGGGGCTCCTTGGGGGTGGTGCTGTTCTTATGGCCCAAATTATGCATTTTCTTCACCTTTGCTTGGGGCTTCTTGAGTGCAGAGGAATTTTCAATAAAAGAGTTACACCTGCAAAGTGAACATTAAAGAGGCGGAAATCCCTATAAATCATAACAATCTCAAAGAAGTATAGCTTAAAGAAATCTTCCTGATATTATCTCTGCTAGCAGAAATGATTCTGCTTACGTGCCTGCCAGTTAAAGGGTTGTGTTTGTTTACAGGTTGAGAGGTCTGAGCAGTCTGGGACGTGCTGTCAGCTTTTGATGTGCCAGTTGCCTTTCTGAGATATGAATGCCGGCTTAAATCCCAGGCTCATCAGACGTTTCTCTGTCTTATCCCATGCCTGTCCTGCCTCACGTTGCTCAGCCACAGCCATAAAAGGGCTACAAACAAAGGGGAGCCCAGATAAAAGGGCTAAAAACAACGGGGAGCCCAGGAATAAAATCTGGGGGCTCCTAAGGAAGACTGGGGCGTAGTTAAGAGTATGTCCGGAAGGCAGCATCACGCTGCTGGTCTTGAGCGTGGACCGCAAATGGAGGACAGTTGAGCTGCATGTAGGTGCCTCTTTGGACCCTCTGCTATAGGTCAGCATTTAACAACCATCGCTGACCTGAGCTGGCAATGGGGAGGTGCACAAGTTGAAACTAATGGTAAAGTAGCCTCTGGGGCATCTAGCTGACTCGGTAAGTGCCTGGCTCAAAGCCCAAAGTCCTGTCTAGCCAAAGGACCATGCAAGGAAAGGCTCTGCCACCAAGCTCTGCCCTGCTTCCAGCAGGGCGCTGAGGCAGCCCCACGAAGGGAATGGAGTTGGTTTGAATTCACAGCAGCATGGCAATGAGAAAACTGACTTTTAGGTAGCAGCGGTCTGAGGCTGGGGGCGGTGGGAAGCGTGTCATGTTTCTGAGCATTTTGCATGCGAAAAGATCACTGCATAATTTAGGAAATTAAAATTATTTTCTCAAATGTTCTCACAACTCTGCGGCATGTGAGGAAGCCCTGCATTAAGGGTGGAGGGGAAGCACTTTGTAGTTAAGATGCAGGGTAACAACTTAATTATACAACCAATATATAGAGATATTTTAGCCTAAAAGACTTTTTTTTCTGCTAGTTGGAGAGAAGGCAATCCTCTGTCACCTCTTTTCCACCTTCTAAACCCCAGGGCCCCTTTAGTGCCTGATTTGGAAATTCCCCTTAAAGAGCATGGTACTTGCCTGGAGCGTCTCTCTTGAAGACCGCTGAAGCCAGCAAAGGACTGGCTCCTGATAATCCCATTAGGACCTCCTGGAGAGAATGAATGTGATCCTATTGACATGATTTCTGGCAGCCGGGAGGATATTCCTGGAAAACAATAGAAAGAACGTCAGGAACAGAGGTGGGCAAGAGGCGTGCGGTAAGGCAGGGCCTGCCTGGCATCCATCAGAAAGGGGCAACCAAACCCCACGAGGGGCTGTGAGCCAGGGCACGAACACGACTCCCTGCTCCAGTCTACTGAGATCCATCGCTCAGTTTTCAGAATAAGCCACAGGAGTGCCTGCAAGGATGTCTAATTCTCTTGGAAAAGAGCAGAGATGGTAAGGGCTCTGACACCTAATTTGTGCTGCTGAATTGTCCCACCTCAGAAATGAAATGGCCCTATTTTTACTTCTGACTTAAGCCCAGGGTCTGCATGCCAGCCCCTGACTACTGAAAAATGTGCTGGAGATGCAAAGAAGGACTGGACGTGGGACCAGCAACCAGATGCTGCGGTGTGCTTATCCCAGTGGTGTCCCCCACTCGTGTCGCGCCCAGCACGCTTCTCCCCCAGCTCTGGCGTCCCCATCTGCTACATGAGGGTGTCTGTGGATTATTTTGGGAGTGGGCAGAGCTCTTGGGGGTGGTCACCATCACTGTGAAGTGTTATTATATATATATTTTTTTTTAAGTGTTAATATATATGTATATTAAAAAAAAATGGTTCATTCAGCATGATTCAAGTCCTGCAGCTCCCCTTTGAGCCTCACTCGTTTTCCCCACAGCTGTTCCTGCTGCTGAAAGGAAGAGGAGGTGGATGTATGCACATCCATGGCGTGCCATGGTGAGAGAGGAATGCTCTCCACCACGATGAGAGGCGAGCGAACAGAGCCCAGGCACTGTATGTTCTGTGTTTCGTGTGTTCAGGGGGCCCTTGGCACCCCTGCGAGGAAGCACTTGGTCTCTGTGTGTGTGTGTGTGTGCTCATCTCCAGTGCCCAGCTCGGCATCTGCACTGAGCCTTAGCTTAGGGATCAGCAAACTAAGGAGAAGGAGGCACCGGTCCCTGGGTGCTGCCAGGGCTCGCAGTGGTCCCCCACCCCGCTGGACCACCTTCCACCATTCACCACCTCCTTCCTTCCCAGGGTGCTAATGCCATAGTGCTATGATATGCATGGAGAAACCAGGCCGGCTTAAAAATAACAGACAAAAAATGAAAAAAAAGATTTTTTTCTTTCCTTTTATTTTAAAAACCGGCCCTGGCATGTCCCATACCCCCTGTTCATTTCATTGTGCATCCTCTCCAACAGCTGTGGATGAGTTTGGGGCTAAGACAGGACTGTGTAGCAGGGCTGGAGCTGCCTGCAGGCAATAGAGCTGATGCTTTGTGAAATGGCAGCCTATGGGACAGAGTGGGTGAATTTAAAGCAGCCTCTTGTCCCCACAGATGAAGAACAATCCATAGCTGAATGCCCCAAAATGAGCCACTTGTGAGGACCACAGATTTGCAATCTGAGCCTTCACAGCCAAGTGTATTTATTGAAGATAAGGAGCAGAGCTACGTGGTGCCTCCACGGCAAACACACACTGGAAAAAGCAAATATGAGGGGAAATGTTGTGCACAGTCCAGTTATGTTTAATTTGTAATGCTAGGCTGGACAAATACTCTCTGAGGTGGCATTAGACATCGTAGCAAGCTAATTCTCTCTGGAGAGGATTGTATTGCCTGAGAAGAGCTGCTTTGTAAGGAATATTTCTGTAAGAGCTCTGCCAAAAATATTTCTTCCAGCCCCAGAATTGTCAACGCTATTAGCAATGCGAAGTTTTCCTGTTACACAACCAAAACGGCATCAATCTCCCAGTTTCAGAAGTGAGAATTGGATCAGTCCCCATGTAACTGGGCAACCCTCACAGATACAAACTTGGCTTTGAGATATGTGTATTTAAGCTGAATTTTCTTCTCTGCTGTGACCAGCAGGTAGCCATGATCTAACTGGGGAGTCCTGGAAAGCTCTCCTTGTCTCCGGTCAAGTTTGGGCAAGAACAGCCACCGAGATCTCTCTCGTGCCAGCTGTGCCAACCAAAACCTTCTTGAATGATCCCCAGGCACATCTGGGAGGTTAGCGCGGGCGAGAGGCTATTCCAGCAAGCAGTCTGGATGTGGCTGGACCCCATTTTGGGAGACTCTTGTAGCTGGAGGCCATTCCAACCCAGATAGCCTCGTGCCTGGAGCACAGAGGCAGGCGTGATGGGTTTATGAGCACAGAGGTAGCCCGAGGGCAGGGCTCTACGGGAGCTTCTGCGGATGTGAGCCCTCGCTGCCACTTGTCCTGCTCCCAGCCATCGCTTCCACCTCCCTTCCCTCCCGGCAGCTACGCTGGTACCTGCTGAGGATAAACCTTGGGATAATGAAATTGTCCTCAGCCAGCCCAGCGCTGTAACTGGCTCCTCGGGGTGAAACCTCACACCCCTGGGTGCCGCACAGCGTCTGCCAGCTGAAGTCACACAGCTCAAACCCCTCAGAGAGCCAGCCCCCGAGAGACAAAGCCCAAACCACCCCATTACAGCCCCCAGCAAGTGCTCTTTGTTTTCACAAGTAACCTGAAGCTGCGTGCTGTACGCCAGCACGTGCATACAAGGATTCGCATTGAAAGTGGGGTCCAGAGTGCGGAGGAGCAGAACACCTTGCAGGTGTTCAGCAGGATGGTTGGCACAGCCCCAGCCAGCGTCTGGAGACGTGTGAGGATGGAAGCTAAACCATGCTGACACTCACAGGAGATTCAGCTGCACAGACACCAGCTGTTCCTCGGGAAATAAGGGGAATAAGAGCAAACCTAAGGCTGGGTGCTAGTCATGACATTGGCTACAAAAACGTACTTACTTCAGATTCAAAACTCGTATAAAAATCCTAAGATCCCCCACACAGTGAATATCTTCTGTGCTAACGTGAACGAAACATGCGTGGGTGATGGTCTCAACAAAACCTTAATGTCCACACGGGACTGCGCGCGTACATACTGGTACTGTTAAGGTTTTCCTTTGCTTTGGGGAAGCTTAAAAATGTAATAATCTTGAAAAAGGAATTTACTGATTTATTTATTTTACTTATTTTGCTCAAGTGTTCAACAGGCTTTGCAATGCTTTAGCAGTGAAGACTTTCCTCACAGTACCGAAAGGAAGTGTGGATGAAGTGCAATTGAAATGCAAACTGGAGGCCTGCCTGGAGCTACTTGTGCTTTGTTTTTGCATAAAACGGTCAGAAGTCAGAGCCCAGATTGGCTTGTGCTCAATATATATATATATATATATATATATACATATATTATGTATAACTGTGGTGATTAATGTATGTTGAATTTCTGCACAGAAGAAAACTGCGATAAAAGGAAGTAACAGTCAGAAATGACGAAATCTCACTGTTGGGTTCAATTACTTTTCAGTTCATCAGGTTAGAGGTTGCCTTCACTGTACAAACACAATCTGTTCTTAAGATTTAAACTTACATTGCTGACATCTCAAACATTTCCAGCTGACCTCACACAACTGCACCGACCCTCTCTAGAAGCAGCAGCCTTTTAGCCCAGATTCACACGGGCACCATGTCCATGGATTATTTATGATACCGACATCTAGCAAATACACTTTGGGTGATGAGTATTTGTCATGTTGTTGGCAAATGATTCGTTGAGGGGGATTTATTTTCCTGCCCGTTAAACCATTCATAGGCCTCTGTGCTAGCAGCAATAGTTCCACTAAATAAACCTACCTCTGAATTTAATAATACAGTTGTATGCTGATTACGTGCATATATGTAGTCACTAGGGTAATTTCAGTAAGGCTTAGCCCACAGGGACTTACTCAGATTTGTTGCTGAACTGACCGGTGTCCCCACAGATGCACACCCCTAAGCAGTTTTTGGTGATGCTCCAACGTAGTGACTCAGTCCACCTTCAGTAGTTACCTGATATAATGCCACCATCTTCTAGATACAATATGCATTTTTCTCTCAATATTAAAGCATACTGTGCATCTAAAATGGTATTAAAAGCTTTTGAGATTCAAGACTTCTGCCTCAGCAGTGGATCCAGCCAGTACTCTTACATTTTAAAACCTATATAGCTGATGAACTACTGATGGTTCATTCTAAAAAATCACATCTGCTTACTGCTAATATAAACATGCACTGTGTATGAGCACAATTAATATAATTAGTATTGCCCGTGCTAACTGTGTGGCAGCTGAATGATTAGCTCACCAGCAGCATCGAGGGATAAGGTGAAATTGTATCAGTATTCTTTTCTGCCTGACTCACTGACAGCATGCAGCAGGGAATAGCAGAAAATTGACGATGTCTCTGTCCCCAGGGAAATAAAAGCCCCATCTCCCCTTGCAGTCAAAACAGCTGAGCCTGAGCTAATGAGAGGAGAAGGGACTGCCCTCTTTTAGTCACCCTCTGAATGGACTTGCACCTCCCGTAATGCCAAAATATCTGATAAACAGTATGGACTTCAAGCTAAGAGAGGGGAAATTCAGTCAGAAACACGTTTGCTAAATCTAGACTGACTTTTGTTTGGGCCCTTTTTGTTTGCTTTTTCCCCATGACTGACCTAGAGACCACCACATGAGGAGGGAGGTTGTTTTTGCTTCCCACGTGCTAGCAAACATACCAAGCTGCAATAAATGCACCGGCGGTGGTGGTGCCTGTGATTGCTCCTGCTCTCTCCTTGTAGCACCTGCCGTCATGGCTCTGGGTGTAGGGTTCGCTGTAGGGTGTTAGCGAGCTGCAGCTGAGGGTTCGTTGCATAGAGGCTTCGGGGATGCTCTTGGATTATGTATAATCCTTGATTAAATGGGAATGTGGGGACAGACTCAAGGGCCAAAGTGATCCTTGCTAACCCTTTGGTCCTATCTTATTTTTTTGTGTGGCACACATTTCCAGGTCCACTCTGAATCTAAGAGGATGCAATCCCCATAGTGTGAGATGTTTTGTCTGATGTTCCCTGTACCGATCTGTGGTCTGCACAGTGTCCGTTAAAATTTGGTGATAATTGCTTAGGTTAAGGTAAGATGAGGGGGTCCACTAAACCGATATGAGTAGACTGCTGCAGAAGCTAATTGACTCAGTTTTGCATGCTAGGAACCTCTCTTGACTGAAAACCTGGCAATGGGGTATGTCTCACAAACAAACTGGAAACGTATTGAATAATGAAAGAATATGTTCATCTCTCATCTATGTCAAGGATTATGATCTGCTTATCAGACTAGCTGGCCAATTTACAAAGGTAAAAATGTTTTATTTGCAATAAAATCCCATTTAGAATTACGCACCTCCAAAAGAAAAAATTCAGTAAGGGAAGAAACTGATTATACCCTAGAAGCTGTGTCCTCCTCTCAGCGAGCCAATTCTTTCTGCTTTGCACAAATAAACCCAAAAAGTACAATTCAGTTCTAAACTCAGTCTCAGTGCAATTCTAAGCTCATTCGGTGTGCATTCAGCTGGTGCCACTTGCATTTATAGTCTAAAATCTATTCTTTTTTAATTTCATTCAATTTTCCAACTTCTTCCTTCTGACTTAGTTGAATTACCCTGGCAATATGAGGCCAGCATGGCCACTAGCCCAAACAACCACCTGGAATTTATGGCTTCCATGTTCTCCAAACTCCTAGAAGGTATAGAGGTATGCATCTGGAAGACAATTTAGGCATTCTTGTGGACAATTTTTTAATATAAAAAGTTGACAATAATATATGGGTAAGAGTGCTCAAAAGCATTATAAAAACTTTCACAAGAAAATTAACTCTCTCACAAGAGTTTTAACATTTTTAGGACAAAAACTCTTATGTGTTAATGCACAGGCTCCTAATTCCTGGATGTATCAAGATCATGGGGATGGGATCTTCTGGAAGCATCTGTAGAAGGGTGTCTTCTATTGATCATTGGATTACATAAATTATAATTTTGATGGCACTTTTTATGCTCCCAGTGATTGGGCTGTTACTTCTTCTTCAGGGTAGCATTTGCCAGAGTTGTGCAGACATCTGAGCTCCATCTGAAGAACTATTCTGGGTTGCCAGAACAAAATCATGTGCATTTGTTCCATCAAAGTCCAAGACTATGAGATATTCGTAAATAGCAGCATATGGCTACACTGACAAGCACACTCTCCAAGCCTACATCAGCCGGTGAAAGGCCAGCAGATCTGTGAGCTTCAAATGTTAATTTTAGCACACAGAAGAAGAGCCACGTGGGCTTATCAGCATGGCTGTGGAGAGCCGCATTGCACGGAGAAGGAGCTATAGCTGAGATGTCTCCCTCTCCTTCCAATGGGAGATATGGGAGCACCTGGGTCACACCTGGGTGGGCATCAAAGCAGTTGAGAGCCTCTTATTCCTGCCCCGGTACAAGGAGGCAAGCCTCTGCCCCATCTCTTGCAGCAGCAAGACTCAAGCAGCAAGTTCAAAGCAGGGCAGCCCCAGGTGGGTCTCCTCCCCGCCATGGACACCCAAGCCTCGCCTCTCGCACTGCTGACCGACCAGCAGGATCTCCCCAAAGGCGAGTGCTCGCTTCTCGCTGACAGCTTTGTCTGCAGTGGTACCTTCTTTCGTTAGCTGTATTTTAATACCTTCAGTTTGGGTGGATTCTGTTTTTATAATGCACAAAGAAATGCTCGTGTGTGGTTTCTAGCCCTGCTTAAGTTGTGGCTGAGAGCGTCGCTTGATGTCCTGTGAGCGAGCACAAGGCTCCATTACCTACTTCTAATAAATAAGAATGTTAGCTTTGGGTACTTTGGTGCCAGATTTTAGCTTTTGTTTCAAACAATATCTTTCCCAAGACTTGATACTAATAGCAAGATTTGTACTTTATTGTTTCATTTCCATAAGAACATTTTTTATGTTGTATGTAAGGACGTTTTCAACTGAAATGCTGCAGTATTTGCTAGCTCATGCCTAGACACCCTGAGCAGAAACACAAGTTGTCTGCCATCTGGAAGAGCTCATGCTGTTTGTTTTGCTCCTCCTACCCGAACTGGATGAAGTACATAAACCAAAAAGCAATAAGAATAGTAATAAGAATAAAGCTAACAATCCAGGTCACCAGCAGAATGGGAAAGGAATCTGTGCCTGTATATACATGGGAGGCCATAGTTGATGTTCCCATTGCAATATAACTCCAAAAATGCAGTACGCATCAGTCTTTTACACCACTGCAGTGCCAAATTCAACGTGGGGACTTTTAACTTGCCTTTTGATTTTCACTGTAAAACCTGCCTTTGGCTCTAACTCTCATCGCCTCGCTAGCACGCAAATAATGACTGACGGCGGCAAAAGCAGCGCGCTGTCTGTCCTGTTCCACTAGGAGCCTGCGTGTAGCTGCTCCCTCACCAGAGCTCCTGGCACGTGGAGTCACAAGCTGCCCCTTCCTCTGCTTAACTCCTCCTTGGAGAAACACCTACAGCACTGTTCCTTAACCTTGGTTCAGCACACGCTGAAAATATCAGGAGAGGGAAAGGCAAATGAGTTATTTTGCTGTAATGAACCCAAGGAAAATAAGTTTGAGACTAAATGGCTCCCACACATGACAGATGGGTTCATGGTGGCTGACCTCATTTTTTCAGTTCCAATTTGTTTTGCACTGGCAGCTGGAGCAACTGTGAGCACGAAATACACCCAGGGCCGTCCTTAATGCCATTCTCTTAGAGCAGTCTGAATACAGAGCAATCATATTCAGTTGGTATTAGTGCAGATCAGCAAAATTTGCTCTGTAATAGCATATAAGAGTGTAACTGAGAGATCAGTCTGGCTGTCTAATTAGATTTCATGTTCATTCATTTAAATCGAACCCTAGTATGCAGAATTATCTTTGATTAGAAGTCAACTCCAATTCTACTCATCATTGATTATTCTTTATGTCAATTAAAGAATTAATTAAAAGCAAAGCCCCCTGCCATTCAAGTGCCAGAAAATAACATAAAGAAAAGCATTTCTGGACTTTAGCTGAGAATGATCATCTTGTGCTCGAAATCCACCTTTCACTGCATCTGCAACAGTGGTTCAGTGCGAGTGACCCATGCCTGTAGTGAATCATACTGTCATTTTGGCAGTGCTGTGTGGGAGTAAATCTGGAAGACTTTGTGCTATGGTCTTATCTATCCCTCTATCAGGAGATAAATTAAAAGGTGTGATCTTGTAAGAAGTAACAAAACTAGCAGGATGCAAAATGGGCTGTGGGAATTATTTCGTCTAGCAGCAGCCTGGCTGCTTCTCTACCTCTTCCACCTTAAGCAGATGACCACTGTACAGTTGACCACACGTACTGGATGGAATTGCAATTTCTCAGCAGAGATCACAAAAAGTGATAAACCTATCCTGCACTGTTGCCATCATTAACAGTAGGAGTTACGGACTTAGCAGTCCTAGGTGACGACGAGCAGTGCTGTCCCTTACTGACCAACTATAACATTTGGACAAGCCCGTGAGTAAGAACAGAAAAGAACTGGGGCAAGCCAGCCCTGATGTAACTATGTGTGACTCCAAAAATCCATGACGACACCGATCAGTGACCTAAAGTTGTATGTCAAGTGTAAGCAGTAGAGTGGACTGACTTTCTCACACTGTGTAAGAAAGGAACATAAAAATCTTCCCACTGTCAGGAGAGAAAAGCAATGACCCAGCAGTGTTTAATATAAAACCATCCTTCAGAGTGCTGCTTTCTTTTATTACTTTGCACCAGTGTTTCTTCTGTTTACAACCCTCATTTTGTGCAGAGAGCAGCAGCACAGGCAAGGGTAGCAAGCTGAGGCCACCTCTTTGCATGTGCGAGGAAGTAAATGCATCAGGCTCTGTGTAGGATGGCCCAGGTAACCAGTGGGCTGCTCTAGAGATTATTGGTTTTGCTCCAGCCAAGACAGACAAGTCATTGCCATACTCTGTATCCACTCCAGGTACGCACTAATATAAGCATGAGTGGGATAAATTAAACAAGTGAGACAGGATTTTCATCCCTGAAAGTAGAACATCACTGTTGTCAAATCCTTTCAGTTGCTAATGAGATACAAACACTTTGCTGCTCCTCTTTAAATACGTGGGATTAGGGAGACTTAAAATGCCTTGGATATTTACATGCTAGTTCTGTTTCGAGGAGTGTCTTAATGGCACATTGCCCATTAATATAGTCTTGAAGAGACATTGCTGCATGTTTTAGGACAGAACATTGTCCTTAAAGCTGGACATTCTTGTCCCAGGTATGAATATTGCAGCAGTATATTTATTTTATCTTTTCAACACTTCACAAGTGTGTCCCTTTCAAAAGCATTGCCATAAAAGTCCTGTGTTACTTCATTTATACTTTGCCACGGCATATGGCTGAAGCTCTCTTCTAGTACATCAAGCAGCTGAACACTGTCCATGCGCGATCAAGAGAGGCTGTGCGCTCTGATGTAACTCTTGTTTCTTGGCTGCAGCTCATCTACATTCACAACTTGAATCTTACATTAGACAGGAGCTGACATATATGATTGACTTTTTTTTTTTTATTATTTAAAGTTATGGCAGAGGTTATTATTCTTCTGACTACAATCTTTTCAACTTTAAAAGCTCTCAGAGGTGTGGGAGACAACAGCACACATCTATCAGTGCAATGCCGTGGTAGAGGCTGGTCTGTGCCTGTTGCCATTAGTGCTGGAGAACAATCCCAAACAGACGTAGTTTACTGCTACAGACACAGCCAATACCTGATGAGACTCTTAAGTATGTTTTAAGTAGAGCTAGTCAGGTTAAATTGGCAAATTTCATCTGTAGTGAATGTTTAAAAAAAAAAAAAAAGAAATCTTGAGTTTCAAATGCCATACACTCCAGCCACGCTGTAAGATTAATTACCTTTTAAGTCTTTTTAGATACAGATACATTAAGGATAAACCAAGGCTGGATTAAGCAGATCTGACAGCATTTATTATTGCTGAAATACAAGGTAATTTTCTCGTGTAGGTTTTCATCGCATAGATTAAGGCTGCATGTGTCTCAGAACCGCCCTGCTTTTCCACATTTTGCCATTTAAAGAAGAAACCCATCGGGGCCATTGCAGGCTAATGAAAATTTTATAGGGATGGCACTGCACTTTGTCCTCCACGGTCCTCCTGCTCTTTCCTCATTTCGTCCTCTGCTGAGGTTTCTGCATTTTCCAACTCACATAACAGTAATAATGTGCTGTCATTCTGGGTACAGGAAAATGAGGACACAACGACTTTCTCCCATCTCTTGTTTCCTCCGAGGGAAAACTCCGTTGTCCTTTCACCAATGGAAGGAATCACCTTTCCTGCCTGGTGGCAGCACGACGTGCCCTCCAAGCACGTGGCTGGCGCCGGCTGTTCCAGAGAGCAGCCAGTGCTTTAACCGTGAAACGCGCGCTTGCGAGGCGCTCGGCTCCGCAGAGGTGAGCCACGGCTGCCCCGACGTACGGCCTTCGCCGTCGCCACATCTTCCTCATCCGGGAGGGTGGAGGATCATTCTCCAGCCTTGGCAACAGCTGAAGTCTTACCATTTTTAATACGGCCTTGGTTTGGTTTTGTGTAGCACAGATGACTTGGTGAGCGTTTCCAGCTCTTGGGTTTATTAATCTAAACTTCTAACAAACCAGTCACCTGTTTACTTTGGCAGATGTCTATTCTTACTAAAAAGATTGTCTGTATATCTAAATAGATGTGGTCTGCAAGCGTTACGCTGAATTCAGGAAAACGTCTCATGCTTCAAAGAGCACCTCACAGCCAGTTGCTTCCTAGCCCACAATCAGCTCTATGCAAAAACCCAAGTCCTTCTTTGAACTAACAAAATGGTATTTTGTGGACGTACTGAACGAGACAAGGAAAGGGCATTCATTCATGCAGGACTTGACACATCATACACTTGATTGAGCAGCAGCGTTTTTCAACAGCACCATCACCCACAAACGTGCCTGTACATTTGGGAACGCACACGGGGATGGCTGTTGCTACCATAATCTAACGATGCTTGCAGCGATGAGCAGAGAAGAAGGTGTCCCCGTACCCAGGAAGATTCCTTGGCCAAAGACTACTTGCTGGGATGCTATTGCGCAAAGGCGTAACGTATGCCCTACTTCTGTAGCACAATTAAAGTTTTAAAACCAAACATTCTTAACGTAAATACAAACAGAGGATGTCAAGTTACTTAATTATGGAAAAGGTATTTTCCCTCATGCCATACAATTAGAAAATGCCCGTCAGACGTTGAACACGGAGCTGCATCTACCTTCCCACCTGCCTGCCCGAGACAGTACCAAGGACCAGAGCCACGATGGCAGCCCCACGCACGAGCCCTGCTCCCCAGGGCTCTGAGGCATCTTAAAAGGGTGCATCCACTACAAACCACATTTTTCCTCTGTTTTGCTTCAGTCTTCTGGCAGGGGTAAGATAAATTTGACAGAGGGGAGAGATGCCTCATTGAGGGACAGACCAAGTGGTTTTGGCTGCTCAGAGGCTGAAATGGTATTTCAGGAAAAGGGAAAGGAGGCGGCAGCGCTTAACCTTGCCCCATCTGTTGAAGTACAAACCTCCCACGGGTATTTGCAGGTGCTTATTTGCCTGTCTGTCTCCAACAGATTTCACAGCAAGTGAGTTCCTTCCTTTGGTCAGCTTGAACAGTAAGGTTTAAGTAGGAATAAGCAGGGTTGACTTTGTGTGGTTGTGAAGGCAAGCCACATGAATACATGTAGACAAGCTAAAACCAGAACCTCAGTGATGACTGGATAGATTTTCTCTGCTGCAGCTCCTCAAGCTTTTTTGGAGTTGATGGATAGCTTGAAGTTTTCCCATCAGTGATATTTTTAGGACAACATCAAGTCTGACAAATCTCTGGGTGTTGCAGCTAAGTGGGTTTGTTTGTTTGTTTGAATTAAAAAAAAATAGAAGCGCCTTGGAGAAGCGATTAATTGAAATCGATCTGGTGTCGCTGAAGGTCTACCAGCAGGCTGCCCAGCCTGGGAAGCTCCAGCGGCTGCAGCTAATGGGGCTGCTCGAGGGCTGGCAAAGAGGGCACGCTGTGAGCAGAGGGACAGCAGTAATGAGGTGGCTGCTGGCTCTGCCAGGCAAGCTCAGCTCACGGGAGGCATCAGAGACCGTACTGTTTCCGATGCTTTAAGAGGGCTGGAAGATGAAATGTCCTATTGTGACTACTTCATGGGTTGCGCTGGTTCCAGGGAACTGTCAGCTTCAATTTGTGCCTCCCGTTGAAGAGAAGAAAGATGCTCCCGTACTTCTGTGCTAATCCATCATTTCTTTTGTGCTGGTTGGGGGGTAGAAATTAGAGGATACCCTTGCAACATAGAAACACAGCAGAAAAAAGACAACTTTAAAGGAAAAAACAGATAGTTCTTGCGTCACGCTTAGAGGACTTGCTTCTTACAAAGGCCACTGGGTGCAGAGCTTGAATACAAAGACCAAGGCGAGGTCTGTGCTCGGGGCTGCCAAAAGGCAACCGAAGAGTGCCAAGGGACCTGCTCTTCTCCGCGCCTTGCAGTGAGCGGGGCAGCATGTCCTGGCACCTGCTTTTTGCTCATGGCTGGGCTACAGCCTGATTCTGGGTGCCTCGCTGCCCCTTCCCAATTAACCTGGACCTGGTCGGGAAGGGGGGTCATTTTTCTTCCCAACAGCACCAGACCCAGCAGCGAAGATACTTAAAAGATACAGCTGGAGAGCTAAAACTCAGGGAACCGAATGCAACTCCCTGGATGCGGCCCTGGGCTGTCGGGGCGCTAAGCTGAGATGCAATAAAAGCATCTAAATAAATAAGTAAATAAGTAAATAAAGCATCCAAATAAAAGCACCGCGATGAAACAAGAGCAGCACAAGGTGCTGCGGGGAGCAAACACACAGGGCCCCCGCTCAGCCCTCGGCGCTCCCCTGCGCGCAGCCTGCCCTCCCTCGGGGGCACGGTCCGTGCACAAAGGAGCTGGTGCGTCCGCTTGCTCATCATCGTTTCCAAAATCTCTTACCGAGAAACTTCTTTAACAGCCCCCCCCCACCCCCAGAAAAGCAGCAAGCACTGGAAGTCGAAAGGGCAAAACCAGTGACCTCCTGCTAGGTGGGAGAACAGCCAGATTTCTTAGCATTTTGTTAATAGAGTCATCCAGGAACCGCACAGCTTGAAAGTGATGTGACAGGCCCCTGTCCGACACTAATTCACGTCCTGGTCGTCTCTTAGAAGCCAGTGCCCGGAGCGTGCATACAGGCATCGCTCTCCTCCCCGCCCTCCTCGCCTGCTTGCAGCTGACGCTCTGCGCCGGTTGCACGGCTGCAGACACAAGCCGCCCACCTCCCCTGCTCGCAGCTTAGCTCGGCCGAGGGAAACTACCCCAGCGAGCGGGTTGTCCACGAGCAGCTTGTCCCTGCCACACGTCTAGCACGGGAAGAAAAGCCAGAGCAGCCATCCCTTTTTTGGAAAAAGCAAACGCTGCCTCTCGTCTTCACTCCCACTTCTTCCCAGCGGGGAAGCAGGGCAGCCCTCCTCTGGCACCCTTCCCCACAGCGGGCGCTGCCTGCGAGCTACCTTTCTTCTTGCTGGGGTTTAAAAGAATCAAGGAGCGGGAGGTAGTCCTGCGTGGTTCCTGAATGCACCGCCGCCAGTTTTGGGGCCATGCTGTCACCCTGAGCGATTGCTCTGTGATAAAATAAAATGTAGTTGATAAAACAAAATACGGTTGAATGAAATGGTCACGTGCCTTGAGACCACAAAGAGGTACAGCAACCTTCTCACTTAGGGACGCTGGGTATCTCTCCTGCACAAATCACAGACTTCTCCCATTACGCATTCCCAAATGTTTAAGAAATATTAATTCTGTTACAGAAAGCCCCTGAGATGTAACTGCACTGTTATTCTGGAGAGGAGTAAAGAGACACGGAAAAGCTAATCGCTCTGTTCCTTAAGCAGGAACCTGGAAATAAATTCAACCTGTTGCTTCTTAAAAAGAAAAACAAAGCAAGCAAACAAACAACCGACAAAAAAAAACCAGCCGCACCCTACCACGGAAGTGCTGGTGGATGTCAAAATTTAAACCAGCATCAGGTTATGGATGTGGGATTTTAAAAGTCCACGCCGCACGAGTGCTTGTCTGCGCTAACAGGCAGCATAGACACCATCTTAAGTGGCTGTCCTAGTGATTTAGCTACTGGCTGAGAAAATGCTGAATTTACGGAAGGAAGGATGCATTTGGCGCCTTTAGACTCACGCTGTCCGATATATACCCACCCGTACTTACTGATGTGTGGAGACTGGCGTGGAGCGATCTGCCGCGTGTGCCTGTTATGGTTGTAAAGCAGGGCTTCTCATTCGTCCCAGTGGACACCGTCCTCCAGTCTGGCCACGATAAACCAGATCACGTTATATCTGTCTCCGTTGTATGAAGAGCTAACATAGGGAATATCCCAGAGAAGGCTGGGCGGCAAGCACAGAAATCTTCCAGGAAAGACACCTTCCTCTTGCCCTTTCCTCAAGCTCCCTGTTTGGGTATGATCCCACTTTTTGTTTATTTGGAAGGAGAGCGATGCTTGTGAAACCTAATTAGCCATCGGAGAACACGAAGATAATATTCCTGCTTGGGAGCATTCCGTGCCCGGGGCTCCAGCTGCATGACAGCAGCTAAAACATGGTAATTAAGATGAGCGTGGCAGAATGCATGGCCAGACTAATGAATGCAGAAATCACGCTGAAAATACATTCAGCTCTTAACAGAGGGATGCATGAAAGGGCGCGGAGGCAGAATGGCCACACACACACACAAACACACGCACAGTTTCCAGAAAGCTTTTTGAAACTTTGAATGAGAGACAGCAAAATGCCCAGTTACCCAGCAATACGAAGACCAGTCATAGGGTTAGGGTGACCTTTTGCAACCAGGGCATTCAAAGGTAAACCGAAGAGCAATGCCAGTGTGTAACATGTTTGCATCAGTTCTCGGGAATGAGCCAGAGACTGAAAGGAGAACTTAAGAGGGTCTAAGCTTTTCTCAAACCAGCAATACCACGAAAGCTTGCTGGAAATAAAAAGACAGGACCCAAGGAAACGTTGAGACTTTTTTTTTTTTTGAATGGAAACAAGGCTAAGCACTTCCACGCACTGCAAGAAAATATTAAAACGGTTCCACCACGCAGCCTTCCGTATCCCTTAACGGACACCCCCGGCCAAGATTTTCTTCACGTTCCCAGCCTAAAACCGCACACGATGAAGTCCGCAGGAGCCTGTTCTCCCTCCCCAAAAACCCGAGGCCGCTTTCCCGCCAGCACCGCTCCGGCCCCGCAGCCCCTCGGGCTCAGCTCGGCCACTTCGGGAGCTGGAAGCGCCGCGTCCCTCTCCCCCCGGCGGCTCCCCTCG
>VXAL01009314.1:182647-246068 GCA_013399475.1 Chauna torquata
AGGAGAGGGGCAGGGGGTGCCTGCCGCGGGTCCCTGTCCCCGTCCGTGGGCTGCTCGCTGTCCCCTCCGCTGCGTTCAGTAGCGGGCACGCAAGCAGGCCCAACACTGGGGTATTGCGAGGGCTGAAAACAGCAGTTAAAGGTGAGGATAGAGGAAGGAACGTGCCAATGAACGGGACTAACATTTCTTCCTTTGAGCCCTCTCTCACTGCATCGCACTGAGAAAGACAAAAAGGCAGAAATGCTGCATTTTCCCAGAGATTGTAGGGTATTTTCTTCAGTTTCAGTCCTCCATGCAAAATGTACAGTCCTCGCTGCTATAAATGCATCTCTCTGTACAGGTAAGGATTCTGAACATATTTATTGCTGGCCTTAGGGCTTCGCCCTTTCTGTTCCACAGCTCTCTTTTGTACGGGGCTTTGCTTCAGCCATCACCCAACAGAAGTACCAAACGCCCCTGTCATGTTTTCTGCATGATTTTCTATCCCTCTTCCAACATTTCAAGCTGCTGCAGAGTCCTTCAACAAGCTCTCCCTTGTGTCTCTGAAACAGCTCCAAGTGCCTCTTTTGGGAACCCCTGGCAAGGCTGTGAGTTTGGTAAATTGATGCAATTTGGAAGGCGGCTTGAGGAGGCACTACTGGTGCTCTCCCTGTATGCCCGTACCTTTCTCCATTTGGGTCAGATTCACCCTTTCAAATGCAGATGTTGTCGGTGGAGCACACAGACCTGTCACACTGAGGATGATAGTGTGTGGGGAAGTAAGCGTGTGAAATGACAACAAAGAATAAGAGTTTGGGTTTCACAAAGCATTGTTCTCAGAGAAAGAAAAACTCACCGAATAAAAAAAATCCAAGCTGCCAATTCCAGCTGACCTATAATCTCAAGTAATTTTCAGCAGTAATAGTGAACATGTGGTATTTATATTGTATGCTGAAAATAAACAGCACCCCGTAGCCTTCAGAAGTAGAAATGAGAGAAAACGACTCCAGATTCAGTAAAAGCATAAATGGATGCTCTTCGCAGGGGTGTGCGGACCTCTGGGACCTGCCGGCCGCTCCCAAGCTTTCTGAGTTCACACGGGCTCGGCAGCAGCCCTGGGGGTGATGTTTCCAGAGGCACCCACTCCTCCACTGGGAGAAGCGCAGGGGCCACTGCCGGCACAGCGGTACTGCTGTAGCTTCCAGGGCACGTTTTTAGGGTCGTCTTTGTGCGTCTGTGCCTGAGCAAGCTACGGCCCTGCTTCACGTGTTTCGCACAGGACGTGAACTGGGAGGGCAAGGCGGAGAAGTCGCTTTCTGGAAAAAAGCAGCTGCGCGCTTCGGGCTGTGGAATGTCAGGGGAAGAGGAGAGGGAATATTTGTGGCAATGCTGAAAGCTATAAATGTCTCATCATGCATACTTAATATGCTTTTGAGTCCATTTCAGCCTTTTAGGGGGTGGCAGCTCACACTGTGGAACTCTGGTTAATTTGTTACAGGTTTTCAGTGCTGTCTACTAATTGCAGCATCCTACTCCAACCTTGAGCCTCCTGCAGTAGTTCCTGGCAATTACTCTGTGTGCCCCGTGTTGCAAATTCCCTCTGGCCCTGTCAGTCTTATCGAAAGATAAGGAGACTTTTTGGACCTAAGGTTGCAGACGCAAATGCTTCCTTCATTTGCAGCCTCCTCTTTCAAGGAAATATTCTCAATCCTATGCAAATACATGCGCTGGGGGATGTATGAGCTGTTTCTCTTGGTTTCTCAATACAGTTTTGCATAGCAAATGCGGAAATCTAATTCCCTCCTCTCTGTCACCCCCAACCCTACATGCATTCCCACTTCCCTGCTCCCAGGGCTGTTGCTTGTTGAGGCTGCTAGGAGGCTGAGTAGGTTTAAGGATGTTTTAGATAAATCTTTGCTCCACACAGCCCCTCTGAACACACATTCATCCTGACACACATGCTTCTGAAAGGATCGGGTCAGTCATTCCACGTGTGTCTTGTTTTGCTAATTCAGTGGAAAATGCCAGAGAGCTCTGCCTCCCTCCGTCATTAGGCAGCAACTGAAGCTGCCATTGCGTTGTGGCTCTGATCATGCTACTACTCCTATAAATTATTCACTGGATCGCAGTGTAATCTGCTGTTATGTTAAAACCAGGTCAGCATGGACGTCCCCAGTGCAATTTCTAAGTGACAGCAGCAAATCTCATTCTGGCTCTGTCTCCAGAAAACAGAGTGACCTCTCCAAAACAGCAATTGCCAATTGTGCTGCACTTAATCTCCCTGCCAGCTTCCGTGCATCTTTACAAACACCAGTTCCCAGCAATGGCAGCCCCAAGTTATTCTTGAGAGATCTAAGCCTAAGGTCTTAAATTACCTGCTGGGCTTTACAGGAGCATTTTGCTTTCTATTAGCCTTTGCTCCCAGGCCAAAGGGCAAATCAGGATTTCCAGGGAAGAGATTAGAGCATGCCTAAATGCTGTGCTCCTCCCAGACACCTGGAAGGCTTCTTGCAAGGGCTGAGCAGGATTTTCTGGCTGATACACTTCATTGAATCACAGAATGGTTTGGGTTGGAAGGGACCTCAAAGACCATCCGGTTCCAAACCCCTGCCATGGGCAGGGATGCCACCCACTAGACCAGGTTGCCCAAAGCCCCATCCAGCCTGGCCTTGAGCACTTCCAGGGATGGGGCATCCACAGCTTCTCTGGGCAGCCTGTTCCAGTGCCTCACCACCCTCAGCATTAAAATCTCTTCCTAATGTCTAATCTAAACCTAGCCCCTTTTAGTTTAATGCCTTTACCCCTTGTCCTATCACTACACTCCCTGATACAGATCCCCTCTCCAGCTTTCCTGTAGGCGCCCTTTAGGTACTGGCCCCTTTACACACCACTCTGGGTGGGGAATATAATGACAAGTATTTCAGTTTTGCCATTGTCGCAAATCAGCAGAACAGGAGGACCAAAGCAATGGCCTTCAGGTCCACTGCAGCTGTCCTCTAGAGAAATCTGGAAAGATGGAGGTCTTGGGGAACCCTCTTCACCCCATAAACTACTCTGAGAGAAGACCCTGTGAGGACCCCGATGAGAGTGTGGGGTATAGCTGTACCTTCCATGGTGTGCCACGGGGACGTATGTCTGTCATGCAGATACAGAGGCTTAACCCAGTCCTGGGTGATTTCAGACACCTGAAAGTGGGGGCTGGTGGTGGCAGACGACTCAGCGGCAATGCTCAGCAGACCATGCAGGCAGCAATTTGCATGGACTTCTCTTGTTAGCGTTTTCGGATCAGCGAGAGGCCAGAGGAAGTGGCCACCAGGCGGTGGCTTGGAGCTTTGGATATCTGAGGTAGATTAGGCCTGCCCTAGCCTTTAAGGAAGACTAGTTGTACTGCTTTTCCCAGCTAAACATACTTCTGCGTTGCCACAACTCTCCTGCTCTCTGCACCTCACCCTGCCCATCTTGCTCCTTGGGTTGACTCTGTTCCCGTATTTCTACCTTCTCTGCCAGACGAGCCTGCTCAGTACATCTGGCTTGTGCTCACCGTCATCCTGTAACTCTTCTTGCTCTCCTTCTAAAAGCTTTTGATACCCACTTGTTTTTCGCTGCTTACATCCTCTAACCACTGTGCAACCATTTCCCCCCTTTTACTTCCCATTGCTGTATTGCTGCTCCACCCTCAAGTTCCTCATTTTACTTTCTTCTTCATGTCACTTTTGCAAAACTTTCCACCTGCAGCTCTCAGGGCACTTTATGGAAAAATAGGGTCACTTGAGCTGATGTTCTGTGGTGGTTCAGGAACTGATTCAATCTCCTGGGACCACTGACCAGATGCTTGGCACAGCTGGATCTTTGGGAATGACTGAAGTGTATGTGATAAGCTGGGAGTGCCCTGTGGCAGGGTGGTCAGGACACACTTAGTGTATCAAGGAAAAGCAACATAAGGGTGAGGAGGTAGAGGGCTAGGGACAGAAAGGGGAGTTGCCTTTAGCTTTTAACGCACCACAAGAGATAACGCTTTCCATAAGTGGTCCTTCTTTTATCTCCTTTTCATCGCACCCTGCTGCATTTGTGGTGGTCTGAGATAGCTGCTTTCAGGGCAAGAACACGTCCCACCGACCGCCTGTGTATTCACCAGCATCTGAAGACAGCAAGTTCACTTCAGGAGGCGTGTTCGCGAGCATACACCCTACCTGCCCTCACATACGTAACTTAGGGGAGCAGGGGAAAGGAGCCACCAATTACACCATTTTCCCCCCCAGAACCATCCCCCTTCAAAATCAGCCCTGATGGGCTCCAGCCCCTCTCCTTGGCAGGTTTTTGGTGGCAATGGCGAGGAGCTCACGGGCGGGCTGGAGGGAGCAGCACATTCCAGCTGCTCAGCCTGCTTAGCAACCAGGGCTGGCTGAGCCGCTCTTAGCACACGCCAAGTGTGTGGATGGCATGTCTATTACTGCAGCTTTAGCCTTATTTTTGTCCCCCCGTTGTTTTTGAAATGCGTTCCTTGTTTTCTAATTAATGTGCACATAGAACTGCTGGAAAATTATTTCACTTTCCTGGACAGCTGGAAGTCAGCAATGCGATGCGATGATCAAAGCCATTGTAGTGATCAGAGATCTAAAGCGGCAGGTATGGTGCTGTCAGGCTGCTTTTGGGGAGTGCAGCTGTCAGCCTCTTCTGTGCTGCTGGCGACGAGCTGGTTCGAAGCCTTGCTGCTGGACAGCCTCGAAACCCTCAGAGGAGTGTGGAGAGTGGGGGGCTTCCCGCAGGTCTGCAGCGCGAGGTACCTGCCCGCATCTGCCGTACGGGTCAAGTGTTCTTCCCACTACAGCCGACGCACACAAGATCGAGAGGTCCTGTCAAACCATCTCTGGGAAAGGATTCATCTTTGTGGACAGCAGGATGATCTGGGCCAAGCTTCCCTGTTGGGATCCTCCTGAATCTTTAAGTCATCTCTTGGCTCCTTCCTGTCTCTTGGCTCTCGAGTGCCCAGATCCAGCTCCCTGCCCCAAACCTCACCTTCCATCAATGCAGCAGTCTGAGGTCCCGCTACATTTGGGGTCTCTCAGGGACTGATGCCATCTCCTCCCAGTAGTGGCCACTGCTGAAACTTGCTGGCTGCAGCAGAACTGCAGTTTAAATGTGGAGCCAACCCGTGTTCACCTCCAGGCTCCCCTTGCAGCCTCACCTGCACTTGAGAGGCAAATTTTGGGCAAGCTCTGGAGCACAGAGGAGGAGAAAGCCTTCCTCTGCAGATGCCCAAGCACATTCTTTGCACTGTGAACTGCAGGCACCGGTGTGGCTGGGCCAGCTCCATCCCCATCCACCCTGCGTTACCAAGCACGCATTTGGCCTGGAAGGACCAATGGTCACGAAGGGCAGTTATTACACGGAGAGAGGCACTGTGGGACATGTTACCAACCACTGAAGGTATCCTTGGTCAGGGCTTTGGTCTGCTTTGCTGTGCCCTCCAGCAGCAGCACAGAGACGGCCTCTGCCTTCCTCCTTCTGTGTGTCCCACAGGTCACAACAAGAAGGCAAAGAAACAGTAGGGATGAAGAGCATGGTCTGGGGAAAATGATGGTCAGGTATGAGAAGGATGCAAAGGCTGGGGTGGAGGAGAAGGAGCCAGACAGTTTCAAAATCAAGTGCCCTGTATGAAGGCTGCAGTGCTGGACATCTGGATTCCTGCCAGTTCCTAACATGACGGTTTCTTAATAGAAACCCAAGAAGAGTCCTCTGGGGCAAAGGCTCCAAGCAATTTCCATCCTCAGTGTAAAACCACAGTTGCCCAGAAATCACTTCCAGACAGACGACAGCACAGTGACCCATGCTGGGTCCCCAGCGCAAACGGCAACGCGAGCCGACGGCGCTCCTCCCTCCTCGTCCTGGGCTGCAGGATCGCAGCGCAGAGCAACGATCTTCATAACCCTTCTGCTTCCGAGATACCCCACAGCCCTCTTTTCCTCATCGCCGCATATTTCTGTGGCTTAAATATAGCAGATACAAAACAAGTGCAGCGCACATGAAATGCCATTCGGGGGAGCGCGCTGAACACGCTGCCTGTGTAATGTAAGGAGCCCAAAGAGCATCTGCCAAATATTTGGGCTGAGATTCCAAAGCAGAGGGTGGTCCTCAGCGGTGACCAAGCCTTTAGTCCAGTACTCTGTGCATCTTTCTGGGGGGATGCCTGTCTGTCCAGCCTGCCCTTCGTGTGGGGATGTTTAACTGCATGCAGGAGCGGCTTCCTCCAGGGAAGGTGAAGGACAGCTTCTAGTGCCGTGCGAGGGAAACCGAGTTTCAAAAATTGCAAAAGATACGTGCTGTAAAGCAAAGAAATAGTGCTTCCCTAGGGGCGTGGTGTGGTGGTGTAGCGGAGGTTACATGACACCAGTGAAACGAGGCCAGTTTTTGAACACCTGACCCTGGGTACTATTTTCAGCGCAGTGATTTTTGAAGCGATTAATGACAACAGCTTGGCACTAATCAGCGGCTGGTGTTGCTGATTAAGCTAACTCTTCCTTGGCTCATGGCCGGCATCAGGAATAGAAAGGGCAGGAAGCTCCCCAGAGCGATAGGAGAGGCAGAGCAGCTCAGGATCTTCCAAGCTGCCTGATTTGCCGTGGGAAAATTCAAAAAAAAAAAAAAAAAAAANATCCAGAGCTCCAGAGCTGTGCTCAGCAGTGCTGGAGGACTCTGCTTGTCCTGTGGCTTCGTTTATCTTTGACAGTATTTTTATATGGACTCTTTTCAACATTTCCACCCCTCTCATAATAAAAAAGAGCCTCACTTGTTAAATGTGTGCTAGCATTGCCACTGTGGCACTCCTCACATATGTTTGCCATGGGATCTCAGAGATGCTGTCTAGCTTCAAATCTATGTACATCTGTAAAATCTTTCTGCAAGATGCACATGGGAAGGAAATCTGTCAGCCTAGTGCGAATGCCGCTCGTTATGACCTGATCCACCAGTCCTGACGAAACCAAAGGTCCCCAGATCATTCAATTTATAAATAAGACAGCTTCTCCAGATGCCACCCCAAAAGTCGGTGATTCCCTAGAGGAAGCAGATTCTGCTGTCTCCACTCTGTACATCATCACCATTAAGAAACTGCAGTGAGCTCTGGTCGGCTGATGTTTGAGGCAGAAAAAGATCTCGTTTGCTCTATGCTACCTCTGTTAGCCCCATAATATTACCTGGGTCCTCTCATATCTTTTTCTTTTTTCTTCCCAAGTGAGAAAATCTAGTATGTGGGATTCTGAAACTCAAAGAGAGCTCGCAATCTTCAAGGCTGCGTTTCTACACAGTCGCAGCAAGCATGCTAAAATAAGCACAGTGCCTTGTAGGTCACATCCATGCTCCCAGCAGAACTATTCCACCTCCCCGGGCTAGCACGGAGCGAGAAGGATCCGAATGAAACTGCATTTGCTCTGTGGAGTTTGTGTGCTGAGTGATGCTCACATGATGAAATGGGAGGTGTCGCAAGTGCTCGCGTGCAACACTACGTGCACCTCAGGCAGGCACGGGCTTTTGGGGAAGTTTTGGGTTTTGCTTCCTAGGGCGGTCATTTCACCAAGGGTCCTGGGTCAAGGAGGGGCTTGAGTATTTTCAGTGTCTTTCCTTCTCTGTGGGGTGGATCGTTATTAATTATAGGCAGGCTCCTCCTCGATTTTTGTCTTTCCATCTCTTTACCGACTGTTTGAGTTCTAGGCATCATTTCCAAGCTCCAGGTCTCTGAACTCTCCAATTTCCAGGCTTGTTGCAATTAAACCAGCGTGAGCCAACGCCATCCCCCTTTCCTATTCGTAAGTTATGCAGCATAAGCCTGTTGTGCTCAGGATTTCCTGGCAGGTTTGATTCACCCAGCCGCAACCTGCACAGGGATATCAGTGGCACTGCACAGAGTGAATGCTTTCTTGCACCCTCCCCACCCTTGGCAGAAGCTCCGTAGGTGCAGCTAGGCATTTCACCGGCGAGGAAGGGTTGTTTTTCCACGGTGGCAGCCACAGCAGGGCCCCCTTTCTAATCACTTCACCGCTCTGAGATGGCAGGTCCAAGCTTTGGAAAGGATGCTTAAAATCCTGCGGGGCCTGATGACGCCTCTCACCCCCCATGTGATGGTGAAAGTCCTACCATCGGGAAACCATCCCGCTATCAGCCTCGTAGTGCCTCGGCGACGTTGCCAAGCGCTTGACTACTCTTTCCTGTCCCTTTAATTCCTGTGCTGGTGCTGTTTTCTCTCATTTTTACTCACAGCCTTTAACTCTGCACTTCCTGACCGGGTTGTTTTGTGCGTGTCACGCCCTTGGCGCACCAGCCACAAACCTTTGTTTTCAGCTCACATGCAGGCGGAAGCCCGTTCCGCAGGCAGCGAGCTGTGCCTTGCATCGCTAAAGGGGTGAAGTTGTTTATGCATCAGCTCGCTCTAGCCAGGCCACATTTATTTTGTGACTTTAATAAAGGGACCGGATGACAAAAAAACTTGTGTTTCATGGAGCTGTGTGGGGAGGCTATATAAAAACAGGAACAAAAAGGTGGAAAGGAAGGCAGTTTTGCTTTAAACTTTGGTGAGATGCTGGTTTGGAAAGCCTAGAAGGTTGCCTGAGCACCACCATCTGTGGTCTCTCTCTGGCTTGTAAGTACCTTCTTTTTCTCTGAGGGCTGCTTAAATGCCACTTGTTTATTATTTGACCTGTTTTTTCCCTGCCACTTGTTTATTATTTGACCTGTTTTTTCCCTTGCTGTTGTTACTATTAGTGATCTAGAAATATTGCCGACAAATACAAACCAAACAAGTTGCCATCAGGACACAGAGAAAGGGAAAAAAAAAAAAAGATCAAAGACCTTTAATTAAAAAATAGGGAGACAACAAAGCAGAAAGTGCCTCTGATTTCAATTATTTTTTAATTTCAGGCCTGAAGGACTCAATCATCCCTGCTGCAATGCCCCATTAAAAATAGGACTCCAGCTGCCCTGGGACAGCTGGAAGCAGGGCGGGCTGGTGCGGGGATGTCCGGGGTGGGGACGGGCGTCCCACGCCACCCCCTCACGCCAGAAAAGCTCACGCCTGCCTGCACGGCTCTCTGCCTGCCCATTGACCAAAACCCCGAAGCAGCAGCTGTGCGAAGCAGGTGAGCTGAGCGCTCAGAGTAAACAGGAACAGGCATAGCTGCTCCCCGTAGCGCGGCCTCCTTTCAACGCCGCCCTCACCCTGCGCAGGCTAAGTAGGTCTGTCCGTGTTCCTGGAGAAATGTGCTTAAACCTGAGTTTATAGGCCAAACGCCTCTTATTAAAATCTATCTATCTAGTTCAAGTAAACATCGTTGCCTTGGTGATGGAGAGCTGGGACTTTTCCTTCTCTGAGCTGCAGCGAGCGTGCCGCACGCCTTCTCCATCACTGGGCACATGAGATAAGCTGAAAGGGCAGGTAGGGCTGGTGGGGAGCTGCGGGACCAAGATCTGTGGTCTCCCAGTAGTCAGGGAGCAAAGGCTCCCGCGCTGAACACGCTGCAAGGCTGCTCGTCTTTGCTAAAGACATCCTAGGCATTGGGCGCTCAGGGTGCTGGACGATGGAGACATGTCAAGCTCTGTTTCGGGTGAAAATATAAAAGAAACAATATCTCTGAGGTACACATCTGCGGGAATACAGCGCTACTGTGCACACAGGGATATCCTTAGTAGATGCAGTTCGCTTGAAGTTGCACCAGTTTCTTCGAGGATGAACAGATTTGAGCTTTGAACAGCTATTGCAGGAGTCAGCCTGTTTTTTTGTGAAGGTATGTAGGCTATACTTAGTCACACCCAGCTCTGTGACTTGGGATTTCCATGTACAGTAAGGAAAAAACAATGCTATTGGAGCATAAGTAGATGAAAAAAGTGAAATTATTGATAATACTGAGAAAATACAGAAGTTTTCTACAAACGTTTTTGTTTGCCTGTGGGAAAATATCAGTGCCAGCTTACAGTCCATATCAATGTGAAAATGTTTTTTTTTTCCCTTTACCTTTCCCACAGGAGGATTTTAAATGATAGCTTTGAAGAGAATTATCAAAGTAGCTCTCTGTTGATTTTCAAAAAAACGTTTGAAATACCATGGGTTTTCCAGAGAACTATGACTTAATGTTCTGTCACTGATGGTGTGACAGCCTGGCAGTGGTCCTGGCCTCCTCACGGAATAGCTGATGTAGGAGTCATATAGGCAAAATTAGAGGAGATGGAATACAACTGGCGGCACTCATTAAGGTTTTATAGTAAATAATTGTGTCAATACTAGTACTTCTGTGAGAAGTAAGACTTGGTACTGCATGAGAGCTTGACTAAGAAACTTGAAGTGGGGTAGATCAGTTTGGGGCATGCTGGATGGATTCAAAACAAGTATCACTGACAGAAGTAACCCAGCTGAAGAGTCATCAGGGATGCCAGAGTCTAGCAAGGACCTGCACAGCTTGGTTCTTGTCACTATGGGTTTTAACTCCCTTTATGCCCATCACCTGAAAGGGAACTTCACATTGTGACTGACTGAATATGCAGATGGCCCAATGCCTGGAGAAGTGGTAGATAACTGGGAGAAAAAACAACTGAGAGAGTGAGCTGATTCATCTGGTTTTAATAGGGGCTTATCTGGGAGTGAAGGATATAAAACGTGATTATAGGATAGTGTTGACCCTGTTCTGAGAAATTTTGATGCTGAAAGACTTGAGAATTATAGAGGAAAATCTGATAAGGAGGATACCTACATGTGATGCTGGGACCCAAAGGGACTAAAGAGGTCCTCGTACATATTAACTGACCCTTGAAGTGATCCTGATATTGTATGCATATATATTAAGTAAGAGTGAACATATCACGTAGCTTCTGGATTTGTCCCTTGTGTAACAATCTTGGAGCAGTCTGCTCCATGTTGGTGTGTGCATCTCCAAGGGGTTGGTCCCAAGTAGAACCATGAAAATGCTTAAAAGATTAAAACTCACACTTTATAAAGAAACAGTCATTGACAACAGTCTGTTTGACAAAGGGTAAGAGTGGTGTGAATACAGCCTGCAGGTAGTTATGTGAGGCAAACGCATACAGCAAGAGCAAGTTCTTTGCTCTCCTGGACAAAACGGCAACAAACTCCAAAACCAAGACAAATTAACGCCGAAAGTAAGATGTAGCAGTTTTTAACTGTGACAGTAGCTAACCACTGGGACAACTGAAAAAGGTGCTTGGGAGATGTGCCATCACCCATTTCCAAATTATGCCAGATGTGAAAAAAATAGAAGAAAGCCCATACCCTTAAAGTTATGGTCTGTGCAAAGCTGAAAGTCCTCAGCACCTGACAAATGGCTCCATCTGGCCTGAAAGCTTATGACCAGGTTTTGACTGGTGCACATGTCTCTGCATCTTGAGGTTTCAGGTGTCACAGCAAGTGCTGGGTCTGCTTCACATTCCCTCCGAGGTAGCAGGGAAGGCACACCCAGACCCCAGCGCTAGCAAGGTTCTGACAGAAGTAGATTTCTTGTATAGTTACCCAAGGACACCGTTTTAATTTCCAGTCTCAACCTAAGCAAGCTTAAGAGCACAGATGCTGGCACAGCCCTCTGCAAGATTAATATATTTAGGGGAGTTCAGACGCTGAGCTGTGCTTCTCCTAACCCTAGCTGGGAAGATGAACATCCTACCCTGGGTAAGAAGAGCAGGTCCACCCGCAGCATGGGTGCATCTGCATGGTCTCAGGAGCTCAGCCGAAGCACAACAGGGGCCAGCAGCAGACCCACGCAGGATTTTGGCAGGCACAGCTCTGCCCCCACACCCAGGTTGGCGCTGGAAGAGGTTCCTGTGTCTGTTGTTGCCCGTTTCTCCCCACCCCGCCCTGTAATCGAAACGAGCATCGCTCCTCCCTGTGCCGATCCCACCCAGCCCGGGGGAGCGAGCTGGGTTGTCCAGGCAGGGTCAACAGCGCTCCAGCTCTAACAGCCAAAAATGTAATGTTTGCCTGCTAACTCCTTCAAGGGAATGGAGAGAGGGCTGAAGGGGAAGGCAAGCGCCGAGCCTCGTTAATCCGGGGCTTCCAGCTGGCAAGTTTGGGAGCCAGCACTCTGGCTGAGAGAGCAGCTGGGGTGAATTTGTCCTCAGTTGCACACAGATGAATGGAAGAGGCTGCTAGGCTCACAGGATGACTCAGGTTGGAAGGGACCCCAGAGGTCATCTGGTCCAACCTCCTGCTCCGAGCAGGGTCATGGAGAGGTTTTAAAATATGTCCCTGCCTTTGCAAAGCCAGCCTCCTCTAACTGTTGGTCGATCAGCCCTGCCAGAAACAACTTAGCTGAGAGGCTGGAAAGGATTTCTTAGGCACTGCGCCTTTCCCTTTAGATAACGCGTCAGATAGATATACGTCAAATAACCTGCGCACATTCCTCTCCTTCCCTCCTACATTGCTGGTTAAGAACATAGGCTACAGGTTTCAGAAACAGCAAGGAAGCCTAAATCCCACTTGCAAATGCCGATATTGAATGGGAGCAGGCAGCTGGTTATCGCGAGAGGCAGCTTCCACCTGCGTGAGGGCGACCTGCAGGGAACGCAGCTTTCGATGCAAGCTGGTTTGCCCAGTGGTTTCGGCTTTTCCCTGGACTATTAGGATTTTTGCCCGAATGCAAATGCTCTGACCTCTCCTTTCTGCAAATCCGTTGCCCTTCTGAGCCAGGACTATGTTGCAGGGCGAGGAGTGGGGTCATATATACGTGAGAAATGTATTTGAACACAGACAGTACATCACTGAAGCTGCTTTCTTTTCTTGCTGATGTCTTTCACTGAGGCTCAGATAATTCGATTTGGCACCGTTCACTGCTAAGTTTTCCATACCAACCGCAGCTGAGCTTTGTTTAAATGAGGTTTGCTGAAGCTGTGCTGCAAGTGAGTTTAAAGGTTCACAGTCTCTGGAGCAGATCCAGGCAGCTCTTTGTGCCTTCAGCTCCCTTGGAAACTGCTAGGGGCTGGGGGGCCGGGAGAAGATTTGCATGGGCGGGTTGTCCCCCGGCCTCTGCTCAAGTGCAGAGGGGAGCAGCGAGCAACGGCAGAAATTACACCCTGTGGGCCAGATCCTTCTCCTCCAGACTGTCTTATCTTACTGTCTCTGCTATTTTGATCTAGTTGTGCGCGGTACGCGTGTAAACGCCGGCACAGGCTGCAAGCAGTGAGGAATCAAGCTCCGGCAAAAGCAGTTGTAGGGATGAGAAACCACCGACCCTCTGCCCTGGGTTGTGGCGGTCAGAGAGGAGGAGGCTAATTTTGCTCAGAGGATTTAGGTAGCCAGTCGCCTTTAGCCCCTGTAGAGAGCCCCTACTACTTTAAGAACAGCTGCACCTGCAGCACTGAATGCCAAACGTGCTGCTCTGCAGCTGCTGTAGAAAACATACTTGGTGTCCCCCCAGCTTTCTTCTTCTGCAGAAAGCTCCTTGCTGAGGAAGCAAGCTGCTGAACAATGTGAAAGTTATTTTTATTGCATCTGGGGTGCTTTTGTTCTCCATTCTCTCAGGGAAAAAAGAAAGCCTGGTCAACCTGTCACTTTGGAGCCCACAGAGAACTTCAGACTTACCAAGAAATACCACCCAAGCTAGAAAACTGTCTCTAGCCTGCACAGGAGAAGGATTAGTTGAATAAAAGATGACTTTACCTTCCCCAAAGGCATCATCTTCTTCTCCGGGTGCAGTCGGGTCTTCTTGGGTGTGCTGCATTGTGGCGAGGATGCAGCTCGGGGCAGCAGCCAGAGCCAAATGCTTGAGCTGGCTCCTACGCTACAGATATAGACTATTTCCTTTCACCAGTTTCCTAAACATCGTGGTTGTAACAGCTTCCGCATCTGCCCTTACGAAAACAGACTCATTCATACAAATAATGCTCCTGGTTGTAACTGATGGCCCTTGAGACCAGGTTTGAGGTGGGGCATCCTTACTGCTGGGAGGGGAGGGGAGAGGAGAGGAGTGGNGACTGCAGCGGTGCCAACACGGGGCGCTGGAGTTTTGCATGTGACTGTGCATCCTTGCTGGTGGCAGGGGCAGAACCGGGAAGGACCCACCCTGGCCACCTGCAGGGCAGCTCGGTCCCACCTCAGGGATGCCTGGGCCACGGTAACCCCCTGGCTCTGTCTGCACCGAGCGTTCACTGCAGTTTATTTTTCACTGAGCAGTGACAGCATGTTTTCACACACATCGGGGTGAGCCACAGCAATGGAAACGTGGACAAGCTGAGAAGCTATAGGGCACAAGCTGTATCACTAGCAGGGGTGTGATTCCCATAGTTAGGCTTTCCCAAGTCACTGTAGTTGGAGCTTTACCAAGCCTAAAGACCCTCCTGATGATCAGGTGAAAGATACAAAAACATCTGGAGCAAAACTGTCTGCCAGTAACAGGCACATTATTTGAATATCTCTTACTAATTCTGCATCACATCAGCCCTGTCACTGGCTGTGTTTTCTGAATTTTGTAAAGCACATTGACTCCTTCCCGCCAGGTCTCTCAGTTTATGAGAGGACCATGCCCACAAACTAACTTACTCTAGACTTGCACAAAAATACATTTGGGTTTCAGGTAATGCCTGAGCCTTGGATAGTCTTGCTGGCTTCATGGTGCCACTCACATGTTGTTCGTGTGCATGTGTGTGCACATACAGGTGTGGGACCTAAAACTGCTAGCCTGTCACATCTCTGCTATCAGCGCAATGGCAGTAGACCTGTACTGAGCTCCCCCAGTCTCGTAATTGCATGTGTCACCATACCCTTGAAAGTGAGACCTCCAGCACAGTGGTGGTGTTTGCTACAGCTTCCAGTAGATGAGTCACAACCAGATATGAGCTCATCCCTAATTAGTATGTTTTTTTTTTATTTTCTTTAAAGCTCTACCACTGGGTTTCTGCAGGGTTGAAAATGGAGACAGCTGGCCAGTGGGTGAGAGAGAAGACTTGGCGCTGGCCCTGCTGGACAGGCGGGGGAAACCCTTTCTCCTTTCTAAACTTCCCCCCTCACTGTTTTTCCTGTCCTGTTTGTCCGAAGTGATTTCTTCAGGTGGGGACCACCTCTGATTAGGTCTGGTGGCTGCAGCCTATTGCACTCCACGGGAGCATCCCTCTGCCTCAGTAAGGCTCTCCTGCCATTTGAGTGGTGGTAAGTAAATGAAGAAAGCAGTAAAAAGAGCGAAGCACCACTATAGGACGCTGAGGGGAAACAGAGCAGAAGAAAGGATTGGTAAGAGAGAAAAGAGAGATGTCACAACAGGAGCAATGAGATGGAGAAGTGAGAGCTACGGAGAAAAAGAATTGATCTGGAGGGAGGGGACGGCACCGCCTCGGGTGCCCCCAAAGCACATGCGGGGCCAGAGCTGGAAAATGCTGAGCTTGCAGGGGGTGGTGGGACCCAAGCGTGAGAGGCTGCTGGGGGTAAGGGAAAGGAGAAGTGCAGAAGGAAGGGCAGCCACAGGATGTACCTTGCATTAAAGTGCTTCCTGGCAAGAACTGCTTCTGGCAATGGGCGGCCACTGCCATATCATTTCCTTGAAATAGCAGGAGGCGGGTGGGAGAAACCTTGAGCCCCTGTAAAGCCATGGGGTGCCATGGAGCACATCAGCCTCTGAGGATCAGCAAGGGCAAGAAGAGGCCTTGCTGATCCTGCTGAGTTTTTTGGGGCTCGATTCAAATAGGTCTTAAGGTTAGTAATGCTGCACATACAGGTGTGAATTACTCAAACCATGCAGCCAGCCTCGCAGAAAGAAACCTGGAGAAAATACTCTGCAACACAAATGCTAACTTCTCTGTGTTGTGTAAAGCAGGCATAGAAAGTTTTAGCCATTTATTACTTCCTTCAGAAAGATGTAGGAGCAAGCCACACTATCCTGGCTATTGTGGCAGCTCCCTTTTGTACCGCATTTCCCTGGGACTTTATTTCCTTACCCACTGTTTTCACTCATCCTCTCCGGATGCCTGTTAGCTTGACAGTCCTTTTTTCTTTTAGTTTTGGGAATTAAAAGGCATCAAAAGCTGTCCTCTCTCCCAAAAACAGTTGTCACCAGAATGAACACACCAGCCGGGCTGGTGATGAATGGTAATGATGCAGCCTCCATTGCAAATGCACAAAAAAGAGTCGCTTTGATTCGTTCCCATTTGCCACATCATCTCGCAATGGCAGCCTCACCTACGTGTCCCGCAGGATGAGATGTTCCTCCCATCCCCAAGGGGAGCGGAGTGCCGTGCTCTTTCCCTCGAGGTGGGATAATTTGACATGGACAAAGCAGTCCACCTCGCTGTGGTGCCTGGCCCCCTTCTCCCTGTCCCATCTTTGCATTTGGGGAGGGGTAGTTTTGCCCTGCCAGTTTGCTTGCCCAAGTCGCTGCTGTTCACTGATCTCAACCATCAGAACTTACCAAGTGGCTTACTCCCAGCTTTATTTTGTAGCCCCTCAGCTTTTCTTCTGCCCTCTTTAGCACAAGAAGTACTTCTGTCTCATTCCTGTTGAGCTGTTTCAAAACCCAGCAGCTTTTCTTTTCCTGTTTGCTAAAGAAGGCCCACTCCACAGCAAAAAAAAAAAAAAANAATCAACCCTGCAGTCACTGTAAAGCTCTCCTGTATGTGCTTTTCATGTAACCACATCTGATGCTGCTATCAGAAAAAGCCACCACCCATCCTCTAAGAACCTGTCAACAAAGAGTGGAGGAGACAACGGCAATGTCAAAAACAAGGGTGGATCAAGCAAGAGCAAGCAGCTTTTAGAAAAGGTTTTTTTAAATCACCCTAACCCTACTCCTCTTCCCCTGCAACCTACTTTAAGTGATACCCATCTCAGCAACCTGTCCTGCCACCCCAGCTAATGGCTAGCCTGGGTGGTATGTGACTTGAACCTCCATGTGTCTGCTCTTTTGCGAGTCACATCTTCTCCAGAGGAGACTTCTGAGCTAGTGTCCTCAGTGAAGTATAACAGGTCTGGATGCATTAGTCATCTGCTAAATATGGGATAAAAATAACCATTTAGCACTTGCAAAGAGGACAGAAGTTGTATCGTGGTTAACTTGCAGCCCAAGAGAGTGGAATTATGTTTAGTACCACAGTGTAGACAGGAAAATTGCCTTCAGTGGTGAAGGGCTGGGTTCTTCGACAGTATGTCTACCACTTTGTAGGTGGCCTTCCCCAGGAAGATGTTTGCAACTCCAGGGAAAGAAAATACTTTTTGTGAGTTTCGCTTTCTTGTTTGTATTTTCTATGAGTCTGAGATATAATACCATCTAACCTGTATCAGACAGTAAAGCTGAGTGAAAGCAAGAATTTCTGACTCAGGACAAAAATCCAGTATTCTGGTGTTTTATTTGCAAATACGAGACAAAAAGCCAAGATATTCTTACTTTAAAAAGGCTTAAAAAAGTGTGCCATTTGGCAGTGTTGGATTGGGTTGTTTTAATTCATCCCTACCTTAAATTACCAACATGTCCATGTGCAGCAGGAGAGAAGGGATGGCCCTTCTCTGCCCTGCTGTGCTGGTGCAGAAAGCCGGGGTCTGAAACAGCATCTGCCCTGTTCATGTCCCCTCCAGCTCCAGCGCAAGGGGGAGGCCCAAGACACAGTAAGGCCATGCCCCAAAGGGCTTGTTAGTGCCCTGTTTTGTTCTGGGGCTGTCTGGGGGGGTGAAGATTGCCTTGAGGGGGATAACCTACACAGCAAACAAGGAGAAAAAAGCAGGGGGAAGGCGGATGATAAAGGAAGGGCAGGTGACTCCAAGGTGGAGAAAGTATGAAAGGGGCATAGGAAAGGTGGTTGCGGCCGGTTACTGGTCAGTTGTGGAAAGGGAGCACTCACACGGGTTTAGAGTACATGTATAAGTTTGGCTCTGGATGTTGCTGTAGTGTCAGTTCTCCTGGTAAACGTCTTTCTTAGAAACCTCAAGGACTGACTTACAATATCGTGTCTAGTTGTTAACTGATTTGCAAGTTACAGGGACTCCAGGGACGTGGATTATATTTAGGCAGTCTGTGTCAGTGACTGAGCTTAGTATAATTTTTTCTTTGCCAAACTTTTGAAACTTTTTGCACTTTTTTCATTTTATTTTATTTTTTTCATTTTATTTTTTCNGGGATGTTCAGTTCCAGAGAAAACTTGGCAGAAATGCTCTCTCTTACTGTATGGGAGGAGAGTCAGCAGGCCAGGACAGTAGAAGATATGACTCACTCCACACAGCTTTTCAAACCTTAGGAGCCCTGTGCACAGATCTTCATGAGGCTACAGAATACTCACAGTGTATTTTGGAAAACTGAAGGAAGGGCAAGCTGCGGGAACCACTCACCCACGGGAGAGGACAATGATTTCTGAGGAACCCTGCACTGCTTTAGATGGTGGAGATGAGCTAAGTGTATGAGCTGGCCTCCAAGAAAAACAAACTCTTGTGCCAGGGAAGTTATGGTGTCAGTTTGGGATGCGGCTTAACACACTTGAGCTATGCAGAAGTCATGGTGGCTGAAGAACCGCAGGTTCCCTAGCCCAGCCAGTGCCCACATCTATCTCAGACACGTTGGTTTGGGGTCTTGGGGGGAAGGTCTGCTTGCAGTCTTGCAGTTGATGCCCCAGCAGACATCTCAGTGAGCAGGAACTATGAGATGATGTTGGTGCCCTGTTGTCTCTCTTTATGTGCCCCCCATGTTGTGTGCAGTGAACCCACCACGTGTCCTGGAGGTCACTTATATGTGTGTCCATTCAGGTGTGCCACTGCAATCGCTGTCACAACACCTACCACATCCCACCAGGCTCATCAAAGATAACTTTGGCTTTCTTCTTCTGCTCTCTTACCCCATTTTTCATTTAAGTATCACTTGGCTTATGAAAGTAAATTATTACCTTCTCACGGCAAAATACTATTTCAATTCAAAGGGAGGAAACAAGCCAGCCTGGGTGAAACCCCTACAGAATGAGAATAATCTGGAAAATTGTTCTTAGTAAGTAGTTCCCATTGGTTCATATTCAAAAGAGAAGAACATGGTCAAGTGTGATTTTACAGGGCTCAGCCTTCGATCTGGTATTATTCAATATGTCCATTAATTCTGTAGATGACAGAATGGATATGATAACACATTACATTTTCCTGGCTTCCCAAGAGTGTACATACACTGGAGGATAGAATCAAAATTCAAGCTAATGTTGACAAACTGGAGAAGTGGTCTGGAAAGAATTAAATGTAATCCAAGAGAGAGAGCTGTGAAGTACTATGCTCAAGCAAGAATAATTAACCTCATAAATGCAGGCTGATGGATGATTGCTTAAATAGCATTTTTTTCAGAAAAGAGGCTGGAGGCAGCCAAATGTGAGTCAGCAGTAACACCTGAAAACAGCAGACAATATGCCATCAGGTGTGATCAAAAACAGAGACATGAAGTAATTCTCTCACTGTGGTCTGGGTCAGCAAGGCCTCTGAGAAGGTAGGATGCCACCCTCAGGTATCTCAGTTCAAGGAGAATAGATACTATTTGGTGACACTCTTGAGAAGGGCAACGTCTGATCTGAAGGCTAGAAAACTGGAAATTAAGAAAAAATAGGAGAAACTAAAATCCCTTTGCTTGAGGGAGAGAAGATCAAGACAAGTTTTAAAAGCAGTCTGAAAGCCCTCCTCTCGGCCTCTGTAGTGCACAAGAAGTCATTGACTTAGACTGCAGAATAGAAGAAGCAAATTAGGTAGGAAGCTAGCAGAAACTAGGAAGAAGCAAGTTAGGAAAAAAACTTTCTAACAGTAAAGGCAGTGAAGCGGCAAAATAGTGCTTGAGTGAGTCAGCATTGAGTGAATCAGTGCTGCTTTACACTTACAAAGCATCTGTAGAGCTTTGAAGAACAGAATAGACAAGTAGCTATCGGGAATAATATAAGAATAGTTGATTCTGCCTTAGGGAAGAGCAGTGGGAGTAGGGGATCTCTTGAGGTTATGCTCAATGCTATTTTGATAGAGCAGCTATTGAGTAATGCTGGATTTCTACTTGTTGGCTTTCTTTCTCAGTGACACTTAGCTAGAGCTATGTTGTCCCACTGCTTGAAGGGTTTAGCACATTCCAGTGGCTCTTGGTTGGCATGGGAATATCTTTGCTGTTTCAACTAATGTAAGTGTCCCTATAATCTTTGCCCTTCTGTAAGAAACCTTCACTTCTAGTTGCTTTTGCCTTCATTCTTTCCTCCTAGTTATTTTCACACCTATTCCTCTGTGATCCGGTGAGGTTGTTTTTGTCAACAAAGAATGAATGATGGATTTTTTCATCCTTTGATGATTAAATCCCATGGGTTTCTCTCAGAAGTATTTCAGATTTTTTCCATAAATTGTTAAAGAGAAGCAATCTGCGTACAATAATAACATGTAAACTGACGCTATCTCCAGCAAAACCAATAAATATGCTCAATCCCTGTAAGCATCAAAACCTTATTTCTCAGTAGGGGTTACACATCAACCACATAATCTTTTTACCAACTTGAACAAATTCAAAAATCAACCAAAGAGGTCTATACCACACTGTAATGCTGTTACCAGATCCACAAGACTTTCCCAATTTCCTGTATCATAGCAAACATTTAATAATAATAATATAATAATTAATAATTAATAATATCATAATCAAACATTTTTGCCAAATGGTAATTATCTTTGGGTTTGGAGGAAATACAGGGGAGAAACTCATCTCATTGTTCAGCTACGTCTTCCATCTTTGGTAAGGTAAATTCCAAGTTGATTCACAACAATTTTTTGCTAATATGTCCATAAAGATATGTGTTCCTTTTCTCTCCCTCCAGATAAACTATGAGAAGTTGAGTGAAAGCTCTGGGTCATTTATTTTAGACTCTTAGGTCACGCTGTCAAACACATGGTGTCTGTAGCTTCTCCATTACACTAAATTAATTCAGCTTTGGGGCCTTCACTGCTCTTCATTGTGTACACCTCATTTCCAGTTTCTCCAGCCATGGGAAAGAGTTCAGGAATTGGCCTTCTCCCTTAATCTTCTCTGCTTCTTTCAGCTCCAACCAGCACAGTATTCATTCTGCTGCTGTGAGAGGGTTCCTCACAGTGCTGACCCCAGGCATTTTGCAAGACATTTTTTTTTCTGCCAAAGGATTTTTTCAAGGCATTATCTCATAATCCTACAAACCATGGGTAGGATGGGCAGCTTTGGTTGGGTGATGGCTCAGACTCTGCCTATGGAAGCTGCGAAAGGAGCACGTGTGCATTTCTCTAAGACAGTTTGACCCAGCTGCTTCCATCATCAGGACACTCTCAGGTCTCAGCATTTCCCCCCTTGCCCACAATGCATGTTCTTCATCAGTCTTTTAAGATGCTATAAATTACTGTTTAACATGACTCTGCAGCTATCTTGCAGAGAACCACCAAGCAGGGCCTGGCAGACATAAGAAATTGCTGCTGGTTTCTGTGAAACCTGGCTTGGGTGCTTACTCCCAGACCATGTGTCACTCACACCTGATACCAAGGCCCCAAGGAGTCTGAGCATTTAATTCCAAATTTTGTGGTAAAGCCAAGATACTGGCATTTTGTCCTTGCTCAGTTGCTTAGTCCCTCCTGTGCATTGCAGATGCCTATGGCACAGTTTGCTGTGGGGTTGTGTTAAAACCAGAGCAAGGAGCTTGTCTTGGTTTTAGAAAAATAAAAAAAACCTTGTCTCTGAAAGATGGAGAAGCTCTCCTATATTGCCTGTTCTGAATGTGGTAGCAGAGAACTTTCTGTTAAGTACGCAGAGTTGAAATGGGGATATTCTGTTCTGGCTTTCAGCCTACTTTTTGAGAATTATTTATGAAAATGTCTCCGCTTTGTACTTGCAACCTCTTGGTACATCGGTGCCACTCTGGGATCTAGTTCTCCGAATAATTGCAACAGCAGGATTTACTTCTCTTTTTTCTGCAGCCCTAGAATAAAAGCATAGCTGAGAACGGAACCTGTGGTAAAGGAAACCTCACCGCAAGGCATCCCCGCCCTGCTTGCCTTCCTCCTTGAGCAAGCCGCACAGGGCATGCGCGGGGGCTGGATGTGCACAGGGCTCTTAATCGCTCTCCTGGAGGGATTGCTTCGTTTTTTCTCCTACAAAGTAGGACAGAAAAGAGGAATATATTTTTTTTTTTGGCACAGTGCCTCACTTTCGCAATTTGCTGAAGTGATTAGCAGCTCAGAAATGGTGTAATGACCACAGCAGACTGATTTAGCATTTGTGCTTTTGGTTGCTTTTAAGGGGATAATAACACCTCTCCCTACCCTTCCACGAAAGGATTTGGAGACCACCAAAGAAAGAAGCGAAGAGCCGCATCCATATCTTTTGGGAAGAAACACTGGCATCTGAAGTGGACAAGCAATGATAGTAGTCATAGAGTATCTTAGAATAAGGAAACCCCTGAAAACATGTACATGCATCTGCAATTCCATACCTCACAAATGTATAGCAGTTTAAGATGGGACACGAAGAACAGCTTTCCCACTTTCGTATGATGGATTAGCATGTACTTAAACTGGCTTCTGTTGATCTTGGTATGCTAATAAAATCTCACTTGCAAAACGCACCTAAAGCTTTCTACTGGTGGTAGATGGCTAGGATTCTGGTCCCCTCCTGCTCAATTGCTACGCAAATACTTAGCTGGCTCAGAATAAGATCACAACCCACTGCTTCAGTGTTTCTTCAGCAGCCTTGATTTCGTTAATCAGTCTGTCTTTCATCCTGGCCTTGTTTGCTGAGAGAACTACTTCAGAGAGAGCCTTATAGCACAGAAGAATAAAAATAGCAACACCAATTGCAGCAAAACGTGGCATTCCATGCTATTATTTTTTCTTCCAGTTTGCATCTCCTAAATTTTCTTTTTCCAATCAGCTTAACTCTCGTGTAAATTCCCCCCCACCCAACATATTTAGGCTAGTGAGAGACTCTCCTAAATATCAGAGGAAAATGGAGTTAGCTTCTCAAAGTAAATAAAAAATAGCTCAGTCTGAAGTACAAGTGTTAAGTGTTAACAGGTGTTAGGGTCTTATGCAGAGGCAGTTCAGAAATAATATTCATGACTGACAGAAAATGACATAAGTGGGCCAGAAGGAAAATCAGAAACAAACTAGCTCATCCCCATCGGCATACTCTTTGTTCCAGTACGGGACAGTGCTGTGGTTGATCTGACAACCCTGGTACAAGCTTTGGTGCTGCAGAACAAACGACATCGGTGATAGCAAAGTACTGATTTCCAGCAAACAACAAAACAGCTGTTGTGGGAGACGCACCGGCATGCCCTACTTAATGCTCTGTGCATGGAGAATGCCGCAATCTATGAAACAGCTTTAAGGGGTGGCAGGGGTAAGATAATATTTCATCTCAATTTGACTTCGTGCTGCCCGCCCCGTTGTGAAGATAGGCAGGGAAACGAAGGTCACAGCCCAGGTGCTGATGCTGATGTGGGACCGGGGTGGGTCCTAGAGCAGGGAGCCATGCTCTCAACAGGCACTTGCAGCCTCTTACTCGGGACCTGCGACAAGCAGAGAGAAATGTGAAGGACACCTCGCTTTGGCCACAGAAGCTGCACCCTCCTGGTGGATTAGCCAGCCCACCTGCAGGCTAATCACCCCCTTCCTCATTACTGAGGCTGCTGCTGCTTTCTACCACACTGCAATGTCACCTAATGCAGAGCAGTAAGGGGCAACAGTTGTCCACAAGAAGGCTGGAGGGCTTGTTTCATCCCTGGTATCACTTGTTGTGTGCAATAATATGTCCCTCCCTGTCTGCAAGATGAAGCAGAAAGGATTGCTCTGCCCTGTCCTTCAAAGCCTTCTGCTACAACCCCTCCTCCAAAAAGGAAAAAAGGTTAATTTTTTTTCATCGTGCTTCTTAGCAACAGCACCTACACGAAGATTTCAGCATAAGATCTTCTCTCCCTCCTCCTTACCCCTTTCCAAGCAATTAGCATGCTGAAACACAGGCAGGAAACAGGATGGGGATGTCAAAACTGGCACACATGAAGTCTGTTGCCTTTTTGCAAGGGTTTGCACCATATGGACCAAACTGACTGAGAGCAGTTTCTGAATCTTTCTCCTCCCTGTGGAGATCTGCCTCCACAGCAGTTTTGGTAACTGCCCCAAACTGCCTCCTTTTTGTGATGGTAGTTGTTGCCCAGAAGGTCTCACATTTTCAAAACAAAGCAAAAAAACCTCTCCATCCCCGTGGGCTGCTGTCTCCAGGCCTCTGATGGGGAAGGTGTGGAAAGACTTTAAAAGCAACCAGCGGGAGAAGTCCAGTTCATGAGTAATAAGACCCTTTGCTAGGCAGCGTCTGTAGCTCTGGGCTTGTTTGGTCACAGCCACCGGAGCTCATCGTTAGCCAGACCAAGACTGGCTCTGTGTGTTTGCCTGGAGAAGGATGGGGGTCTCCCTCACAAATGGGATGTATAAGACATCCATGGCCTACATCAAAGGAGTGCTGTGCATGAGGAAGTGAGGCTGTACCTGGCAGCAAGCATTTCACTTGAGAAAAGCGAAAAGAGGCCATAGTAGCATTGATCACCAGGGGTGTTCCTCCTTCTCACAGCCCTTGAAGGAAGCTGCCAAGCCAAGCTCCAAGCTGCAGATCAGTGAAACTGGGTTGCTCAAAAACATCTGAGAACCGTGGAAAATGAAGGCTGCCCATTTGAAGTAGCTCATCTTTTGGAGCAGAGTGGAGCAGAGGAAAAATGCAGCTGGTGACATATCCAGTGCAGAGCCTGTGCTGGCAGAGCCTGTGCTGGCTGAGCATTGTTTAATCAGCCAAATTTTAAATTGATCTCAGTCTCTGAATCATGCTGGCAAATTTTTGAGTAAATTTAAGACTTAGAGGAGGCTAAAAAAGACACGGGTCAGATAAACTCATGTTGGAGTTTCCAGGTGTGACCAGGGGTGCCTGGGATGCTGTGTTTGTGAGGCTGGGGACTGCAGTGGGACATGGTCCCGCATGCCCCTCCAGCACCGCATGCCTCCTGCATGGGATTTGAATGTGGGGTGGACGGTCAAAGCTCCCCCACTGAAACACAGTGTAGCAGGCCACAAACCAAGCCCGGGTATGCTCATGAGCTGGTGGTAGTCAGGACCTGCATCTTGAATACTGAATCAAGTGAATCCAAGCCCTCTGCTTTTGCTGTGTTTCCCTTCCTAAAAGCAAAGACAGTATATACATATATATATATATATATGTATACACACAATGTGCCCTGGCAACCAGAAGGGCTGACCGTACCCTGGGGTGCATCAGGCACAGCATTGCTGGCTGGTCGAGGGNCTGAGGTCACTTGGGTTGTTCAGCCCAGAGAAGAGGAGACTGAGGGGAGGCCTCATGGTGGCCTGCAGTTTCCTCATGAGGGGAGCGGAGGGGCAGGCACTGATCTCTGCTCTCTGGTGACAGCGACAGGACGCCAGGGAACGGGATGGAGCTGCGACAGGGGAGGGTCAGGCTGGGTGTTAGGAAAAGGTTCTTCACTGAGAGGGTGGTCAGGCACTGGAACAGGCTCCCCAGGGCAGTGGTCATGGCACCGAGCCTGCCAAAGTTCAAGAAGCGTTTGGACAACGGTCTCAGACACAGAGTCTGATTTTTGGGTGGTCCTGTGTGGGGCCATGAGTTGGACTCGACGATCCTTGTGGGTCCCTTCCAACTCAGGATATTCTATGATTCTATGAAAATTTATTTTTTTCATAGCATCCAAGCAGTGCTATTTCCACCCCAAAAGTTTGCCCTTCCAACTCACAGCTGATATGCTGAGCAGACAAGGCGGAGCCCTGCAGTGTGAGGAGGATGTCATTGGGGCGGGAGGAAAACTGGAGAGGGGAAGGGAATGTCTGATAGCTTCCTCGCACAAGGGTTTAGGAAACTGAAATCTCCACAGTTTTTCTCTTCATTTCTCCACATTTATTGAGATTCGCCCTCTGAGTGCCTCATCTGACTGATAGTCTGGCTCTTTTTTCTTCTCCTCTTGCTCCACAAGGCTGGGACGTTGCATAAAGCCAACTCATCCAAACACCACCTCCCAGAGAGCCCACTTAACCCTGCACAGGGCCTGGGCCTTGTGCCTGATCAATGCAGGGCAGTCGATGCTGACTCTAAGATTTTAATAAAAACCCCAAGAATCTCCACTTACTTTAGCAGTTAGGTCAGCAGCCCATCACCTGTGATGCAGGCGTACATCTGTAAGTATGCCTGGGTAAGGCTCTTTCCATTTTCAAGGCCAAAACTGAACTTTTGAGGCAAGCAATAAGCCTGCAATTAAGCCATTGGAGTAGATTGTGTTTTAAAGCTTCAATAACTTGTGGAATGAATCACCAAATTGGACGTTGCCAATTTTTTTTTTTTTCCTTGGTGGTCAAGGTTAAACATAAGAGGGAAGTAACTCAGTGTAGGAGGACCACGAAATATGTTAACAGCATAACAGCAATTGAAGGACTGAGCCAGCCTTGTGAATTTGTGGGTTTTACTTTCTTAATTGCTGTTGTCTCTCCAGGGAGCTACTGGAATAGCAATACGCTGAGCTTTTAGCCCATGCTCTTCCATTCCTTCATCTCAATCTCACGCTCAGTCAAAGCCAAGTGACTCCACCTGGCCTTAGCACGCTTGAGCAAGCAGCCCTTGCTTGCTCTGAGCCCTTTGTTCTGAGAACAGAAAAGGCAGAGCAAAGCTGTGCTGCACAGGACAATCTCTGCCTTTCAGATTGGGTTTCCTAACACACACTACTGTTATTACATTCATTAAAAAAGCCCTCACAACCCAGAAGCAAACAGCTCACCAAAACAAAACAAAACACAGCACACGCTCGTCCTTTTGGGTGTAGGAAAATAAGGGAACTATGGCAGATGCCAGTCATGCTGCCTGGCTCGTCCCTGGAAGACTGCGCTTGTCATGGGCCTGAGCCCAGCCCTGAACCTCAGCAGAAAATGGCATTTAGCTCCATTCAGGCTTGCACGGTGCTCATTTCACCTGAACTTGAGGAAAGCCTTTTAAGCAAAGCTGTTTGTGTAAGAACAGTGGCCCATCCTGAAGATTAGGGTTATCTTTGTTGACAATACTCTGCTAATGGGCATATCACACTGTCCATGGATAGCATGCCCTGAGTTAATTGGAGGAAAGGCATCATGAAGCACAGCCGGGCACTTCTTTTGCCTGAGCTATGTTTAAGATGATGCTTCCTGTGCTCTAAAAGAAAGAGGATCCCAATAGCACTTAAATATGTTATTAAGCCTCAGAATGCTCAATGATTAGTTTTCAGCAAGGACAAGGTTTTATTTTAATTGGAACAATGTAAAAATCCGTTTGTATTCTCACCATCCATCAGTGAAAAGCTGAGACTATTCAATCCAAAAGCTATCATGAAAGAGGCTAAGCCAACATGATCTGATCCCCATGCAGTGACACCCTGACTCCGTTTGGGAAATAAATGCAGTTTTCAATGTTGTTTCTCAGTAATAGAAGTAAAAAGCAGCAGATCCCTTTTCAGTCCTTTCATCTTACTTTGCAATTCGAAATGGTCTTGCAAAGTGCCAGAATTACACCAGCCTGGGGAATCGTGAAACTCTTTTCCATCAGCAGTGAACTCTGCTAATTCCTGATGTTACTTCCTGCTCATATACAGCACATTGGCAGTTTGGGAAATTGAATGTTTCCAGTACGTTAAGGCAGGAAGGGTTGATATACTGTGTCAATGCTACTTTGTATGTATTGTGAACAGCAGAAGAATTCCTTTGATGAATTATTGAGATATAAATGGAAGCTCATGATAGACTCAGTCTCAGAACGAATAACTCAGCTCCACTCAAGTAACTCTAGCTGGGGACAAGTAACTCTTTTCATGTGCACTTTAGGTGGCAGAAGGCAGAGAGGCAGCTATGCTTGTGTAAGAAAGATAAGATGCCTATATAATAAATCTAGTTTAAGGGAAGAACTATCAGAAGAAGAGATTTTCTACAGATGCCAAAAAAAAAAAAAAATCTCACAACTCCCCACAACCCCCCCCCAAAAAAACACAAACAAGGAAACTGCTGAAGTGCTAGCTATTATTAGTAATTTTTTCAATATGAAAGTGTATAGGACGCTGACTGAATGACCGATAAACAAACTGTATTAGTCCAGGATGTCATGCACGCACATGTCTGAGACCCAAACATGCAGAAGCCACGCTTCTTCATTGACACGCAGCAAAAACCAACAGCAGATATATGAACAACCCTATGCACTGCATTGATGTAGTTTCTTTTGTGACTGGGTTTTATACCACTCTGACTGTTATTCTCTGTCATTGCTAGCAAACCTTGCCAGGGCGGCAGCCCTGCACCAGCTGGTCGGGCACAGCCCATGTGGCAGTATCTCCTTGCAGGTGCTTCCTTGGCTCTGCCCCACCAGAGGCGACATGGGCAGTAGTTGCAGAGTGGCAGACCCAGTGGTCGTCTAAGGGGCTGAGAGAGCCAGAAGCTGCAAAGGCTGCACCGGCCGCAGGCTACAGCCTAATTATACAAATAAAAGCCAGGCACACCAGCTCCTGGTGTTACAGCTGAGGTTCAAGCCAGGAAGGTTTCCCGTGAGGTTGACATTTCCTCACTGCTTTGTCCAGAGGGTGTGGAAATTGGAGACAGGGAGGCTCACCTTTACTGAGAGTGCTGCAATTAAAATGCGGTAATAAAGGCATAACTACCACATGACTGACAGCCAGCAATGGGCTTGCAGCCCTGTGGCAAGGACTGAAGCAGCTGCAGGAAAAGGGTGCACTCGTAGTCATCTCCCAGCAGATTCACCAGCAGCTCCATGAGCAAGACGGCAAACCCAGCACTCTCGGAGTAAGGGCTGGCGGCTCCTCCTGCCATTCCTGCTGCCCACAGTGACATATTATAATGTCTTTTTCCATATTCTTAATAGCCCAGTGGTGTTTCTGGTGGGAAAGAGCCATCTCTCCTTCGTACCGGCATTCTGAGAAGTCTTATGACATCTATTTTAGAACTCACTTCAGCAAGTTTCCTCAGACTTCCCCCGTCTGAAATGCTGTGTGTTCCTATAATAAGGATGCCACTCATAGCTAGGAGGTATTTTTCATACATTATTTATTCATTTAGTCTATGAGATAAATGTAGGAGGTGTTATGAATCCATGATAAGAGACCTGGAAGTAGACTTGTTTACTTTTAGTACTGTGCGATTAAAAAGAAACTCTCTGCTTGCGTAGGCAAGGAAGGTATTGAATTTCTCTTATCACTCAGATGGTAAAAAACTTGATTTCTTTAATTTCCTCCATCAAGGAAGCAATGACTGCCAGCACAAGCACACAGTGTGATCTGTTCAGAAGATACACAGTTGCTAGACTGGACCTGTTCTCATCACTTGCAAAATGAAGGGCCAGGAAGTTTGCAGTTAGGGAATAAAACCAAATATTTAGAAGATAAAATCTGCATAGAGAGTAAAATGAAAGATTTAATCTAAGCCTTACCTTGAAGACCTGGATCTGGTTTCCTGTCTAGGATCTACTGCCCAAATCCAAATGAAATGTTAGAAGAGATTATGTTTGGGTTTAGACAATGTAGAGTCAAAATTGCCTGCTTAGGAGTGTTCTCACTCAGTGTTTTGTTTCTGCCTGTGACAGAAGTACAAACCTTAAAGAACAGGGGAGATGGTCAGAGGTTTAATGCAGGTTTAAAAGGGGATAAGTGAAGACACGTCCTTTTGGTTTCTTTATAGTCCTATAGATTCACATTTCCTTAGTACAAAAGACCCCAAACCAAAAAAACATAAACCTCAGCAACTTGAAAAAATGGTCAGCCCTTACTGGAAGCTGGCATGCAGATGGCATTCAGGAAACTGCAGCGAGGACAGACACATCGCAGTAATGGCACTGGTGCTCCTCAGTGGGGAGGATGTAGGTACCTGCAGCCAGCACCAAGAGGTTTGTCTGGACGTGGAACAGAGAACAAAAAAGATGCTGATGGTCACAGCATAACCAGGGCTTGCACAGTAGCTCAAGTAGTCACGGAGATGGGAGGAGCAGTTGGATGGGCATGCCCAAGGAGCCAGAAGATGGTGACCTTCTTAGGTAGAAGACAGTCCTTCTTCAGATGGCTGACGGTGATAGTTGACTCCCGGTGGTTCAGTAGTCAGTCGTGGTGGCCTCGGAGACACTGAAGGTATTATTGGGGAGATTATGTGGATGTACTGATGGAAGCATGGCAGAAACCTGCTTGGCTAGAAAACACCCACGGGCTTTCCCTCCACACTTCTTCCTGCTCAGGTCCCACTGGTCGGCCATCACCTTCCCTTGGCAGAAACATTCTGAGAGCCAAGAGCCAAGTTAGTTTTGCACAGAGCTTTCCTCTGCTCAGCTTGCATGGTTTCACTTCTGATGGGGTTCACAATGCTCCTCTGATGAATTGTTACACTTTGTTTCTTAACATGTAGTTTGCTCTTTTGCTGAGTATCTAGTGCTGAAGGAAAGGACTGGAACAGTGAGATCCAGGAGTATAACATGTCTTTAATCTGTTAGCCCACTGGAGTCCAGAGAGCCTCCAAGCTGGGAAACCCATACTGCATGGGAAGACCTGCTTTTACAGCCTGATACATCAAAAATCAGTGCTGGCTGTTGGATTAGGGTCTTCCAAGCCACCTGCAAGCCAAGGAACTGTCAAACACAAAACATGGCAGACTGAATCCCATGCTTAAGCAAACGTTCGAAACCTATTAGTTTCTTCTCTTTGTTTTCCAGAAAACGTAAGATAGCAGCCACCGCCAGTCCCACCAACAGCAATGCATCTTGCACACAGGTATCAGTATGTTGTTTTTGATCTAGCCTGGTGTTCTCCTGAGGACAAGGAAGCTGTTCTGGCATGTGGCAGCACTGTGCCACTGTACTGATCTCCTGCTCTCAGCTTTTGCCTGACCCTACCCTGGCTCTTGCAGAGACTGTGCAGAGCCCAGCTGGCAAACAAATCTCTCACCCAAAGGCTTTCAGTGAGGTCTTGGTGATGCTCTTTGGGACAGTCCAGTGGCGGTTAAATGGTGCCTTGTGACAGCCAAGACAGCATTGTGAAGCCTCACCACCCACAGCAGTGAGGAGCAGGAGAGGCTGCCAAGTGCTGGGGAAGGATGACGAAACCATCGATCTCAGCATCTTCCAGAACAAGTTGTGAAAATCCACAGCATCACCCCCTCGACGGGAGCATCCACAGCTGCTGGGTACAAAACAGCCTAGTGGTCAACCACAGGCTGAAGGTGGGTGGAGAAACAGCTTTTCCTGTTATGGCTCTCTTTATATTGGGAAGGGAGGATGAAGAGCACAAAAAGTTGGGATATATGTATATTTAATCATCTCAGAGTAATTGGGAGATGAAGTCTAGGGATCTGCCCTATTAAAAGCAATGAAAGTTCAAACTGTGTGTGAAATGAAAATGTATGGCTATAGCTTTCTGAGCACATCTTTGCTGATACAAATTCTCTCCCCTGCTATTGAAATAGCGGGAGTTGTTTTTTAATTTCAGTGGCAGGAAGTGGGCTCCAAAAGCAGATTTTCCATTGCTACGCTTTGAAAGGATGCTAGCAACAACAACAACAACAACAACAAAACAACAAACAACAACAAAAAAGGACCCACAAAATACCCATAGTGGAATTACAGAGCTGTACAACTTTTTGCTATACAGTTGATGTTCCTACCTAAGCATGAAGATATTTTTCCTATTAAAAAAAAAAAGAGTCAAGTAACTGATACATCCAGTTCGCTGGAGGGTGAATGCAAACCCCGTGAAGTCAGTGTGCTCTCACAGTTGGGAGTTTGGCAGAGCTTTGCTGATGCCCCAGAGATGAGGCTGTGTGAGCGATGGCACCTCGGGTGAGGGCTACGAGCACTGGTGGCTCTGGCAGACTCATGGGCAGCTTCTTACATCAGTGAACTCTTGTTAGCCAAACACCGATTCATGCTGGCTGTGCAATCACTTAATCTGACTATTGGCTGGACACACAGCTGTCAAGAAGACAATTTGTAATTTATAGATAGGTGATGGGGTCACAGAACTACACAAGGACAGTGGGAAAGATCCATGGGTACCACAGCTACGGCATGGGTACATCTGTGCCAGATTTTTGCCCTGAAGGAAAGGAATAAGAGAACAGGGACAAGGAAGGAAGGAATTTGGGGAACTAGAATTTAGCATCAGCTAAATATAAAGCCCCTGGCCCAGCTGAGACCTGGCAGCTGGGTCAGAGAGCCACTCCTTGCCAGAAAGAGATGCTGAAATCCTAAATGAAAGTTGAAGTTAACCTGAAGTTAAAAATCTCTTGGAGATGATCCTGAGTAACTTTCTGACAGGACATATTGCAAAACCATCTCAGTGAAGTTATGCAACTTCTGGTAAAAGCAGAAATGACCATCAGCTATAATTTCCATTCAATGTGAAGACTGTGGTCATGTGGGGGGTCTGTTAGGGTCCGTTTTACCAGAAAACCCTCAGCAGCCACATAACTCTCATAAACATTTGAAAGCTGACAAAACTCAGGCACCGAACAGGAAAATGGTTACCAAAAGTCATCCAACAAATTTGGGGCAGTGAATGGAAGAGAAAGATTTTTTGCTGAAACTGCTTGGCAAAATGTCCTTTCAGAGTTGAATCTGACCATGACTGAGTGTCACCTCTGATAATGCAATTGCCAGGAGGTCTCTGTCTCATGGCGAACACTTTGCTCCCTCTGATCAGGTTGACAGTAAGTCAGTCTTTAAAGAGCAGGAAAAATGTTGAAAGATAAAAAAAATAATTAAAAATGATTGAACCATCTGCTTGGTAGCTTTATGCACACTCCAGGCTATGGAAACTCTGGGAATAGGTGGGACACCCACCTTGTCTCTCGGCCCCAGGATGGGACCTGCCAGTGACTGCCACCAAACATGGACAGGCCACATCGTGTTAAGAACAGAAGTACAGAGGAGAAACCTAGAAGTGTAGAAAATAAAATCATGGAAGAGACCTCAACAGTTCATTCTCCTGCTCCAAGGCATGGCAACTTTTAACAGATACTGGCTAAATCATTCCCTAAGATCTTTGCTGGTGGGGATCTGAGCCTTCCCAGGTAGCCTGTCCCACTGCTTCTTAGTGTCCACTGTTAGAAAAAATTGCCCAAAATCTAACTCAAATCTGTCCTGCTGCAGTTTAAGACCAAACAGCAACGCCACATTTACCTTTAGCAAATATATTGTATTTATATATATATTTTAAAGGAAATATATTGATTAGGGATTTGTTTTTCCCTTTACTTCTCCTGAACAAGATATTTAGGAAGCCTTTATTTGTAACAATCTCAAGCCTTTCCCCTGAATTCTTCATTATAAACAGTCAGCCGTCTGAGGGATGGCACAAGAGCAAAGATTGTTTAAGGAAACAAAACTGATGACCCCCATGTGTGAGCAGACCCCTTGCCATCAAAGCCGTGCTGCCGGCCCCCAGCCCCACACTGCCTCCAGCCCGCAAGCACTCACCCCCGGCCCGGCGCCTGCTGCGTGCCCTGCCAGGGGCTCCTCCCGCACGTCCTGCTCTGACCTCGCAGATGGTTTTGCGCAAGAAAAATGAACCACACCTGATCTGTGCTGCTGCCAGGAGGGGAGGCTTCGGATGTTTAAATGTGGCCACAGCCCACACGCTTGGCACTGGTTCAGTTCTGCTTGTTGCTGGCCACTCGTGCTAGCAAGCATCTGATATCGCACGTACATTAGGTGTAACAGGAAACAAGCCACCGGGAGGTACAGGGTGAGGTGGGGAGCAGACAGTCTGGGTGAAGTAGTCCTGAGCTGGTCGAGGTGGGAAAACTCCTTTTGTACATGACAAGGAGGGGTGATACTTGTGCTGCTTGTGGTGAGGAACGAGTGGGTTGATTCAGCTGAACAGCATCGCACATCATCTGTTGCTGGTAGTTTTCACAAGCAAAGGAAATACTTTGCATAAGTAAAGGATTATTATAACCAGTAATCAAACAAATGAAAGCCAGAGAGGTCCATATCTAAGTTACTGCACATTAAGCAATGTGCAAGGCCCAGCTGCAAGCACTAGAGCACTCCAACCAACAGTGCAAATAGATGAAGCTATGCTGTAGTGCTTTCATTAACTGCTGCTTAGAAATGTCTCGCTGAGAAAATTGAAGTCATAAAATAGCAGCAAGTTGTTTATTTGCATGACTGTCCCAGCAGGAGAACACTGTTTTGCGCAAGGTTTGAAATCCCAGGGAGGACAGGGTGTGAGCAAGGGAATATTCACCCAAGACTGCAAAGCATGGACGAGCAACTCCGGCAGCCCCTTGGGGAGAAAAACTCTCCTAAGCAAATGTTTTGCTTTCTTCCTCAGTATCATGGGGAGGGGGTTGACAGGAATAAAGTGTTTCTGTGTGCTATCAAGATCACGGGTGAAGTAAAATGTTTGTTCAAACTTTTCTAAAGCCATTCCTGCCTATCAGCAGTAAGAGGCAGGACTTGGTGTGACTACTTGAATGTTTGTGCTGCTTGCTTCACAGGGGTGTGATGCCCATTTTTCGGGGGGGAGAGGGGGGTGTGAATAGTTTTTCCTCACTAATATATGGTATGGTGGAGCTACTAGTGTCCTATTGTGTGTGAGTATTTTCTTTAGCCTCTCATTCAGTGTCGGGCTGAGCATGCAGTGCTCACCTTGCCACGGCCAAGTACTGCCAGCACTCTGGAGCAGCAAGCTCAAATGCTTCCAGGGTGGATAAATGAAGACCTCTGCTTTTAGTGCCTGCAAAGATTTGATCTGGGACCTTAGCACCTCACATTCCTGCCTGCTCCATGGGACAGTTGGGAGTGCCAAAGCTCTTCTCCTAAAGCTGGTTTTCCATAGGTTTCTCAGTTATAGTTTGTGCTTCTGCCTACCGCAGCATGAGTACACAAGTGCACTTCATGCATGATACATCATTTTGGTGGGTGAAGTGTTTCAGTTTCATTGATCTGAGATATGCCGTGGACATTTCTAAAAAGCCATACGAAAAGACACGCTTTGTACCAAGTATGCCAATTCCTGAATTTAACATAGGCTGTGAAAATAAGTCTGGGAGTGCATGAGTCCCAGTAAATCCCAGAGTCACACCGCCTGAGCCTCACCAGGACGAATGTGCCTCCCAGTGCCAGGCAATGCACCGTGCTGCTCAGCAGCACTGCTCGGTGAGCACCTCTGTGTCCAAGACAGAGCAGCAGGCAGTCCAGGAAAGAAGATTTTTTTTGAAAAATATCATCAGGTATGAAATCATCCAAAAGTACACTGAGTCCTTTCCCCTCCGGAAGGAACAGCACCAAGACCAGACTAAAGATGTGGGATGTCACGCTGTTCTCCAGCTCTGAACTGACCCGTGCGCAAGGAGCGGCGGCTGAGCGGCTCTGCCAGAGCTGCTGCTGCTGTTTCCAGCAGAGCCACCTCCAGCAGCGCAGCTGACAACCGAAGTGCACATCTGTGAGGGGAGCTGAGACCATCGATGCCCTGGCTACGTGTGTCAGGCACGTCAGCAACTGCAGAAAAGCAACTGCCGGAGGAATTCCCTCAGGACACCCTACATCTCCTGCAAGCTTTTAGGAATCAGGAAGGGACATAGGTGACCTGCTTGAGTTATTGTATCATTTGGGGATGCTAGTCACAACTCAGAACCCCTTCATTTTTATACCCATATCTGTTAAAGTTAGGTGAGACTAAAACCAGCAGTTCAAACTGAAGCTAGAAAGCCTGTGGCTCTCCTCAAGATGAGTTACTAGAACAGCCCAGCTCAGCTCTGCTCCATCTTCACTAAACATGGGAGCTCCGCAACTGCACAGCCTGCGCTCGCAGAGCCTGGCTGTAATTGAATGCAATTTTTGACTGCAATAAAGAATCTTTAACGATAAGCTACATTAAGGAAACATGACAGATAAACATGGAGATAAGATCAAAATAACTTGAAATTGGAACACTCTAAAACTTGGCAGAAATCTGCTTAGAAAGTTTACATGGAAGGGAGGAGTGTGATCCCCCAAATGCTGGGGCTTAAATTTCCAGAATTACAGCAGTGATATGCAGTAACAACTCCATAATATTTTGATATGGAAGGAAGCAAATAACATACTTTGGGATGCTGCTGCCATAGCACACCCCTTGGCAGCACCCTCTTTAAAGAAAGAAGAATAAAAAAAAGAAATCTTCCCATTGCTTGAAGATATGTGGGGGTAGAATTCAATGCTCAGAGAAGGCATTTTGCAAGAATTCCTTCCCTTGCCACCATTTTCCTCCCTGAACCCATCAAACAATCTGTATTTACAGAAACACAGTTGTAGCCAAGAACAAAATCTCCTTTTTAAGACCATCACAGCCAGTGATGGTTTCTTTGGGATCTAACTAGCCTGACAGGCTTTCCTCCTTCGCTTTTATATAAATTCTCTATTCTTCATTCCTGGTCAATCCCATCAACTTAGTACACACCTCTCCCTGGCCCTAGGCTCTCAGACTGTGACATGCAGTGGCCTCCGAAAGTCAGGAGAGGACAACCTGTTTTTTAATGTTCCGTTTCTGACACTTTGGGGGTTCAGGGCATGTGAAGCTGAGGTTTAAGATGCAGCCATAGCAGGAACTCAGGAAGTATTCTTGCTTTGTGGGCTAGATTGTTCTTGAAACCAGGTTGTTGGGTGTTAAGCAGCACTATCAGTTCCTCTTTCATGGGTGCCCATCACATCATGTGAAATAGAGAAGTGTCCCAAAGGCCGTGTGGCTGTCCAGGGCACAGAAGGAAGGTTATGTGTTATTCTTTCCAGTGCTACTCTCTGTAGTTGAGTTCTACTTTCATCCTGGAGGGACTTTCCTGCTGAATGTCATGACAGATCCTAAAGCTAAAAAAATATGGTAGGCCTACAAAATATTTCTAAAGACCAGATTGGGAACTAAAATTCATAACTCTACTAATATTAAAAAATAATAAATGCAACAGAAAATTTGATTCCGTAGCACATAATAATTCCCCCATGTCTTATCCGAGCTAATTGCCTTAATAACTACCTCTCTCTTGCTGCCTGCATTACAGGGGCAAATGACTTCATCACTCTTTTTCTGTCTGACATTCCCCACTACTCCACAGTTACAAGCCACCCTTTTCTCTTGAGACATCTAAATGATTAACGTTGTTAACACAAACTGCAGTTTTCTGAAGCTATTGCTTAACTCTGAATGCACTTATCTTGGAGTTAAGGTCTGCTGCTTCCAACTTGAAGCAGAGCTTCTGGGCCCCAAAGCATGTCTTTTTATTTGCAGTTACATGTGTCGATTGAATAAAAGGAGGTCCCCGTTGGTCTGGTATCACTGCAACTTGTTGGCTTCTCCCACTAACATCATGCTCTTGACTAGCATCACTGCTAGCACTGAACAGTTTTATTGAGGAAAGCAGTGAGTGTGTATCTTAACAACACAGACTGCCCTTATCTTCCGTGAGGAGTCTCATTTCTGACAGAGCAACTATCTTACAGTTAGAGAACAGACTTAGAAAAGCTGAAATTCAGAACTGGGTTGTATTCCTGACCCCTCCATTATACAATTTGTATAATTAGACATAATGACAAAGTTACTACTTCGTATCTGGCATCTGGTCCTCCCACAGACTCTGGTAACTTAATGTAGCTTCATAGATTTTCCATGTTTTCCTCCCTAAGTGTTCCTATTGCTAAATATTAAATGTCAGCAGTTAGCAAGTAAAACAACTCACATCTAAATGGTATTCCAGCAGAATGCTTTCCAGTCCAAAACAAATCTTTGGTCTTACTCTTGACACCTTAAAAATGTCTTTTAACAACCACTAATCTATTTGTAGTGGGTCACTAGAAAACTCATAGGTTAACAGTGATACTGTCTTTATATCACCCTCCAAATAGAAAGCAGCCCTGAATCCCTCGTGGCTATTGTTACAATGATAAAGAAGTTGCAGAAGGAACAATGAGAAAGGACATTATTTTTCAGAATTGTGTGTTGCTAAAAACATAAGTTTAGACACAATAAAAGGCAGTGAGTGAAGTGCAGTGGAAATCTATCACAAAGGTCTCAGAAAGCGTTGTGAAACTAGAATTCCATCGACTCTCTTGTGTGGTCCTGGTTGCTTGCTCATAAAGGACAGGCTGCAAAAAAGGAAAAGAAAAAAGCATGCTTGCATCTAGAGTGCAACTTTGGTAGAACCTGGCCACCTCAGCCCACTGATGGCACTGAGACCCAGTCTAGCCAAAGCTCCTCAAAGGTCATAAGCACCAAATTTTCACCAGTAAGCACACACACCTGAAGTCTCACTACTGACTCCCAGTGAGATTACCGAGCATCTCAGCACCTCTCAGACCTGAGGCCACTTTCAGTGCAGCGGCCAGGTGTCCCCAGACAGCAGGAGGAAGATTCTTGGCAGCATAAAGCCATTTATGTGGGCCTTGTACTGATGCCGGCCACCCTGATGTTGACACCAGTACTCATCTGTTCTCGCCATGAGCCCTTGGATGAAGCTCAGTCAGGAAAACGCAACCTACAAAAAAACTCCAAAGCAGCTGGGTCTCCTGGGTGTGCCCATGGTACTCCCAACACGTGCACCAGGACGTGGTTTGGCACAGCACAAAACAGCTGTTTCACTTTATTATTTGAAATACACAATTGTCAGGGATGCCAGCCACGCCTAAATCCTCTTATAGCTCTGGGCTTTAATTAGCAACATATTCAAAATACTTTCAGTGCTTCCAAACAATAGCTATAGGTGCTTGCAGATGATGCCCGATGGTGCCAGCAGCCCTGTCTCAAAGGGAAATGTAGCTGGATGTTAGTGAATGTCATGGATGCTTAGCATCACTCATACAAGCTAAAGAAATTTCTATCAACATCTATATGTATAGCATCTCTATATATTTAACAAAGGAACAACAATGGCAAGTCAATTAAAAAAAAAAAAAAAAGACAGGAAAAGGAGGTGTTTAGACCATTTAAAATGCCTGAAACTATTGCAGCTGATTAACACGAAATCAGGAACTGAAAGTAACAAGAACAAAGTCAGCTTCCACCAGATCATGCCAAAGCTTGACCATAGTAGTGATGAGACAGAAACCCAACAAACGTGGAGGAGCCCTAGTGCAACCAAACCTCTAGCTACACGCCTCGGTGATGCACTTTCCACCTTTGCAGAAAACTCTTCCCTGTGCACTGTCAGGCCAGTACCAACAGAAGGACCTTGACCCTTCCCCAGTACCTGGGGTTGTTCACTGCTGCAAGAAATTTCCTGTGCTTCCCTCATGGTTTTCTCCTTTTGCCACAACCAGGAAAGTGTTTGAAAATGGTCATTGCTGAGCAGTGGTCCGTCCCTGGGTGGTGGGCATCTGCCTGGCCGCCTGCACAGAGGATCCATGGTGCAGCTACCAGCTGTAGCTGTGCTTCTGCTCCAGCAGGGAGCTGTTATCTTGTAAGAATCACAGCTCTCAGAAAAACATCTCACATGAGATGAGAAATGCCTTCTCTACAGTCTGCCACATTATCTGAACAGAAACGTATTTGTTTTTCTTATCTCGCATTTTAGCTTTATGAGCTGCAACATCTCAGCATGACTTTTTTTTTTGCTTCAGATGATAATTTTGTTAGTTTTTCCATCTAAATTAAGCCACGTAATGCTTAGGAGCAAAAAGCAGTTACCTTATGATGTGTATTACAGAAATGTTGAATAAATTCTATGAGGAAATCCTTCTGTGATGATTGTCAGCTGCCTTCGTTGGAGCAAACAGACATGAAGGCATTGTGAGTGAGGCAGGCTTTTTTTTCTCTGAAGAAACAGCAAATTCTGTCCTGCCTATGCTTTCTCATTTTAAAATCCTCCTTTTTGGACAGGCTTACTAATGAATGCTCCATTTTTTTGTGGCAACAAGAAGCAAACTAGGTCTCACATCCCCCAGGCAAGACTTCCTTGGAGTCACAACTAGCAGCATACAACAGATCATACATTTTTCAGTAGCAAGCTCTGCCAAAGATTCGTTCAGCCAGAGCTGCTAAACCTCTGAGCTCAGACTGTCTTACCCACAACACAACACATTTGATGGAGCTTCACTGAGCACAAGGCAAGAGGTTGGTGGGGTGTTGGTGGCCTCCTGGCACTCGCATTGCACCCAGTGGAACAGGGACATAGCTCCTGGGTGGAGGGAGCCAGAGTCCATCCACCTGGGAAGAGTTGCTTGGAGGCTCACTCTTGGGAAGGCTGCTGCTGACTTGTCCCCTTGTTTTCCCCAAACCACAGGAAGAATATCACAGAGACAAAAAGCCATCTCTCTGAATTAAAAGGAGAGAGGATGTGCCATCTGTGAAGATAGGAGGACAAATTTTGAGCCCAAGAGGGGGTGAGCCTGTAGTGAAAGTGCTTTCTGTAGAAGCTAAACTTTAGTGATCGCTTTTGGACCTACGGCTAAAAGGAGAGTTAATGTAAGTTTTGAGAGAGAGGTTGCTTCCTTTTAATTACTTCATTTTGTGTGGCTGCACAAGAGGTACACCCAACTGAGTGCAGCGACGTTGGCGATAGCAGACTGCAGACCCAGCCGGTAGGGCCTGAGAGAAGATCTGCTTCCCCTGTCAGTGGGCTCGATGCACAGACACCTTCAGTGCATACGGCTGTGCTCTTTGCTAAGGAGGCCACTGTGAGCTTAACCTTAGGCAGATAAAGTTTTAGTCCTAAGTCCTTTTATAGTTTTCAAAGGAAATTCCTACTATGTCTTAGTCACTCATCTAAATCAACAACGAGAGACTTACACTGGTCTTCCTCAGCTTTACAGGGTGGTTTGCTTCTTTCATGTTGTTTCATTTTCAAGGACATAAATGCCTGACAATTTCCACCTATTTCTGCATTATTTGTGGTGTCTGAGCACCAAGCATACCTTGCTGAAAGCCCCAGCCTCCAGAGTACCTTCTTCTCTTCAGGTGATCTAGCAGGAAACTTTCTCTTGGGAGATTTTAGGACTTTACTGCATCTTTGATGAGCTGACTGCAGGTCCATTGGTGGTCCTCAGTCCCGGTGCCTGGGAGAGGAGGCTTGGGCCCTGTATAGGGGGGTGCAGGGTGGGCAGGACAGGCTGCAGGTGTTGCTCTGCACCCCTTCCTGGGGGACGTAAGCAGTCATTGCATCCTGTGGGACCCACAGGATCTGGAAGGAATAGGAGTCAAGTTTATCTCACGGTGCATGGACCTCTCAACCCCATGACTGCTGTAACAAGAATGTGCCACCAAGAACTGTGACCAATGTACTTGCTCTATACTGTGTTCATAATGCAAGTGGACTTACCACGGTGTATAAAACTATTAGACACATAATTTATTTCCATTTGTTTAGACTTCTTCTGCTTCCAGCTGGATACTTGCAGCACCAACCTCAGTATTTCTGTGGAGATGTACTTTGTTTCTATATGACTGAACAATCCTCATGAAGTAACCGAGACAAAAAAAAAAAAAAAAAGGCCCCTTATTTTCGGCACTTTCTTTTAATGGAGAGCTTAATTAGAGGGATCTGGCATAAGCAACTCAGCCTCTCTGCCACAGCAACATTGTAGGGTGCAAATGAGGTCATAAGTTGGACACACATTTTTGCCTTCAAGAAATAAATGCACCCCTAAATGCCATCTGCCACCAGAGCAAGTGGGTCGTTAGCTTCTGCTTTTCAACGACAGCATGAGCAAAACCCTCAAAAGAATAAAAATCAGAGAAAGGCCTTCCAAGGGTGAGCAATGCAGCAGGATGAGCTGTTTGATGGAATAGAGAGCAATTTCAGGAGAGGGGCCCTTTGGGGCTGTGCCCGAGTGCATCTCTCCCATTCCTCTCCCGTGCAGACAAGGTGCACCCAGAGCCTGCTGCCAAGCATCCAGCCCGCTCACGCTGCTGTCATGCACATGGAGCCCATGCTGGAAGAAAACTGAAGCTTTGAAGATATAGTAAACCTGGTGTTACCACTATTGTTTTGTTGTTGTTGTTCTTTTTTGCTCTCTTTTATTTTGCTATAGTTTTCTTTTTAAAGTAAATTACCTTTAATGAAAATATCTGAGACACAAAGTACCTTGCTTTCATTTTAATTAGCAATTACGATTGCTAATTAAAGTAATACCAAAATAATTGTGTCATGGTACAAAAGTAATGCATGATTTTTCCATGCCAGGAAAATAAGATAATGACCTCCAGTCATAGTTCCAGAAGAGACAATGCTTTATTCTAACTTTTACAATGCTTAATTCAACCTGCACGTGACAGAGAAGAACTGTGTAGCTTCTGATGCGTGGTGCAGTGTACCATGTCACATAAAGATGCAGAAAGATATCATAAAAGTCCCTTTTCTTAGAGTTTTAACACAATTAACCTTTAAGGTTCTACTAATCAGCTTCAAATAATGTCACATTCCTCACTTCCTTTTTTTTTTTTTTTTTCCCAAATCTTCATTGTATGTTAAAATATCATAATCTGTAATTTTGTTAGTATGGATTTTCTTTGCCTAGTGCCTTCATTTAGATACATCTTCCACCATTTACTAAGGAAAGCTCTCATCTGACAAGACTGGTTTCCTGCAGCCAACTAGAGTCTTTTTTTTTTTTTAAGAATAACAGAGAAGCCACATCCTCCACAAAAGCTAATTCATGCAGCATGACGCTTTGAATATATAGCCTAGCAATACACAAGTGTTGGAAGTGGCACAAAAGATCTCCCAAAAGACTTCTGATTGATTAATTCAGCAGGGTAGCACAGTGCAAATGATTGATTTTAGTCTACCAGGCCTCTCTCTGACCTTTTCAGAGACTCTGTTGATTGGTACTTGAATAGACAAGTTGGAATACAAATGGCATTACGACAACAGCACCCAAATTCTTCAAAGTTTTTCCATCATTTTCGTGTATCAAAATGACTGCAACAGGTTAAAGATGCCACCAAAGACTAAAGAATTTTTTTAAAATGTATCTTTCAGTTAGTAAAAGTACTAATGTCAGTAGTAATGGCTGATCTAAAATGAATTATCTTATTGGCAAATAATAGGTGATTGAGATCTTCCTGGACAATGATAAGGTGTAACAAACAAGGCAGTAAGGACTATTAGAAAGGGCAGATAAAACCACAGTAACAGATTTTTTTGAGATTATCACGTTATTTTTCTTTTTAGCTGGTTTTGAAGCAGTGTTTGCAGACACAACCAAGAGCACGCACATCCCCAAAACTTATTTAAACTTAAGCCACCCTCACATTGCCAATCAGCAGAAAAAGTGTTCATTACAGGGGATGATGTTTCTGCTGCTCAGCCAGGGTTTTGGAGACAGTTGATAGCTGCACTGATGGCACCTGAAATGAGAGATTGTTGTTGCAAGCAGAGCTATTTGCAGGTGCATTTCCAGCTTCAGTCTAGCACCACGTTTCTTGCATAAACACCTGCAAAAGCATCCAGAGACTTGTTGAATCTCTCTTCTGAGCATGGGATAGAAGTTTTTGTCACTTGTTTCCGCAGCGTACTCAGAAGCTGGCCTTGCAGTGGGAGCCCAGGCTGGCAGCGATGGGGCTGTGCTGTCCTAGAAACGGGCACACGCACCATTGGAGCTTCAGGTTGTGAAACAAGCTCAAAATAACAAAACCTTTTCTGCAAGGCCTGAATGTAATGTAAATGTCTGTGTCTGAGTTACAGAAAAAGTAAATGCACATAGCTTGGTCCTCCAGAGCTGCAAGAGGGGGAAGCATGCAACCTCCTGCTTACCAAAGGTACTTAGGTACCTGCTGCTGGTAGTTGCAAAGCAGGGTTGGTACTTTGACATATTTTGGGGGTCTAAACCTGCTAATGTGGTTTCCAGTGGTCATTAGCTTCCATCAGCTCAATTTTATCTTCTGACTAAACCTGTGTCATCAAACCCTACCATTTCACTGAAGAAGTTACAATTATTTCTTCAGATACAGTAGTTGGGACTTATTTAGGCTGGCTGGGACTCAGTTTTACAGGCATTTGTTTGTCTTAAAATTTGCTAAATCATTCTCTGAAATCTCAGCTTTCATTTATATCCCTATTCAAAATCTCTTACCCTTGTGACTGTAAAGTCAACCGCAAAATTATTTGCAAAGAATAAAATAACCAAGCAGCAACATCAGCCTGTGAGGGCTCAGCACCGATGTTCCTGGCGATCACCCGGCGGTGCCCCCGCTGCTGCCCCACAGCCCGCAGCAATGCATGGCTGAGACAGGGAGAGGACCACTTTGTACACACCTAAAAACACTTCCCAGGAAACGACCTAAAAAGATGGCATTTCCCGATGGAGTGAGGAGCAGCAGATCCTGGAGGAGCACTTCCTTCCCCTCCTCTAGCTGGGCCATCGGCCAAGAGGGAAGGGCAGAAACCCTCAGTGGCTGGGGCTCAGGCAGCACTGGGGAACGATGGGTCCCCACGGGAGCTCCTCCCTGCATGTCTGCTCCTTTCCCTGCAGCTGTCGGTCACCATGCAGGGGGTTTCTAATATAATGCTAACTTTAATTACAGAACTGTCACCAGCTAAACCTCATCTCAACATCGAGAAGGTGTTGTAGTTTCTCAGTTCCTGCTGAAAAACTTGCTGAAGTACTTCGGTGCTTCTGAAGAACGCCTGGATATATTAAAAAGACCCAATATGCATGCGTAGGTAAAATATTAATTACTTAAGTTTTAAACCGTACTGTATTTATCCAGCATTCTTGCACTAGGAAAGCAAATGAAATCCAAGCAATTACAGGCAAACTGAATTGCTCTGTCTATGTTCCTCTTAGAAGTTTTTTCTGTTTCAAGTTGATTTGACATTTTTGGGTTACACTTTAGGAACTCAGTGCGGGAGCCTCGCTTTGTACAAGCAACGATTTAATTATGCACCAGCGCACCCCTTCCCCAAAACTAAACCCTCTCAGATCCTGAACTCCCTTCAGCACAGGTTTTAAATAGAAAGGATAAGTAGGGTAAAGCTGGTTGTGGGAGCTACTTTATCTTCCATATTTTCCATCACACTGATTTCTCTGACCCTGCTGGGCTCTCAGGTCCCTGGCTGTTTTCTTCTGTCGGGAAATGCTGATCTCCACATGCTCTGTGAATCAGCAGGAGCAGGAAACGGAGAAGCTTCTGCTCTCTCCTCCCTAACTATGGGTCCATCCACTACCGTGCTGTGATTCGACAAATGCAACATCCATTGTCTTAATACAAAGGTTCAAGTTCAATCTTGGATTTTATATTAAATAAAAGGGTCCAGTTTTGCTGAAATGTGGTTGTTTGAAAGCATTATAAGGCTGCACAGCTTTATTTATAATGGATACTCCTGCTAAGCAGCTTTGCAAACTTGGTGACAGCCTACTGCTATTCTTCATTGCACACTGTTTCCTTAATACTTGGGATACATTCATCTTTTTTCAGTTCTTGTCTTAGTGGTATAAAATCTGGATGTTACAAACAAAATTGGAAATTTCGGCGTTGTTTTCTGAAATGCTAGTTTGCATCCAGAGAACTTATTCCAGCAATTTCACTCATATCAGAACGAGTGGTGTACATTTTTTGAAAGTGGAGAGTTTTGCTTGTCACAAACATGAAAGCATCTTCTGGTGGGTATGTTGGAGAACAACTGATAAGCTTTTCTGACTGAAAGTTAGAAGTGAGCACTCACTTGAAAAAAAATTTGGCAACTCTAAGTACAATGAAAATTATTTTTCAATCTTAATATTACACTGGTAATATTTCACTGGAAGTCTGTATTCCTCCCAGAATTTGTGTGATGCATACTGGTACTCGCTATATGTGTCCATCACTTAGAAAGCAGCTGCTTTCCACTATTTAGCATGGATCCTTTACAAATGCTTCTGCAGTTCAGTTTCTCCTCCAGAGAAACACTCCACTCTTGCTGAGCTACTAGAGCTCAGCTTCAGGCAACTACAGCCCGTGCCAGCTTTTGAAGGTGACTTTCAAAGAGGACTTCAGGCTCCTGTGGCACCAATGGGAAGCTGCCACCAGCACTCGGAAGCTCTGACAAATGCAACTGCTGCCTATGGGACAGGATCTGCAAGGGACTAAAGCCCATTTCTTCATAAAGACCATTCCTTAGAGTCTACTCTGATGACATATTTATCCTGCTTGGGTTTAAGTTTTCCTCTGACAAGAACTAAGTTTGGTTCTTTTTGATCTTTTAAAAGATAAGTTACATGCTTGTGTCTGGACTTCTCAAACCGTATGTTCAGGTTGGTATCCACTCCATGCCTGGTGATTGTCCTACTGCTTTTGAGCACTAGGGTATTTTGCATGTCTTTAGCCCTGGTGTCCTCCACTCTGCTCAGACAATCATCTGTTGTTCCTTTTCACCACTTTCTCTTTGCTTTCCAGCTTAGTTTTCCAACATGACACTCCTTACTCAGATCAAAAGGATTAACGGAGCTAAAAAGCTTACGTAAACCATTCGTTATATTTGGCACAGGCTTGCAGTGGCTATGTTGTGGCCATTGTAACCACTCTGTTTAAATGACCAGTTCAGGACCAGCTCATTATTTTTTTCAGCTGACGGCTAATCCCCTACCTATTCTGAAAAAAAGTTAGGGTCGAAATCCTCTTTAATAGATCACTATGAGTGGGATTTATCTTGACTAATTTTATCCCTCTTAAAGTTTTGGGACCAGCCTAAGCCCTCATTGTTCTCAGGGAGGAGAGTGGAGGAACCTAGGATCTTCAGCCCTTCCCCGCTACAAGAGATGAACTGTTTCCTGGAAGAGCTTGTCTTTCACTGTTGCCTATCTAAGGAGTGAGCAGCGTAAAATGGATGCCCAGCAATTAGTGGGCTGAAGGGAAGCAAACCAAATTCCTGAAAGCCTTTGTCTATTGCTGGACTCCCTCTGTCTGCTGAGGCAAGCCACAGCTGCACACCTGAATATCACTCAGGTATGTCTTACAGGCTGTGCTCAGCAGAAGGCAGTGCTATAGTAATAGAAATTGTCTAGACTGCTCCACTCCCTTCATCTTCAGAGAAGAACCTGAGGGGTCACGTTATGCTCAGACCTGGAGGCGTTCTGCACGCTTCGCTTGCGAGAAGATGCTCTGGGGCAGTTCCCTCCCCTGCGTAACTCAAGGTGTACGTAACTTCTGCAAGTACACTGTAATTGGGAATTAAGTGAGATTGGCCCTCAGCCCACTGGGGGATTTAATTCCCTTGGATTTATGTAAGCAGTTATCAAAGCTATTTATCCCAGGGCATTCGGTAATGTAACCTGCTGTGAAGATGCTTGCGGATTTTCCAAACATTCAGCAGAACTGAGAAGTCTTCTCTTATAAATGTAAGTGTTAATGCCCCTCCCTTCCCCCAAAATGGAAACACTTGACTGTGACAGGTCAGGGTTATTCCCTCACACTGCCTCTAGTTTTTGGCAAGTATTAGAATAGAATAGAATAGAATAGAATAGAATAGAATAGAATAGAATAGAATAGAATAGAATAGTTCAGTTGGAAGGTACCCACAAAGGCCACGGAGGCCAACTGCCTGACAGCTTCAGGGCTAATCAAAAGCTAAAGCACATTAATGAGGGCATTATCCAAAAGTCTTGAACACTGACGGGCCTGGGGCACCAACCACGTCCCTAGGAAGCCTGTTTCAGTGTCTGACCACCCTCACAGTAAAGAAATTGTTCCTAACGTCCCCTCTGAGCCTCCCCAGGCCCATCTCTGTGCCGTTCCCGCATGTCCTGTCCTCGGTTCCCAGGGAGCAGAGACCGGCACCTCCTCTCTGCTTCCCCTCCTCAGGAAGTTGCAGCGAGGTCGCCCCTGAGCCTCCTCTTCTCCAGACTGGACAGCCCCAGTGTCCTCAGCCTCTCCTCGAGGACGTGCCTTCCAGCCCTTTTACCAGCTTTGTTGCCCTCCTCTGGACGCTTGCAAGTACCTTAACATCCTTCTTATATTGCGGAGCCCAGAACTGCACAAAACATTCAAGGTGAGGCCGCACCACAGCTAAATACAGTGGGAGAATCATCGTGTTTGATGGGCTGGCTGCGCTGTGTTTGATGAGCCACAAAATGCAGTTTGCCCTCCTGGCTGCCAGGGCACGCTGCTGGCTCATGCTGAGCCTGCTGCCGACCAGCACCCCCAGATCCCTTTCCGCAGAGCTGCTCTCCAGCCACTCGTCTCCCAGTCTGTACCAGTGTCTGGCATTACTGTCCCAGGTGCAGAACCCAGCATTTGCTTTTGTTGAACTTCATGCCATTGCTGATTGTCCAGTTCTCCAAGGTACCTAGAGTACCAAGGCCTCTCGTCCCTCCAGGGAGTCAACAGCACCTCCCAGTTTAGTATCACCAGCTGACTTGCTGAGGATGCACTCCACTCCTGCATCCAGATCATCAATAAAAATGTTGAACAGAACCGGCCCTAGAACTGAGCCTAGATGAAACTCACTCTGTCACACAGATGGTGGTAGAAGTTGAGTGGCTGAACACCTTCTTTTAATTTGGTAGTCGTCTCCTAAGGTCAAGATATTTTTGAAAAGACTTTGGAGGACATTGGCAAGCTTGTGTTGTATCAGAGCAAGGAACAGCAGTGCCATCCCAACAGCAGCTATTGCATCAGCACTATACTTTCTAAGTGATAGAGAGAGGGAGACCACTATAGCACTGTGTGTGAATTTTCATACTTGCTGATAATTCAGCTGAGAATTGCTGAAACTTTGTGGTATCCAAAAGGATGAAATGGAGGGAGGTTTATATGCTAAGCCTATAACCATAAAGCAGAGCATAACTCTCCAAAAGTGGGCAATCCAAAAGCAAATGAAAAAACTCTTCCTACTGTTTTAAGTTACAAAAGTTTTTGTCTGTCTTGTTCAGGTAGTTGCAATTATCACCTGTCTCATAAGAACCCTTAATATTAGCACCTGTGAATTATTGCATTATACAAATGTATCTAGCACATTTTCTTTGCCAACTGTGCTATCAGGGGGCTGCAGCAGACTCACCATTAAGCTGTCAGAGTCCCTGATTGGAACGAGTGATAACAAAGCTGTTCCAGCTTCTCTGAAACACACCTAAAACCACTGAGTGGTGGCGGGGTGATATTAAGAAAAATGAAACAAAACATGGAAATGTTCTTAGGGTTGCATTCAAAGACTTATTGATGTGAAATTCTTAGCACATTAATTTGGATTCAAAAGGTACCTAGAAACCCATTGTGATTTTCCAGTTAGTGAAGAGCCAAGTATGAGCATTACATGGGTACCACTCTAACAAAGGCTCGGTGGGAAGAGGTTTTGCACAGCAATGGCTGAGCATTAGTCATACTTGCATATTTTTCTTTCCACGCATTAAAGGTCTGCAAAGACAAAGAGCCATGCCCTTGACGTTTCTGAAACCCATCAGTCTAAGTCGGTTCTGAATGGACCCCTTGAAGTGGAAATGCTTTTTGCCCACACAAGTATCACAGCAGTGCACAGAGTGCCCTGCTGCTGGATATGTTACAGCATGCTTTCCAAAGAACATTTTCCCGAGGTAAGAGGCAAAATATAGCTCTTGTATCCAATACTGCTTAAAGTCTACTTGTCCACAGGAAAACAATCTCCTCCTCCCTTCCCAAAACAAAAACACCATTTAAAGCTGCACTATTGCCAGGAATGAGTAGGACAAACAGTACACTCCTATTTATTGCCATCTAAGGATAGTTTGAAGCAAGGCTCATTTATGAGCTTATAAAATATTATTTCCATTTGTATGAACAATATATCTGCACTGCTTTCCTTTATATCAGTGACTTCTATAACTACTTTTTTTCCCCATGAATCAACTACATGTACCATGAAATAAGGTAGGTTTTGATATCGTGCGAAGCTGTGCAGATCACGTACAAAATGAGCTTTGCCATTTTTTTTTTCCAGATGACATTTTTGCTCCTTGTTTCTTGTTTTTCTCTGATTTTTGGAGGCAATTCATTGTTTGTTTGTTTGTTTGTTTGTTTTTTGCCACTTGGAAGCAAATCAAAATACACTGTAGACATTTTCCTGTATAAATTTCACAGCCAGTTTGGAGCAGAAACAAGAAGGGCTGTTTACAAAACGACTCTGGTAGATCTTTCTGGTGGGGAGAAGAAGTGTCTAACAATGAATACTTAATAAGATTTGACCAAAGCTTGCCATCAGTTCACTTCCCTACCAGTTACAGGCTGTGCGAGCTGCATTAGCACCAGAAGGACGTAGATGTTTAGGCTCACCCTTGGTGTGCAAATGCTATGGTTGACCCCTGGTACATGGAAATGCCCTAGGATGGGTTTGCAGTGGTGGCAGGCAGTAATGCCAAGGGCTGGACCTGGCAAGCATTTGCTTGCCTTTAGAATGGCTAGCCAGAAAAGCCATTCAACAACTTCTCAATCTCACCGTCGGCAGAAGTTTCCAATTTTTTAATCCGGCATCCAGGAATTACAATCGACTTCCTCTGTGTGAAGTCTTACCTTTTTTTATGCAAACCACATCTGCTAAATTTCAGGGAAAAAACAAAAAAACAAACAAGCAAACAAAAAAATCAGAGAAACCTCCTTCCCAGGGCTTTAACATGTTTTGGTGGCCAGAAGCCAAGTACATTTTGAGGAGCAGCAGCAAACAGCTGTTTTTCAGGCTCTTCCCTATGCAGCTTGAAGACTTGGTCCACTCCTGTAGTTATTATTAGCGTTATTCAATCTCAGCTTCCATCATTGACACGAGCAGGACTTTTTAGCCTGCTTTCCTAAGGAGACATTGTACATGCGATGACACTCTAATCAGTCTATCCATCAATGTTTTTGAACCCACTGGCCAGCTTCAATCAAAGCAGTGAGCCAACAGCTTTGGAAACCCCAAGTTCCTACAGTGTTCCTGAACAGCACGTGGCTAGGCAAAGGAAAACAAAAGAGAAAGCAGTTCAACCCAAACAAGACCCCAGAAAACCCACAGAGAGGGTGATGCTATAGATGTGCCACTCCAAGCTTTCAAACAGTTTTTGTCTGCTTGAACACTGGTGCATCCAGTAGGAAAGCAGATGCCATTAGTTCCATTACCATTTTTAACAGCATTATCATGAACTTAGCTTTCTTTCCAATTTCTCCCACATTAATGGAGTCAGCTCTTGCTGCAAGGTGAAAAGTGGGAGTAAGCTTTGTGTCAGAGGGCTTCTCTGGCACAAGCTGCAGTTGCTTTCCCTCAGCTGGAGGGAACAGCCAGATCCACCAGGACAGCGAGGAAAGCTTTACTCACCGTTTGAAAGCATGTCTTTGTTCGAAGAGGCATTTCTACCATGAGCGCACGTGCCTGCAGGGAGCTTCCTTCAGAGATTCAGCTGGAAAATGGGGCCACAGGGGCAGGCACAGAAGTACTGCAAAATCCTCCGTCTGTTCCTCTGAATGACTGCTTTAACAAGGAGGTACAGTGACAGCCTGTGCTCACAGGGACTTCAGAAACCAGCCAGAAGTAGCTTCCTTACTAGATTTCTTTTTTTTATTTTTTTGATTCTAAAATGCACTTTTTTAAGCGGAACTGTGGCGCACCTCCTGGAACAGCAGCAGCCCTACTACAACGCCTCAGCAGAAGGTATCTAGGGAGGACAAGCTGAGTCTGGTCACAAGGAGCCTGAGAGGACCAGACCCCGGTGACAGGCCTCGGCACAGGCCACGCCAGCTCACAGAAAGCCCTGCTCCTCCACTGGTGCAGGCTGAAGCAATCTACTTAAAGATGCCAGAAGTTATCCCTAGCAACAAAGCCAACAAACATTCTTTCAAGTGATTAATATTTTTCAGACATTAATATATATATATCCCTCCTTTTATTTCTCTTCAGTGCTGCACGGCTCCCCAAAGCCAGAGGCAAGACAAAAAGAGGGGCTCTGAGAAATGTGCAAAGATAGCACCATTGTTAACCAAAGAAACCTCCTTCAATTATTCAGAGTGTCTGCTGTTCTCCGATTTCCCATTCTTACTGCTTGAGCTATGCATTTGGCAGCAGTTCTTGTTAACAAGAGGACAGCCTGAGTAAGGTACATATGTGTTCATAGGATAATTAATGTTTAAAGATTAATGTTGTGGTAAGAAGTTTCCATATACAGTCCCAAACTATCTGCCAAATACATATTTGTCAAGAACTTCAAATGGAAAAGGTAAACATAATCCTAAGCAGACACAAAGCAGAAGTGCTTCTTTTTTCTACTTCATTAACAACCAGAAAATTGATCATTAAGCTTTTGCATACCAAATTACATGCAAAGCAGCAAGCGTTGAAAACCAGTGAGATATTGAGCACGGTCAACCAACAACTAAGAAATTCAGTCTTTCTGGCATCTACCAATAATGTTTTGAATCTGAAAGACGAGTTGGAGCTGAATTCATGACAAAACAATATTTAGGAAGATAATGTGATAGTTTGGTACCTGTGCTGCAATGCTAAGAGATTGAATGATTCAAACTGATCTTGGTACCTGCAGGTAACATGGCTAAACTATGGTAGGGAAATGACATGAACTCTAGGCAGAGGTGTTGACAGAAGCATACTCATTTTATCATACTTATCCTTTTGCTGAGTGCTCTGAATGGCTTCCTCTTTCCAAATCCTTTTACAATCTATCACCTGTTTGACAGGAAAGTGGATGCTTCACTTCGCCAGCCAACATTCCCTGTTCTCCTGATCTGCTGTGCTGCACCTCTTTTTTCATAGATTCATAGAATCATTTAGGTTGGAAAAGACCTCCAAGATCATCCAGTCCAACCTTTAACCTAGCACTGCCAAGTCCACCATTAAACCACGTCACTAAGCTCTATATCCAAATGTTCTTTGAAGACCTCCAGGGATGGTGACTCAACCACTTCCCTGGGTAGCCTTTTGACAGACTAGACACTACAACTGCCTGAACCAAAGAAATCCCCTCTTTTCCCCATTTGTCACATTGCCTTTGCTGAGTCTCTGCAGAACCACAGGCAGCGTTTCTCTCCAACATGCCAGCTGACAGGGAGCCCAAAACACCAGTTAGAAGTGCATAGGTCTCTGCACAGCAGCACCTACCGCAGTCTATAAGATCTGCCATGGAAGACAAGTGAGATACCTCCAGTAAAACCACGATGAAATGATGAATAATGTACTGCAGCAACCTCCAGCAAAGCTATATTATATATTAGCTCAGTGATGTGCGCAGCTTCTACCAGCTGAAGAAGAGGGAAGGCTCAGCACATTGTCTCTACTGTCTCACAAGCCACCAATCTGGTTACGTTCCCTTCAATCTAATCTTTTGACTCATGCAGCTGATCAAAAGAAGAGGGTGGTGGTGGTATTATTCTGCATTTTTTTATATTTCCCCCCACCCACCCACCATTCCCTCTTAAAACCCTTAGAAATGTGAAGAAGTGCCTATCCATTAGGAAGGAACCCTTCCAAGCCATCCTGTCCCGAAGGTGGTCCGCAAGGTGGAGCAGGGAGGGGTGCGCAGGGGGATCGGACGCCACACTTACTGCAGAGCCGCCGCCATCCAGCCCTGCGTCGCCAGAGCCGCGTCCGCATCCACTGCAGGCACGGGGCCAGGTCCATGGCTCCAGGCGCTGCCCGTCCCCGGGGCCCCCCGGGGCCCCCCGTTCCCAGCCGGGCAGACCGGCGGCAGCCCCGGGAGGAGCCTCAGGCAGCTGGGAGGATGCGGTGGATGGCTGGCGAGGCCCTGCTGTCCCAGCGTCGCTGCGCCATGTTTTATGTATGAAGATGATGGGGCGTAATTTCATCCCGATTCTCCGCACCCGGTGCGTACGTGAGCTCCTGTGACGATGTGCAGACAGAGCATCAGCCGGCGCCTCGGTCCCCCGAGGGACCATGCAGTGCTCCCATGGTAGGGAAGGAGCCCATTGGAGAAACAGAACCTTTTGGGGTCACTCGGCTGAAGTTCATCTAAAGCCCGAGACATTAGGATGCCATACAGAAACCCTCATCACAAAAGGATGGTCTGCATTTGAGACCCTTATGTTGCGCATCCCTAGCAGTGTATGGAAGCAGGAATGCTATAAGTGTTCGAGTGCAGTACAGCTGTAGCGTGTACACGCCAGTACTACACCTGTAGGGGTGGTCAGCTTTTATGACTTACATTCTAATTTTACTTTTGATGTTATAGTAAGCCTCTGAATGCCACTCTCAGCCACATCACTGCTGTGTGAGACTCTTGTCTGTACCATGACAAAATGGCCTCTGCATCAATGAGTTTACAACTTAAGCACCTATCTCATGCCTATAAGCTTTACATCAGCAAATACGTTTGTGTTTCTTACCATAAATGCTCCCTAGATCACAAGAAAGAAGCTACCATTCACACATACCGACACATCCTTTATCAAGTAAGAGCAAAGCTAGGAAGCGGGTCCGGGGTGCATGAGCTGTGTTGCAGATCCATACAGTCAGTTTTCTCCCTGTAGGACCCCTGGAGCCTCTCCTTATTGAAGGTGATGAGAGACCACACAGAGACCCTGCTGTGAGACCACTGAACAGTAGCCAGGAGGGTTGCAAGACATGCCAAATGCACCCAGCATAACTGGAGAGTGGTGGCTGTCTGAATTTTGGGTTTCATCGGCATTTGAATCTCATCATAGGGTCACCCAAAGGGCCGTGGATGATTTTTTGGTCTGATGTAACCAGGTAAATCTTGCACTCTCATTGTAAGGATAGACAATAGCCAGCAGATGCATTTGAGCTTCATTTTAAAGTTCATTGGATTCACCCTGGCCTGGGCTAAAAGAGCTATTTCGAATCCCTATTGGGAATATGAAAATCTCAGTGATATTTGCACCTGAAATTTGCATTAAAGACCGTATGTAGCTCATTCCCACAAGGAGTTCACACAGGATTCAAGGTTACAACCCTGACAGTCTGGAAATTTAAAAAAAATAAAATCCAAATCACAGCCAAGGGAAGCTATACAATTCCACAGGCCTCCATTTAATTTTGTCAGACATCAGTCACATCAGATTATTCATTTGGAGTTGATCAGGAATGAAAGTAATGAGTGGTGTTAAAACACTTCTGAAACCATGAAGAATTTGCTTCAATTCTTGAGTTATTGTGTGATAACTTCTTTTTGAGACCAGTCAGAGTGCATTAGCCTTATACTGTGATGGATGGCACTGCTGGCATCGCAGGGAGCAGCTAACCTAGATTATTTTCTCCACCAACATGCTTCTGGTATTGGAATGGGCACCATCATCTATTTCTGTTCCTATCAAGAAGGGCTTATTGTACCATGTTTTGGCTCTGCTGAAACCATTGCTGTATCAGACTGGAAGGGATTCCTGGGTCACCACATCCAGTCTCCAGCTGTCCTAAGCAATCCCAGAATATTTCCAACTTCAAATAAACTGCCTCAGAATTAGGCTCCCTGCCCCCTTGCCCATCCTTTATTTGAGGAATAAGGAAATAGTGGTTGAGGAGACTTTAAGTGGTGAAGAGTCGCTTTTTGATTAGAATTCAGCACAGCTGTGATCTCAGTTTTGTGAGTTACTTGCACTGATTCTGATGCACATAATTTACAGCAATAAATGAGGTATAACAGCAGGTATGTGTGGGCTGGAGATAGCAATTAGATCTGAAATGAGAAAGGTATGATGGCTCTGGTGCACTTTATGCTTAAATAGTGTTTATAATTGTCTTTTTATAATGATACAGACAAATAAATAAGAATAATGTAAGAGACTAGCTATGTAGCATTCAATTTTGTTTAAGGAAAATACATTGCAATGACGGTATATTTGTGCTGATGATAGCCTGTTTTCTTGAATATTTGATGTTTGTTCTCCTTTTCATTCTTTGATTTTGTATTAATCAGAAACTCATCTAAGCTTAGAATAAGCTAATTGCAGATATATTTTTACCTTTAAGCAAGCAGAAGTCAGCATTTTTACACTTCATTGGTTCCAATTCATTATTATTTTCTTCATAACATTCAGGGTGATTTGCATGCAGTCATGTGGCACCATAGTGCAAAAGAGAAATTCAGAACAGCTTAATTATTCAAGTCATTTTCTCCCTGCCCCCACATTCAATTTTCATCCAACCTATTTTCTGTAAATGAATGTTGACTTGTCAGAGTCACAAGGCAAGGCACTCGGTACATGTCTTCCTGCATTTTACTTCAAAATCTCTGTGGAGAGGAAAAGACATGCAATTATACAGTAGAAATAGGAAACACTGAGCCAGTTTACACCCAGTCGTGTTGCTCCTATAACTCCAATCAGCATCAAACGCTTTGAAGTACAATGGGGCAACAACCTCCAGTCATCACGGTTTCCAGTATTAAAAGTAATCACTCAAGATAGTGCTCATCCTTGACATCTTCGCACAATGCAGTTTTCCGGTGGCTGCTATTCCTCTAGAAAGTCCCCGCGCAAATAGCAATGGCCAGAAATTGGTGTCTCAAGCCCTGACATGTGGCTCTGCTAGCTTTTTCTCTAACATCCTGTTGATAAACAAACGGTTAATGAACCTTTTCCATCTGCAGATGGGGTCTGTTGTGCACCTGCATTTGCCCACTTCTCTTGAAATCTTTGAGATGCTCTCATTGCAATTCAAACAATAATTTTTCAGGTTAGCAAACCAAAAGCCTGCTAAAAAGAGCATTTCACTTTGACATGACATGTCTATTTTGATGTACACGGGAATTCAACCTTATTTAATGCTTGAAAGCAGGTGGTAAGGTATAGTGATGTTAGTGGATGTCAAGAGTACAGAGTGCCCTCAGGGATGCAATAGCTAGTGTTTTAAGGAGAATTTCCACTTAAGCCATGCACTCCAACTGCTTCAATGCAATGATTTAGTTAGTTAAATCACCAGGTAACAGGGCTTATAAAATACTTCATAAAATACTGGGGTGGGGGGGAAAACCAGCATTAATGGCATGAAATAAACCCGGTCGCTCAGCTATCATACTGCAGAAAAGTCCTGTGCTGTTCTTGTGCCACCTACTGACCAGTTCCTTGCAACTTTGAATTCATCATTTCCCTAAATGGAACAATTTTTCAGTTTATTTTTAAATCCAAATATTCAATGTTGGATTTTGCCCAAGTAATTAATAGCTACTTAATATAGTCAGTCTTCATGTCATGGTAATAAGCTTTAGAGCTGAACCACCCTATCCTGAGCTTGTTGGCTCAGTATAAGAAGAACTGGATGTGACGAGATGGCCAGTGCTATCCAGCATGTCTGATCTGACAGTCTTGTCTGTCCTTAAATATGGAATTCCCTACTGAAATCATTGTGACTGCACAGATACTCAAAAGCAGAAACTACACGGAGAGTGTGGTCTCTGCCAGCAGGTGCTTTTCCTGATACGGCTGAGCTACAGAGAGGGATTGACCTCTCGTTCCTTCACCCGGCAGAGGTATTGAAATACAGGCTGCAGGTCCTCACCCACCGGCTGTGCCAGTGAATGGAGAAGTGCTTTTCTTTCGTCTTTCCAACCCCCGAAAATCAGGAACTACTCTGCACAATTAAGAAAATACTTTCAACTTTGCTATCAAGAGTCAGGACAATCACTAAATGGATGCGTGTGTCCAACCTGGGACATTCCTGAAGTACATTCAAGGTGGAAAACCCTGTTTTAGCTCTAAAGCTACCTGTTTGCACCTATCTTCAATAGATAAAACGCAAGACTGGCAGCCTAGCCTAACCTTGCGAGTTGGTCTGCCAGCTGGTGAAACAGTGGCCTGTTTCACCAGTAAAGAGTGGCACATGTGTATAACAAACGTGGGACTGGGGGTCTTAAATGGCTGTGGCATCAATAAAGAATTTCTCCAGATTAACAGCATCAGTGGACCAAACAGGGTGCTATGGAAGCAGGTAGTCCTTCTGGAGCTTCTTGTAAGGAAAATAAAATAAGCTTTAATGGAAGTGGTTGCCCAGAGAGGTTGTCAAGTCTCCCTCCTTGGAGATCTTCAAAAGCCACCTGGACATGGTCCTGGGCAGCCCATTCTGAGTGTCCCTGCTTGAGCAGGGGGATTGGGACCAGATGGTCTCCAGAGGTCCCTTCCAACCTCAGCCATTCTTCATTCTGTGGGAAGGGTGATCAGAATAGCACCCTTGGCTACACGTGGTCTTAAATGGTCACTGTACTCAGCAGCCAAAGCAGCCTTTATCAGGCCAGGGCATGACAATGAGAAGTTGCTTCCTCCAGCTGTGGTTGCTACCTCCTACTGGTGCTCTCTAGCTGCATGTTTCAGTGGGACTATGATCTCCCTGTATACTTTTGAAAATATGTGCAAAACAAGCTTTCAGCTTTCTTCCTTTCTAAATGGTGTGCCTCCTACAACTCTTTACTCAGTAGAAAGGCAAAAACGGTAATATGGGATTAGAGGCTTTTTCACCCTGATGTAAAGCATGGTGGAAATTCCATGTACTCTTTGAAAGGGATGACAAAGAGTCAAAAAGGAAACATGCATAAATTTTGTGTTTGAGATCACAGTATTTTCTTTTAAATTATTTTAAGTTCATTATGTACTCTTAATTACATTTTTTCCTTGTATTTTACTTGTTAGCTTCTGGGTATTTTCTTCTAAAATTAACTGGATTAGTCATTTCAGAAATCTCAGTGTGATGCTTATGTGTTTACTAAATATTTTTAGAAACAATTTCAGAGGTTGGCAAGCATTTGGATTAAATTACCAATAAGCTTAGCACAGCATTGTATTGGAAAAAAGTTTCTTAAGTAACTATGATAGCTTTTTTTGTTCTGTGCTCAACTGTCCAACAGGTACCCTCTCCAGACAGAACCTGCAACAAAGCATCAAGCAGTTAGGATTTAGAGATAAACCAACACTACCCACTTGTATACATAGATTTGAGTCAGAAACACTGCAGGAAGGTCACTTCCGGCAAAAAAAAAGCTTTCAGAATATGTTGCTGGGCCAGAATAACAGCAGGACAGATAACGGTCATATCTTTTGAAATATTTATCTGAGATTTTCCCATCGAACATTGAAAATCCAGCTGCACCACTTACGGGTCAACAAATACACATTGTACTTCAGACACAAGTCTGTCATTTCCTTAATACTTTCCTAAACTTCCATGTCCTCACTTGCAGACAGCTACCTGGTGCAGTAAAGCCAGTTCAGTCACAGCAGGCTTTCAGGCAATCCAAACTTCTCCAGGTGTAAGAGCTAAACCACCTGCTAACCTCTTTCAGATGGATAAATTCAGGCTAAATGGGATTATGCTTCTGAAAAGGAGGAAGCCTGAAATGGGAACTGCTGTGAAAGCAGAGCTTATATAGAAACTCCCAGTACAGCTTTAGAGTAATTTTCCTCCTTGAAAATATGCGCCCAGGCAAAACACCAAAAAGTATATAGAGGATTTGTAAATGGTAAGAACATTTTATTAAGATATTGTAGATATGCTTTAATTAGATAAGAAGTAGGCTTCACTACAAAAGCCACTTAATCAAGAGTAAGTATGCTTTTTAAGTGATATTCCTTCTCAGATTTGCTGAGCTGCTTTTTATCTCTTCCTTTCAAGCCTACTTCCACTACTTATTTAAAGTATTCCTTCTAATAGTCCTCTTAATCATCTCTTCTATAAATTTCATCTCACTTTTCCTAGTCCTAGCTCTACTTGGTATCTTTCTAAATATTTTTTTCTTTTTTTTCTTATTCTTTTTAAACACATGTAGACATGTTAACACGTATCAGTATTTTCCATGGCCCTAACTATTATTTTACTATCCTGCATCTTTCTCTTTGAAATTACTTTTGGTGACTGTGACTCCAGAACCAAACAGGGCACCTCAAGAGCTTCACAAGAACTACAAAGGCTGGAACATTATCCCTTGTTGTGTAGTTATGCTTTTGCAGGCCCCTTGGTATATAGCCCCATATGACAAGGGAAGCTCATATCCTGTTGGTTTTTCAGTCTTCGCAACTGGCTTTCTGTAAGTAAATTTATTTCTTAGGATTCTGATTTCATATTTATATGAAAGTGATTATTATTATGCTTCAATACCTTTAATTACAGTTCATAGAATAAACAATGGTTAGATATGTCACAGAAGTATCTTACCTTATACCAGAAAAAGAGGCTGCACTTGAACTACTAATAAGATTTTTGAAGATGAGTTATAACTTATCTTAAGGGCCAGAGGAAAGTAAATAATCTCTTTTAATAAATTTGTTGGAAGGTATGGCTCACCTCTTGGAACGGATATAAGCAAAGAATCCACAGTTACTACAACTAATATTATATAGAGTCCCACTGCAATCATTTGGTTTCACGATTTCTGACTTTGTAAAACTGATAGAGACCCAAATGTCATGATTCAAAGCCAAAGACAAGAGTAAAACTCTATATTAAACTCTTGTGTTTTCCAAACAGAGTGCACAAGAAATCTGGTAGGAGATAGGCTCAAATTGACTCTTTTGATGACTCAGATGCTTATACTCACTGACCATCTTAGAAAAGCATGTCTGAGGAAACATTTCTGGGCATTGTTTCTCCCCCCTTCCAAAACAAATGACTGTTTAAAAAAAAATCTTTCAGGCTTACTCCAGGGACTTACAGAGAATCAAAGACTTTAATGCAGCACTCTGCTGTGAAGGTGCATCAGTTGTCATCCAGTAAATACAAAAAAAAAAATTAAGTCTGTGAAGTCATCTTCCAAAAATGTATTTCCTCAAACATATAGGCCATAGGTTCCATCACTTTGTTCTGAGATTCTGAAACTTTAAGGCTTCAAATATGGAACTTGAAAGTTATATCCTAAATATTTGTAATAAAACTGCAAAAGGAGGCATCCCGTATTTCCAGTTGAGCTGTGGCATTTGTACCGTGAGAGACTGAGGCTGCAAAATGAAAATAAACTGTGAGTTAGGCTAGAGCTTCACTTCAAAGTGAAGGCCTTGATCAAGGCTTTCTTAAAACATTTCTATTCTGAGGTTTGATTTGACATCTTACAAGGATTTCTGGAATAAGCATAACTCAGCGAATCGTAGAAAAATAGAGGTTGGAAGGAACTTCTGGAGGTCATCTCGTCCAGCCACATGCTTGAAGCAGTGTGAGCTTCAAAATCAAATCAAGTTTCTCCCAGCCCTCTCCGGCTGAGCTTTCAGAAGTTTCCAAGGATTAAGCTGTGAAAAGAGCACTAATGTCCTATGCCTACCTTATAAAATACATAGTTTTTACCAAAAAAAAGTACAGTTCCCCGCCCCCGTCAGCCCCTGACCCTCCCCCCAGATCTTCAGTTGTGAAAACTAAAAATTCCCAGTTCTTGTCCTAGATCCACTTTTTTGAAATTCTGGGGCTCCTTCCCCTTCAGGTTTGGCCATAACTGAAGTTGTACAGGGAAGTCATGTCAAGACGTTTTCCCTGGGCTAATCATCAGGAGGTGTTTTGTCCTCTGTCCTTTTGGAAGCTCAGCAGAAGCATGACAGATTGGTGGCAGCTCTCCTATGGGCCGCAGTGGCAGAGTGTTGGGTGTCCTCTGTTGCTTCCTCCACATGTCCTGGTGCCACCTACCAAGGCCTACGAAACAGACAACTTCTTTTTGCCTTTGGCTTCATTTCAAGTAGAGGGAGGTTGGAGCACCTTGGGGTGGAGGCCCAGTCACATGATGAGTGCTCACCAGGGCGGTAGTAGCTGCCTGCATGCTAGCCCTTTGCCTGTGGCCAAGGCAAAGCAGCTGAGATGGAGGAGTTTCTCCTGCATGGGCCGTGCTGGGTGAGGAGGAAGGATGTGGAGTGGCCTCGCAGCTGCAGGGCCCTGCATCTCCATCTCTGTGGTGTCCAATGGGGCCTCCACGGGGCCTCTCCAGCCCTTGGCCCCAGGGATGCTGCCACCCCCCTCCTCAGCACTCTTCCCCTTGGCTCTCTCTGGTGATGCCCTAGAGTCCAGAAAGGGTGACTACGCCAGTGGCCTTTCTCTTGGATCAGACGCTGCTTCCAAGGATAATTTGGTGCAGAATCAATCCATCTGATGGTTTGACAGAAACATGACTGTGTATGCGGACCCCGCAAGGCTGAAATTTACATTGACATGTGATTCAGTGCACAGTTTTAGAGTATGTGAATGCATGACCCCTTTCATGCGGTGTTTGAACCACCCGGTTCTTTACAGTTGAATAGCCTAGTGCTGGGACCGGCCTTTATCGGAGGGTCCAAAACATCCGATGGCTCCTGAATAGAGGTGGCTCCAGCCGGGAGGACTGATTTGTTAGATGCAGCAGGTGCATCTGGAGAAAGAGCTGCTGCCACCTAAGAGGGAGAAAATAACAAGAACGACATGCAAGGTAATGCATGCAAGACATGCAAGCAGAGTTGTTATTGCTACCAGACCTGAGACATGGTTGGTGTATACTGGTAGGACACATGATGCTGGGGGGACAAATCCTCCCAAACTGGAGAGTTCAGAACAGGCATTGTTCTTCACTTATGAAACAGGTTTGGATGAGCCTTTCAGCTCTTAAGTTCATAACGGTTCTCACACAAGTGATCTTAAAGCCCATATAGCGACAGAGCCAGGAATTTGTAACGCTTCAGTATGTTGCACAGGTTAAATTCTCTTTGACATTGCTTGAATCGCTAAAATGGTTACCCATGAAAAAGTGAGTGAGTGTTTTTCCAGGGCTCTTCTATCCATTAAAGAGATGACTGTTATACTTTGGGAGAAGTGATGCACTCTGCATAAGCAACAGGTAGACCTTGAGTCAAATAACATTTTTATTGTCAGCCTCTGAACTAGCCCAGTAAACTTTTCAAGAGCAGAAAGATGCTTTGATTTTTTTTCCCTCGCTGTCCTCTGTTCTTGGGAAAAAGCTTTTAGTCAAAACCTGAAGAAGGCAAGCATATCCTCTCTGATCTCTCTGCTTGAAATTCACCTTTCCCAGGCTGGTGCACAAATTGTTCTCATCTGACATCAGCCAAACTCAGTGGATGAGCAGGAATGTCTGTTTTCCTCTTCACTCTGTCGTCTGTTTTTTCCCAACTCACATCCCTGCCTTTAATCTGTGTTGCTTAGCTGCCACTTCTTGTCCACTATAAAGTGAAGGTGTGAGGCAATGTCTAACTACCTTTTGAGTATGTGGTTGGTACATGTATTGGGTTTACGTGGTAAAGGTTTGGTAGCAGGGGGGCCACAGGGGTGCCTTCTGTGAGAAGATTCCAGAAGCTGCCCCATGTCAGATCAGAGCCAGCTCCAGCCGGCTCCAAAAGGGACGCACCGCTGGCCAGACCTGAACCAATGAGCGATGTTGTTTGCGCCTCTGTGAGAGCAGATTTAAGAAAGGCGAAAAAACTGCTGCGCAACAGCAGCTGGGAGTGAGAGGAGTGAGGAACAGCCCTGCAGACACCAAGGTCAGTGAAGAAGGAGGGGGAGGAGGTGCTCCAGGAGCCGGAGCAGAAGTTCCCCTGCAGCCCGCGGTGAGGCCCATGGTGGAGCAGGCTGTCCCCCTGCAGCCCATGGGGTACCACATGGAGCAGATCTCCACGCTGCAGCCCGTGGAGGAGCCCACAG
>VXAL01009314.1:246418-260532 GCA_013399475.1 Chauna torquata
GTAATTGGTGAGCAACCTTCTTGTCCTTATCTCAACCCTTGAGCCCTTGTCCATCGTATTTTCTCCCCCTGTTCCTTTGAGGAGGGGGAGTGAGCAAGCAGTTGTGGTGGAGTTCAGCTGCTCAGCTGGGTAAAACCACCACAGTACAATACCTAGCACATTGTGTTCCTAGCTGTTAGTGTACTTTTATCATTTAAATTACATCTCCACATAGGAGGAAACATTGGGTTCAGTGAGAGGTATTTCATGCCTGTTACATTTCCACTCCCTTGAACTAAATAGATTTCTGAGTTCTGGCTTTTTTTCTTTTTTTTTTTTCTTCCCCCTGTAATACAGCAATTAAGAAACCAGAGGTTGTAACAGATTCACAAAGTTTATATGGTATTTTCATGGCAGAAGCAGACACAAAATCCTGAAGCAGCAGAAATGCATCCTGTCACCTGATTATGGTGCCTCTCTCATGCATTTCTTTTGCTCCCCAGTCTGAGGTCTGGTCTCAAATGTGTTGGGGACCCATGGCTGTCAGTTCTAGCAATTCCCACTGTGAGATCACAGCACTTGTGCTTGCTCTGGCCTTGCAAATGTTTTCAGTGGAGTAAAAATATTCTTCAAGTTCCAGCAAAGGACTGGGAGCAAAGTCTCCCAGTGAGGTGACTCTTAAGCTGTCCTCTTCCAAAAGGATAGTGTGGCTGGAGCAGAAAACCCCTATCTGGCTGCTGGAGGAGCGAGTCCTCCAATGGTTTTTCTCTCCCTGGAAGAAAGGAAGTTCGATCATACTTAACCATACAAAAACACTTGAGAAAGAGCACAAAACCACATTTAGTCTGATATTCCTGTGGTTGTTTAAAGAGCTAAATAAACGACGGTTAAACAAGACTTTGCCCTGTAGGGAATGGACAGATGATTCAAAATACAACAGGATTATTTTTCTTTAACACTTTCTGGCCACAAGGTGTCAATCCTTACTCACAAGAAGAACTAATGGCTGGTACATTCTTCCCAAGCAGAACTGTAGCAAAGTTTACAGCTCTTCCAGGGTCAATGGCAATTGGGGAAATAGAAAATGAAAAGGCAGTAAGTGCAAAGGATGAATACAGATCTCAACTGCAAAGTCTTCTCTATCTCGTAAGGACATCACATGCATGCTTTGTAGTATTAGATACACAGCTGCACCTACATAGCTAACAAATGGATTAAATCAAAACTCAATTTCATTATTTTTTTTCTGCAGTATTCCAGTTTTGATGAAATGTTAAATATCTGTACTCTCCCGAACATATTTCTATATAACAAAGATGTGAAAAAGATCAGCAAAAAAAAAAAAGAGAACTTTAGAGATGCATCCAGAAACACTTAACGCTTCCGAATAATAAGTCACAGAACAAAACAGTGAGAAAAAAGAAAAAGGAAAGCAAGGCCTTCGGAAAGCTCGGTGCCATTTAGATGTCTGACAGTCAGATTTTCAGCAGTGCTTTATATAATTAAATACCTTTTTGCCAACTGATGCTGTGTAAACAGTATTTTGTCTTCAGAAATCCTAAAGAAGCAGCTGAAATATATCAAAGACGTTTTTACCTTCTACCATAGCTAATGGACACTGAATTCCCTCCAGGTTCGTGGAGTGAACATCGTTTGCTCTGAGTGTTTGTTTGTTTGCCAAGTACTCACACTGAGTACTGGTGTGGGAGAATAGCGCTGATTTCACCAAGAGGGAAAACACACATTACACACCACGTGCAACTTAGTGGTGCTTTGAACTGTCTGTTTCAGTTCTGTTTTATTTTTTTCGACTGTGAGCAAGTGTGTGTGATTTGACTGTGAGTAGAGTGTGAATATGCATGAATTTACACTCATGGTGTTACATTGCTTTCTGGGGAATAGCAAGGCATTTTTATCTCTAAAAGTTCTTTCCTGGGTTGGAAGGAAATGGAAAGGGGGCTCTTTCTGTCCAATCTACTGCAAGATAGTCTCCTTGCGCATCCACCCTCTGGAAAACTGACCCACCGAAGGCAGCGCCTTTTACCCAGGTAGCTATCTCCTCACCTCAGTTAGTTCATCCTTAGTGCTTCCCACGCCTGTTGGCACCGCTCTCCAGCACACACGGCCACCAGGTCTGCTAGCTTTGCTGCAGTGAGCTCCCCCATGCATCTGTACCAGAGCCACCAGGTCCAGCAGGAGGCTGCTGAGAGCATCAGCTGATGGCCGCACAGGCACGGCCAGGAGCTGGAGCTTGCCCGCAGGACCCTCGATTACTGGTGATGATGCATAAGAAGGAAGAAATCCAGCTCATCTGCTAGAGACTTGGCTGGGTTGGCAGCTCAAGAAAACACTTTCTCCTTCAGCCCAAGCCGACTTCTTTTGAAAATCATCACCAGACAGCAAACACTGCAAACTCTGTGAAGGGTCTCTGGGGAGCACAGAGGTGCACTTCAGTAAGGGAAATAGCGAAAATGAGATGGGCCTTCCAAGGGAACGAGAAAAAAAATGATTATTTAATGCCCTTGGAAAAAGCAAGGAGGCTCCTAATGGGTTAATTTGCATAAATGTTACAGTGAACGTAAAGGACCTCACCAGCCAACTTCCAACCCCCTGCCATTTCCCTCTTCCCCTGTCTAGCCACAGCGTCTGTGCTTGCAGGGGTGAGCATCTACTGCTGCCTCACAGCTCAGCAGCCCTGGCACGTACTGGACTATTGCATTACTTGCCCTAGCGTGTATTGCATCTCCCCTAGCTAGCTCGTGTGCCTTGTGTGCTAGCGCCTGGGCTGTTCCTCTGCGTGTGGCAAGGATGTCTGGCACATCTTCCCCAATGCAGAGGCAAAGGTTTTGTGGCTGAACATCCTTGTTTTGGAAATACTGCATCACAGGGCCTAATTCCTTTACTGAGAAAGGAAATGAGTCGGTTGGGTGTGTGTGACTGGGAAGAGTGAGGAGGAGTGAAGCCTTTGTGTTTGCGGCAGTTTTTTCCTCTCTTTTTGTTGAAACGGCTAAATACATAAATCAATCCAGGACAGACATGGGACAAAATCTGAAGACCACTTTTATGCACAGGTAAAACATAAATAAGATCTGCCAAAGCTCTAATTGTATCTGCGTTCACAGTGAGATGCTGACAACACACATTTTGCTGTTTATTAAAGAACGTTAATTTCGGATGCCATCTGATGCAAAACTGAAAATAGCTACAGCTACTCCCAGAGCAGCGGCAATAAAGCTCATGGAGCTGCTAGCTTGCTGGGGAGCATGCCTACAACGCTGCCCTTGGACAGGGCTGCACAGCAGCCAGCCCGTCTCATGCCAGGCTGCTGCTGCTCCTGCTCAGCCAAGGGGAGGAGGTGCCCAGGACCCCCCGGGAGCTCCCTCGGCTTGGGAGGAAGCTGCAGTGGCAATTGTGGCTGCTCTGTTTGCAGCTGGGGTAGAAGAAAGCTGCATCTCCTCAACATATTCAAAATACTGTTTTCTGTTTTTCGTTTGTTTGTTTGTTTTTCTGATGTGCAAGCTGTCTCTACCTGTAATAAACAGCCCACCTCTTTCCCCAAACAGGTTTTTCTTTTCCAAATCACGTCCTTTGGGCATCCTGCTATCACTGCTGCAGAGCCCAGGTGCCCAGCTGGTTTCTCCACCAGGGCCCTGACTGTGCTGAGCTGAATGCTGAATTAGCTCCCCAACTTTTATTTTCAGCCAAAACCACAGTCCACTACCTCTGCTTCCTTCCAGCCCTATGTGCAAACATTGCAGTATGTATATTGTACCGTAGACTTACTGTCTGGGCTATTTTTAACAAGGTTGTTTCCAGCTGTCATTCTCCAGATTTTGCTTTTGAGTTATTGCAAGCATTACCCTTTGTATTTAGATGTGCTGCAGTTGAACGAGTGGTAGGAGAAACATAGGACCATCTATCTGCTCTCAGTACACGGAGCAGCACTGCCACTTCCTTCACGCTGCCTGGAATGGAGCAGGTCAGCCCAGCTCTGCTCCGAGGCCTGGGGACCCTGGTGGCGGCCAGCATGGCCCCTATTTTTCTGTGGACCCCTCAGTCTGCCGCATAGGCGTATTTACAGTCAGTTGTAATCTGCATGTGCACCCATCGGAAGCACAACTGCACTCACCAAACAATCTAATGGAAATAATCGGACACAGGTTTTAGTCTTCTGTCATGCTGAACGCAAGCGAGCGTGTGTGTAACCCAGGCGTCCCACTGTGAAGTTACGTGGGGACAAGGGAACTCAGCTGCCTGCCCAGATAAGCTCTTCTATACAGAAAACTGAATAAAACCATGCCATGTACATGGAGAGCTGTTTCCATGCACATGCATATTACTGAGGTTTGTAATACACTGTAACGTCTTACTGGCCACGTGATGGTATAGCAAGTCAGCGTAAACACTCTGTGGAAGTTATGGAGGTGACTTTTACTATTTGCATCAAGTTACACAGGTCTCGCTTCTGCTAGGACGCTACGTAGATTTGGCTGCTAATGCGTAAGACCAAATCTTTTTTCATGTCAAAAAAGACTAAAGCAACATCTAGCTATCACTTTTTTTAAGATAAAATGATCTCAGGAGTCTGTGTGCACAGGAGCAAAGAGGCTTTCTTGAGAGTAGACAAAAAAAAAAATAACTGGGCATGGGCAGTGGCAGACCACAATCCTCTTTAGGAAAGACTCTCTGCTGCCTGACTCATTCAGTATCTCACAGCAAACTCCCTCTTTCGCTGTGTGTTAACTAACAGCCTAGGTATTTGACATGGGGGAGCAATGGAATTTTCCAAAGCACAAAATTTAATGGGTTGTTACAAAACAAAAATCGTTTTTGACCTCTTGCTGAAGAATGTGGAGCTAATGCTTTCTATCAGCAGAGAGCTGTTAGCGCGTTGGAAAGATGATGCTGATTCCTTGATGGGGCTGCAAATGAATTAGAATGAGGGAAAGAAAATTGTCATCTTGTACTGAGCACCTCATAATTTCGCTGTCAGTTGAAGAGCTAAGATTACTGCCAGCAGCAGATAATACACAGTGAAAGGAACCAAAAGAATCAAGCTGCAAAAAAAAAAAAGGAAGAGCACTTGTGCAGTGAGGCAGGGAAGGAAAAAAAGGGTAATAAACACCCATTCTGAACAGTAAATTAACCACTTAGGGGTGGACTGAAGACCGCTAAACTCTACGGGATCCTTTCTGTAGAAGTAAAGATGAAAAAAATTAAATCCAAAGTCATCCTCAACACCGCTTTGTTTTAGTGCACATAATCATAATAAACTGATATATTTGTGCTTTGAGACATTGCGTTAAAGGAAATGGCAGCCAAGGCTGGTGACTAGGGAAAATGCTTCCAAAAATCTCTAATCAAATTCGTCAGTAGATTTTGAGTCCACTGTGGGAGTAACCATTTCATAATTGTTTTCAGAGATCATTTGAGCACTTGAACTTGATTAGAACTGGCGCTCGAATGCTAAAAGCAAACTTCAGGCTGATTGTGAAATACACTGTTCTTATTGTGCTGGTTTATTATGCAAATCATCCGGAGTGGTAACAGAAATGATATAATTTGACCTATGTCACTGATGAAAAGTGCAGATAGCAAACTGTGAGTGTTACAGCTCCTTATTTGCCATCTCTACGTTCTGACCTAAATAATACAGTCTTGTTTCTGCTCCCCTAGCTGGGAGGTGTCTGTAACAGACCAAAATGCGAGATGGAAATTACAAACTGCAAATATTCATTTGTTAAATTGTATTTTGCAAATCACTGATTATTTTCTGGTGAAGTTTACATGCAATTCGTTTTTAACAGCCAACACATTCAGTGAGTAGTTTGAGACTAGAGAAATGAAAGAGTAGGCTAAAGCATTCACAGCAAGTTGAAAGATCAACTGCGACTTTACTGGAGCATCTGTCCTTCCAGAGTATGATCTTAATACTACAGTATACTGACTAGTTTTTTACTTGAATCTTCTCATCTGGTTTACAGTACAGCCCTGCAAAGAGTTGTAACGGCCTGGTCAAGTGGCTGTGAAATGTGGCAATAGGGTTAGCAGAAACATCTCAGGGTGTTTTTGCTGATGGGGTTGCAGGGAACTGCAATGCAGGCTTTCCTTCTGCGACCTCACCAATTTGTGGGTTATCTAAGGAATGTTACAAGTGTTTTTCTTTCTACTGTTCTCAAAGTGCTCCTTTGGCACCTTTGCCTTGACATTGCTGCCTCTGCAGCAAAACCTCCAGTGATTTCATTGTACTGAAGAGGTCCTCTGAGCACCCTACATCATGCAGGGGAGGGGAGACAGAGCGTGCCTAGGAAGAATCCACAGACCTGAAATAAACCCTTCGAGCAACCATACCCAGCCCCTGAAAAGCAAACGTCTGCGCTAAAAAGCTGTTCCCTGGTGTCACTCTGCCAAGTGCCACCTAGCAAACAATTCCCCATCACTGCGCAGCGACTAAGGTGCTCCCTCGAGTGCACCCAGAAGGTGCTCTGCACACCCCTTGGAGGCTGCGGGAGCTCGTTAGCACAGACCCAGCCCACCCCACGCTCGTCATCCTTGGTACCCAGGAACATTACTGGGCCGTTCAATTTGCTAACAGAAATACAGCCTCTCTCTTCACGTGTGTGGCATGGCAGTGCTTCCGCTGAAGCGACGAACTTCTGCTGATGCGGTGAATTTTCCCTCTGCTCTGCTGAAGAGCACAACACCTAGCTGGAGCGCAAAGTGAGGACAGGTGCTTCCCTGCTGAACCCTGTAGGGCCACGATGAATGGCAAGAACTGTTTCTGGCCCCCTTCAGCAAACCAGAACGTCTCACAGCATTTGGTTCAGTGGTGGCATTTGCCCCCAGATATTGGCCATTTCCAGGTATCAGATGTGAAGGAAGGAATTAATCCTTAATTAATTAAGACTTGAAGGCTTGGAATTAATAGCCTAAAGACACTTCTTCAGTAAGACAGAGCAAGTGGCTTTAGGTGGAGACAAATCTACACAGAGGAATGTATGCATGTACACTGGTGAAAAGAAGTTGTACGTGCTGGTGATAATCCTATTCCACGGGAGTTTTTTCAGATCTGAAAAGTGATTATTTGAACCGCAAATAGCACTTTTCAAAAATAATTTGCCCCAAATTATTGGTGACATATATGTGCCCAGAAAACTGGTGTGACCTCAACTTTACTGTGTTAGTCAACCCTAACATGTTAACCCATGTTAGCATCCTGTTATCGCCAGACCCAGAAACGGCAATCTCATTTTGCCAGTAAATTCCTATTACATTGCAGTATCACATCTGATGCTATTTTATATTAGGGACACGCAGTTAGGGTGTTCTTGCTGTTTGCTCACATTACTTTCCCTGCTTGCTAATTCCTCTGTATGTTTGTAAAACTTTCCTAAATTGTCCAGATGACAAGATGACCGATTTTCCTTACTTTATATTATAAAACATCTAGGACAACTCTGGACACTACAGAAATGGCACAGATTCCCTAGAAGGATCTTGTTCTCACACGGAGCTCTCCTGAAGCCAATAAGGCATCCATGGATTTTGCAAGATTCAAAAGGCTGGTAGCTCAATGCATCCAGAAAGCTTTTGGGTCCTTAAAATTCACATGTAATTGCTGCCAGTCTTCTCTTTTCACCTTAAAATCAACTTTTTCTGCACCCAAGGCAGTATAGTCCAAGATAACTTTCCATCCACACTTCTCACTCCCTCTTCCCTGTCTCTAGGGCTATCACGCTGTGAGCTGGTTGTCAACCCATCTAGGCTTAGTATGCTCTTTTAAAGGCTCTTGTTGGCAAACCTCACGGTCAGTGACCTCTCCAGAATGTACTGCTTAGAGCTAAAGAACCTATTTTTTGCAGCAGAGGTTTTTAGGTTGAATGAAAGATATTGGTACTGATGGAAAGGCTGTTAGTAGTTTCTGTGGGGGAAGGAATAAGAATAGTAAAGGTGGAGTGTGAAGCTCAGACTGTTAAAAGGGAGAGAAAGAATCATGTTCAGTTTAAAATTTAGGTCAGAACTACTCCAGATTTATTTTTGTGCAGGTTCATTTTCATCTGCTTCACTGGCCATGAAGAAAATCTATCTTCTTTTTCGGTTATTTCAGACAGTACAAATAATGTGTATGGAGCATGTTTCACCACCTCGATTCCAAGGGATAGTTAATCTCACAGGGCTGATGGAAACCCAATCAAGGCGCGTTGTTTGATTAAGTTGGAGTCAACAGTAAGAGAAAGGGGCTTGCTGAGACATCAGATGTAACGAAGGCCTGTACTGGAAGAGAAATGGGACTTCACAAAAACGGGGCATTTTGACCTAGTGACAGATGAGCTGAGGAGCTGCAACACTCGCAGACCTGTTTTAAATGGTTTAAAATGTTTTATTTCCTTTCAGTATCTTGCTAAGTGTATTCCAAGTGTCACTAGTAATGCTTGGTACAGAACAGAGAAAGCTAGGACCCCAGTATAGGCTCTGTGTTTTCGAGTCATTTGCTTTTGCTCTCTAGTTCCACATGTGAAGTCATAAAAATTGTAACAGTTTCTAACTAAATGTGATGCGATATGCAAGGGATTATGCTTTCACGTGAGAGCTATGTAGCAGAAGCAGATGAGCTCTTAAGAAACAATGATCCCGGTTTTATGCAGATATGCCTGCTAAAAGCGAATGAGGGAAGAAGAATATGGAAATAGATTATAATAATAATACAGCAGAGTAACCAGAATTATTCTGAATAGGTTCTTCCTATTAAGATTTTCATGAGGCATCAGCTGCTCTTTGTAATTCTTTTCTTAACATTACCATCAAAGTATGCCTTATCAAAACATACATCTTTGCGGCTGCATTTACAGTCACCCTATTGAATATTGAGACAAAATACTTTTTTTTTTTTTTTTTTCTGTGCAAGGTCCTGAAATAATGGTAAGAGCATACAGCAGCCCAGAGTAAAGGGTTTAAAAAGACTCAGTCACAGATAACAACAGGAGACTACTCACAAGTGTGTCATTTCCTTTGCCAAACTAGCAAGTGATGGAGGATGTGCATTTTTCCGTATCAAGTTTGCCACAACTGGTGAAATCAAAAGCAGGCATCGAATCATTCAGCAATATAAGACACATTTATTATTTTGCAATTAGCTAGCAACTTGTTTTCTGCTTTTTTTTTTAATGAACTTTTCATGTCAAAATATCCCTAGGTCCTAGGAATATCTACAAGTTTCTGAGCGGATGTGATCAATGTCTGGGGCTCAAATATCACATTTAAAAGTATCACCAAACTTAGGCAATGAACACAAAGATAATTATTGAACAAAAAATTAAAACCAAATATCCGGAGACAGCCCCAGATTGGAAGTGCTATAAACTGTTTTTAGGCTGAGTGGAAATAAAGCCAGCATGGATGGGTAGACTTCACGAAACTTCTGAGCTCACGCATAATTGGAAGTATGTGACTTAACTGTACTTCGCATACTTCCATACGGTTGCAGGTTAGCTGCCTCTTGGTCTTTAAAACACCCATAATAATTCCAGTGATTGAAAAGTAATGCTTCCTTAAACAACACCGCTCTTGGAGATGCTTGACTGGCTAGGATGAGGCAATACCACCCAAATTGGCTGCATTCACCCAGTGCAGTAAACAATACCTCTGTGGCTGCAAAGGCATAGCTGGGGAATTCATAGCTTTGAATTTATTCTTACAAATGCAACTAGCAAGGCTGGATCATCTATACCTAGAGCTGTTTTCTCTCCTGGCTTTACTGAGACGCTCCGAGCTTTTACTGCATACTGTGAGGCAGATTTGCAAATCAGATTTGATCATCTGATTCCTCCTACCACGATGCTGCTCTGCAGCAGGATGACTCCACACTGTGACTTGAATGTCAGTCTGACACCTGCTGTCAGCAACAGAAATCTTTCCATTGGCTTCAGTGGGAGTAGGATCGTGCTATAGATTGCATCATAATATTGATCACATCATGGTATTGCTCCTAAGGAAAAAGACTGAGATTCTTCAGTGCTAAAGCCACAGTCCAAGTGGCAGAGAAGTTAGCCGGGAGGACATTCAGCAGCTGAGACTACGAATAGCCTACCTTATGGCAGCGTGTGTGGCTTGGCACCAACTCGCATTGACACCTGCCTGATCTGCAGGAGAAGACAGGATTTAGGCTAGAAGGAGGATGAAGGCAACAGAAAGGATGGAAAACAGGAATACGGTATAGTATACGTCAGTTCAGGGTGTGAGAGGCCATAATATAGAAAGACTTGCAAGAAGTGGAGTCAAAAGTTCCTTGTGAGCTACTTCATGTAATTTATGGTTAATCTGATGCACGAATGCTGTAGTTCTGAGGACATTCCCCCCACACCCTTTTCTGTCTCAAATGTCTCCCTGCTCAATGTCTTCTGATATCCCTAGCTCCCTCCTGCCCTGTTACTGTCAGTTAAGTATAAGCTGTGGATGCTGCTACGCTCCCTGCAGCAATCTAACTCGCACATGATCCAACCCACTATTCTCATCAGCATTTTTGTCACACCAGAAACTACAATAGCTTGAACAATCTTTAGAGAAAAAAATGTCTACAGTAAAACCACACAATCCCATTTCTGTGGCAGGCAAATCGGTTATCCTTTGAACAACCTCTAAAATGACTTCCTAGGTCTGCTCTGGTAGAAGAAAATGTAACCTCTTTCCCTTTCAGTAGGCCTGCTGCATATGCAAGATGCAAATGCTGCACGACTACTGCAATGCGATCCTAGCTAGGACACCCAAGCTGCGATCATTTGCACCACTGCAGGTAACGTGAGAACAGGAGGCCCCACTGACAGACCCAGCAATGACAGTCCAGGAGCAGCGTGGGACAAGAGCTGCACCTTAGAGTTACGGGAGGGCCGCTGAGGTCAGACAGAAACCCAGCTCAGTCTGCCCCAGTCACCCCAGTCTAACTGGGGCACCTCTGTTCTTCTCAGCTGTGCCGATGTGCCTCTACCAGGGGTGGCCGGGGGGTGAGGAGGGATAAAAGACAATTAAAATGCAGTTGCTGAAATGACCATAGTAGACAAGAATTCCCTTTCCGAAACTCTTCACTGACTCAGGTTCCAACATGGTATCACGATTTCTCACATTGGCACAACACGGAATGCGGTAAACAGCCTTCAGGGGTAAGGATGACTTCCTGCAGGGGGGCAGAACCTTGTAAAGCGGCCTTGCTGCTGGGGAAGACGTCTATCAACTGCATCCTTGCTGAACTGACTAGCGGAGAGTAAGGAAAAACAAGAAAGGATGAAAACTATACCTTCTTACACAGCTTTCGTGGCATGGCTTTTCCTTTAAGCTGCAGAGGAGAGTGTCCATTTGGGAGGCTCTGGGAGCTGAATGTTTGGGACCCCTGGGAAGGTGATCCAGGCTTCTCTGCTCTGGGAGGTGGATCCTTGGGACTGGAAACATCCTTCTTTTCGCAGGGCAGACTGATGCTGCAATAGCACCAGTATCTAGGCGTTACTACAGCTGCAGGAGCAAGAAGCAGCAGCCTGCCTGAACAACCACTTCCTGCCTCCTCTCTAGGGAATAAGGAATGGGAAACGATGCATTCTGCTGATTGAATCTGGCCTTGGGAGCACTAATCCACCCAAATTTAGTCTGTACCTTCCCTGCCTTGAACCATGTCCAGTCCTCTGGACTCCCAAAAAGGAATTACACAGTAGCCTCGGCAGTGCTCCTTCATTAGCCTGTTGCACTGGTGATTAAAAACCAAAACAGAACAGAAAAACCCTGCCTGCTACCATCATTCTCTCTCTCTCTCCCCCTTTTCTTTTTGTTTTTCTGTACATGTTCTGGCTTTGCTGTGCTGGCTAGCTCGTGCGATAGGAAGCAGGGATGGAGGGGTGCTCACAGCACCCAGCAGCTTGCTGCAGGCAGGCAGGCCTGGAAGGAGCACATCATTTCTGCAGCTGGTGCACACTGAGAGGCCTATGGTTGTCTGGCAGGAGCCAGGGAAGCAAGGTCCACGCTTCAATTACTGTTTCAGATAGAAATGAGGCAATGAGACTGCTCATGCTTCATGTATGAGCAGTCATAGATCCAAAAATGTACATTTTTGCAGAGCAAGTGAATAGTGATTGAAGGGAAGGTATCTTTCTGGAAGTTTTAGTCAATAGCAGGGCATTAGACTTAATACAGAAGTAACTGCAGGAAATTACACAACCTTTCTTATGCAGACCTAAAAATCTGTTTTTTCCCTTCTGAGTATTAGAAGAGATGTGAACTTCTGAATTTCCTTTTTTGTTTCCTGCCCAAAGATGCTCGTATTCCTCAGTGGAGGTAAGCTTACATGCATGCAGCAAGCAAGAAATGCAATTTTTACGCTGAGCTATGAGGAAAGATGGGCAGGAAGGAAGAGGTCAGCAGGTATTCTGAAGAGAAAAGAAAAGGATGCAGATACGGTGAGGAAAAGGGAGCAGAGGATCACCAACGAACAGGAATACAGCGCGCTCTCTCTCTCTCTCTATACACATCCGTGTCCAGATAAGGTTCCACGGCTGTGCTATATGTTAAAAGCACACAGCTTCTTTACTATATTCTTTTACTCATACATTTACTTTTTATTTATTTTCTTTAAAGAATGTGTCTATTTGCTTCAGGTAGTTAAACGGTAAAAGGGAAAGACAGCAAACTGTAGCCATTTCTGTAGTAATCATATCAGAATTGGTAAGATAATTGCTAAAATCATTTAGAGAGCTGGTTGGTGCTGTGGGGAATCACAAAAATGTATGAAAAAACCTGAAAATTTCCAACTGCTAGTCATGTTTCTTTCGAAGACCAGGGCATGTGCAGTCCCTGAGAAACACAGCGCAACAGAACGGCATTTTACCAGGAAAACAAATCGTCTTCTTGGATTTCTGCTGTTGCTCTCATTGGATGCGTTTCAGGTGTCTTAATTAGGCATAAATGACTTTGATCTTCCAGATCCCTTCCTCACTTGTAGAGTGCTTGAAATATGAGGTTTCTGCAGTAATCCACCCCTTCAGGATGCAGTACAACCAATCGCAGTCCTGCTGCAGTGAAAACGATCCTCTCACTGAAACTGTGCATCGCTACCAGAAGCGAGCCTAAATATTTCCAGAGCTGTCTAGCCTCTTCCTCTCTTCCAATCCAATAAGCACCCTTCTGTCCCTATTTTTATGGGCACAACTAGGCAGCTCACGTGCTGTGTTTCCATAATGTGCCTGTTACGCAAAACAAAAATTCTCAACAGCAAAGTGCAACAGGCAAAACTCTGTAATTCGTGGATTACAGATGACTTCTGGATCAAAGGTTATCCTTCGCCAGGGTTTGAAGCGACCCAGCCTTGGCAATCTCCTTCGCAGGCAGCAGGCAACGAGGGCTGACTTGATGATTACAACCACTCCCTTCACAACACCAATCTGTTTTTAAAGAAACGCACAAGAAGGAGAATTCCTGTGGGGCGAAGCCAGAGGGTGCCTCTGAAGGAAGAGTACCTATTCAGACAGGCCAGCGTCGCTGCCACAGGACCTTGCTGCCGTAGGTGGTTCTGCCCGGTCTGCCCCTATTCCTGTGCTGAGTGCCGCTGGCCGGAGAGGTCACGTACGTGGAGCACCACGCTCTGCAGGACCTCACGGATGAGCGCAGGCTGCAAACATCTGCACCTGGGCTGCAACGCCTGGTGCTGGAGCGGCGTTGCAATGCTGCTTCCCCTTGCTGCTCAGAATATAAGGCAGCAGCCAGCGCGAACGCAGCCAAACTGCGGCGCGGAAAGGGATCACCCACGCGAAACGCTTCCTGCGAGCCAGATGTGCCTGCAGGGCAGCGCAGCAGAGCCTTGCCGTGCCCGGTGCCCTGCCACTGCCGAGGACCGGGCAGCTCGGCTCTCCTGCCGCTTGTGTCGTTGCAATTATTTACCTGCGCTCGGGTCGTGCCCGGGCCGTCGCCACGGGCCCCCGAGAGAGCCAAGGGCGACCCACCCCCCGGCCAGAGGCACCGTGAGACCTCCCCGCCGTACAAAGGAGGCGGAAGGCAACGATGAAAACGAAGCCTCGGGGCGGGAGGCCCGCGGGGGCCGGACCTGCGCCGCTCTCCCCTCGGGCCGGGCCGGGCCGAGGTGACGGGTGGGAACGGCGGCCGCC
>VXAL01009314.1:261302-308361 GCA_013399475.1 Chauna torquata
GGGGGGCCGCCCGGTGCTCCCCCGCGGTGGCCGGCGGTGCAGGCCCGGGCGGGGGTCCTGAGGGGCCCGTCGGGGCAGGGACACGCGTGGGGAAAGCCCGGTACGAGCCGCGCTGTCAGCTGGCGGCCGCGGGTCCTTGGGCGCCCGTGCCTCGCAGCGGGGGCCGCGGCGCCGAGCTGCGCCCTGGGGGTCTTATATTATTATGATTATTTTTTTTTTCCCCTGGGCTTTGGGTAGTTCAAAACTCGTTTTCTTTTCCGGTGTGTGTGTACCACGTAGAAGAGAGAGAGAGAGGCTATTTGTAATTAAAGTTTCATGGCTGCGTGCGACGACCCCCGTATTCTATGGTATGTGCTTAAGAAATCCTAGCTGATGACGAGGACCTCCTGAAAACGCTGTCATCGCCGCTTGGGAGCTTTCAGTAAATGGATCATTCGTACAGTACATTGGCAACCGGTGTCACTTGGGGATAACTGGTATGATGCTTTAGGATCTAGCCCTAGGCACCCTGAGGCGGGCAGACATCCTTTGGGTTTGGTTACAGGTTTGCCTGTTGAAGAACAATCTCAGGATCTCACCTACATTGGAATAATTTAAAGTGTTGCCTTAATGACAGCTGGAAACAAATTTGTCATGCAACAAGGTACATGTTGTGCTGAATACAGTTCTTATAAACATCACCTAGTTCTTTTATGCTATTGCTTTGCCTTCAATTGCTTCAGTCAGTGCTTTTGCTGGGAGATGGTTTTAACGTTTGTTGGTAAAAATCTGAACGGAAGGTTGCAGTTGTCACAGATTTTTGTTTCTCTGCATAGAAAAAATAGCTTTATTTTGTGGTCCTTTTAATGTGCAAACTGTGGGGTTACTAGCTTTAGGCTGTGGCCTGGCTCCTGAGAAGTGGTGAGCTACGAATAGCTATGGTCAAAACTGTGAATTTTTTTTTTTTTTAATAAGTCTGAGATACTAATACATGATAGTACTTGTTGTGTTGTGCATCTGTGCTGTACCCTAGTATGCCATAGGTGGGGTGTGGCGCATGTTAAGCGGAAGAGCAAAGCTGAGCATCTTAATGCATCCCATCCTCTGATGGCTTTGGACAATTTTAAGAAATGCTCCCNAGGGGCATGTGGGGCGGTTTGTGTGGGTTGGTTTGATTTCTCCCAGCATTTTGGTGTGTGTGTGTTAAACTGTAACCTTATAAATAGACTTTTTGGGATAACCCTATGCTTTGAGAACAGGATGGAAGGATGTGCCTTAAACCGTAGTGATTACAGCGTGGAGATTAAAGTGGGAGCGGGAATGTCTGAACTGCAGTTTTTGTTGTTAGTCACTTCCTGCGTGACCTTTATCAGGTCACGTAGGTCAGTCTTCAAAAAAAAAAAAAAAGAAAGAAAAAAACCAACCCCCTATTAATGTTGGTTTACCTGGATCTGCTCCTTCAAGATGCTGGTGTCTGGACGTAGGTACTCATAACCACTGGTCTTAAAAATGAATGAGCACTTGAAAATAAGAGCATTAACTTTGTGTTTCTGTCCCTTAATCTGACAAACTACTTTGCAAGTCCACCTGCCAGCAGTGTGTACGGAGGAGTCCTCAGTCACATGGGAAAAACCTGTGAAACTTAAATCTTAACTTTTTGCAGAAATGTCTGTAGCCGTTTCCGGCAGGTGCAGCCTTAGAATGAGCTGACACCCTGGTGCCTCGCTGAGCCTCAGGTACAGGCCCTTCCTCTCCCCATCGCTCGCTGAAGTAGCTGCGCTGGAGCTGCTGACCTGCAGCCGTTTTCGTTACTGCTGCGTGGGACCTGTGGGACAGCGAGGGGAAGCGGGTCTCCCGCACACTGGTGCAGCAGGAAGAAGTCCCCTGCTAGGTGTAGCCACCCAGAGCTGCTTGCTTGCTAGAGAGGAGAAAGATAAAGGCAGAGGCTGGGGGTGGAGGTAAAGCAGCAGCGACTGCAGCAGCACCTTTCCTTCTGCAAGGAGATAGGGCTTTCCTTTATGAAAAAGACTTGTGGTCAGCTTGCTCTTGAGCTCCCACACAGGGACAGAAAGAGCAGAACTGGGCGCTATTCATGCGAGAGGAAATCTTGGAAAACAATTCGCGTCGGGAGGGAGGACGGGGCTGGACTTTCCCCCGGGCTCTGCTTACCTGGCTGCTTGGGGAGCTGGGTGCCTGGCTCCCAACCAAGCAGTTGCCCTGGGAGCCGGGCGCGCTGGCAGCCTGCCACAGGGCTGCCGCCGCTCAGGGCAGCCTTTGCTGGGCTCGCTGCTGCCGAGCAGCTTTTGTTTCCTGATAGGAAAACTGAAATTCCTGGGGAAAACATTCTGATTTTGCAGAAAGAACTCTTTCTGGCAGAGAGTCGCGCTGACCAGGCTTATTTCTGACCTGCACGCCCTTCTGCCCTGCAGGCAGAGCGCCTAGACTTAAGAAATGATGTGTTGTTTGAACGAATGCGTTCGGACAATCGGATGAAAATTGTGTGGAAAAACAAGAGTGCTATAATTAAAAGACTTAGGAAGAGCCTATTATCATCCATCTTAGCCTTTAAACTTTAGCCTACACAAGGGCAAAGAGTGTGCATCTGGGGAGGGCGGAGACTTGCCTTTTAAAGATTCCAGTTGTAGTGCGGGAAATAGGTTAATGTGTTTAAAAGATTTCTTTCTCATTCCTTGTCTGAGGGGGCTGAGGAGTGAAACATGCGGAAGGTGCCAAATTGGCTCTTCCAGATGAACTCCTCTGTTTATCTACCGTTTATATCAGTGTTAGTAGTTGTATAAGCTTTCTGACACGGTTCCATGTGCATACGTTCCCTTCAGGCCAGGGCTGAAGCCTTTAGGGGAAAGGCTTGTTCATTTGGTGCTTGGCAGAGACTGTCTGTGTGTGTGTATGCCTATACATACAAAAAAAATTATGGCAATTAATGTAACCTGAGTGTTGGCACCATGAGGCTGCTACATTGTCATGAGGACTTGGGCTGAGACCAGCGCTGCCTCCCACAGCATCCGTGGCATAGCTGTCAGCTGTTAGTGGCTGGAAGTCTGACTGGTTTGCTTTGCATCTTGAATGCGCACAGTACAAAATGTGCAAACACTTGGTTTTCCATCATCTGATTTAGCCCCCCTCCCCACCCCCTGTAAAAATAAAAGGATAGCATTTTTGCAATACAAGAAGTTAATTGGCTTTAGCAAGCTTTTCAGGTACAAATAATAGCAAGCGAGGAATTTGCTCTCTTTTCCCTGAGCAGAGCTAAGCAGTGCTTGGGCTTGTCTTGAGAATGCTTTTGATGTATAACTAGCACTGGAAAGAAATATAAAATTATTTTTATAATACTCACACATGAAATCTCTAATCCCACCATAACAGACGTAAGTTATCATATGGATGATGTACTTCTTATAAAAGTTGTAGGTGTGTTAGGTGGTCTTCAGTACTGTTGCACGTTCATGAGACTTTGTGAGTGCAAGCGGTTGAGCAACATAGCTGTGAGTCTTCCTGAAAACGTGACTGTAGTGTTTCCTTCTCATGTTGACACTGAAAGTGTTTAATTAAGGTATTTTCTTTTATTTCAGAAAGTGTCAGGGATGTTATTGGGAGGAAAATCAAAATTTCGGTCAAGAAGAAAGTAAAGCTGGAAACCAAGGGAGATAAAGTGGAGAACAAAATATTGGTAAGTACGATAGACTGAGTGATTCAATTTGTGGAGGAAAAGCTAGTGTCTTTCCAGAAGGCATTAATTCTCCTCTTGAAAGATTCTTTGAACTTTTTGTGTACCAGAAGATACACATACCACTTATTTTCTTACTTTCTTGCTAGCCAGCATAGCAAGTTGGTGTGTGGTGTGCTCATGTACACACGTTTACCACTGAGTTATTGTTCAGAGTTTAGGGTATAGTGTTGTGGATTGATGCTAAGAGTTGTTGTTAGAACCTGGTCTAAAATAATTTGCTGTCTTTGCTGGTGAAATTTCCCATTTACATCAATAGGAATTTTGAGTGGACAAGAAATGTAAAATGAAGCATGTAGAATTACTTATCTTTTGAGAATCTCTTGAAGCTGTTATGCAATGAAGAATAATTGTAAAGCTGTTGTGCGTTTTAAACTCAAATGACTGTACTTTTTAGTATTCTCTGAGTCATCATCTGCATTTTAAAACGAATGCTTACTGTGTGGGATCCTCCATTGTCATTCCTAAAACGGTAGTGGTGGAAAGTGTCAAATTAATCTCACTTAAGTATGCTTTCCTGTTTTCTCAGAACAGTTTTGCTGGCCTCTTTTGATAAGAAGAAAGCTGCAGTAATGAGCTAGTATGCGTGCATACTATCTTGAATACTTGGATATGCAAAAAGAAATGGAACTTCATTTCTTCTTTCTTTTGATACCTCTGTATCAGGAGAATAACAAATGCAAATAACTACAATGCTGCTATAATATTTTGCGAGATGTTTGGAATTTGGTGCTTTGTATCAATAAGAATGCTATTGTGTACTTGAAAGTTTCATCGCCAAGACTTTGTTCAAGATTTTAGGTACCTTCCCTGTGTCGATATTCTGTTTTCTTATTAAAAACCACAACTTATTAATCAGTTCTGAGTTATCTTCATAAAGTATATGTTGCTTATCTCAGAGCAGTAAGACTGTTGATAATAGTCTGTCTGTCAGAGAGCAACTACTTAAGGAATTTGAAATATTTTCTGCATATTATCTACCCATTTTATTTATAGCTTCTGGGTTAACAGTTTGTTTCTGTACTGGAAATAGGTTGAGTATGTGAATGTTCATTAATCATCCCTATTTATTTGAAAGCCATGTTTATAGGGAAGGCTGACAGTTTCACTGAAGCAGTAACACTTGATTGACTTCTTGGCTTATACTGAATCATTGCTGATATCAGTAGCTAAATACGTTGTGGTAGTACTGTGGTACTGTTCTGATCTGACGGGACCAAAATAATGTCAAGCTTCGAATCCTCAGTGAAGTTTTGAAGGATGTACTACTCAGCAGTAAAATGTCTAAATGTGATGACTCAGATCACTTTTCTCTGTTATCTCCTAAACTTTTAGGTGGGAGACTTTAACCTTTTATGGCTGGAAAGGTACCGTAAGGGAGGGGACCTCTGTAAGGGGTTCACAAGTTTTCGAGCAGTTCTTGTGTGCTTGCAAGCTGCCTGCGGTGTACAGGATAAGTCTTTCAAGGGTACGAAGGGGGTGTTGTCTGGTAGAACCATTTGGTCTTTGATGCAACTATGCAGAAGACTTGTGTTGCAACAAAGAGAGAATGCTTTCATGGTTAGGGAAATTGACTGTTGACTGCTGGGGTTGGATTTCATGTTTTCTTCTGCCACAGAATCCCTGTGTGAAGCTGTACAAATCACTAATGTCATTTTTTTTTACAGTGTTTCTTTAACTGCGTATGTATATCTTTATTTTATGTGGTTTTCTTTTCAGAAGTGCCGAGTGTTCTCTGCGGTGGCTGAGGCCAGTAGAGACTATAGTTTCTTTTGGGGACAGAGAGTTCTCTGAGATGCACAGTACTCTGAAAAAATGAAACCAGCGACACCTTAAGTTGGTACCTCAATTTAGTGGAGACTTTTTGGCCTTACTCTGTCTACATACACTCATTTCTTGCCCATGACACAGAGGAGATATACCCTCCACTCCTCAAAAGTTTCTGAAAATAAATAACCTTGTGTCAGAAATATGCAAGTACTTAATGCTAAACACCACAGGAAAACACCCAACTACAAAATTTTGTAATCCAAACTAGGATTTAACAGTATTCAACAGATAGTGCATATGGCTGCATACTGCCCAGTGCAGGTAAAAGTGACTACTGAATTGCTGCACCTTGAGTGAGCGTGTCAAAATGCTGAATGAAGTGTTGGTGGCAAAAGCAATTCAATGATTAAAGACTATATCCTTAAGGGCGTGCACCAGAGGGCTCAAATGTGATTGCATCGGCAAACTTTGTGCTAGTACTTCCTGATGCCTGAGAGCTTAGTTCTGAAATGTTAATGTTCTTCTGAGCATGGCATCTTGAGTTCACATGTAGCAATTAATTGTTTCAAGATTTAGATTTATAATTTATTAGTAGTTGGGTGTTTACAAGAAAATGAGTTAGCATGCACCGGGTCTAATACTTAATAGGTAGAAAATACCAGTTGCTCTTGGTCTAGCTAACCCCAGGGCTGTTTTGGAATGTACTCAAGGTTTTAGAGGAGGTTGATCACAGAGGTTGAATGATCTCTCATCCTTCCTTCCTAGGAAAATAGAGCAAAATCAGTGACACTTTGCAAAAGGAAAATTATTTAAAAATTGTTGCTCTTTCAAGGTACCTGTAAAAACACTTGACCTCTGGCCCTGTTGTTCAGTGTATTCAAGATGCAGAGTGCCAGAATAGGGATATAACCATCCACTTCAGTCAAGTCACTCTGCTCTAGCAAATTCCTTTGATAATTAAGATGAAAATTGGAATCAGAGAAGAGTGCAAAAACCCCTAATGTTGCTTAAAATGAGGTCCCTATGTTAAGATGGTAGCATTGGCAAATAAAGTCCATGTCTGCCTTAAGGTAGCTTTAGGATCTCAGCTTTGGGTACCAGAGTCTGGAAATTATGACTTGGGAGTTTTGATGTAAGATAGATCTCTGCACAACAAGCTTCCTGCCTCAGTAATCTCAATTTGCAGTTGTTTAGTTTTTCAATTAGTCATAACGATACAAACACGGCGAATGGCTTCACTGACTCTGATCTGCTGTGTTGTGTCTGGCCACAGGTGTTCAGGCTGCAAACTATTGTCCAACCCTGAAAAGCCAATAACCACCGTGAAAAACTAATAACCACCTTGAGTGGGCTTAAGATTCGTCCTCAAGCAATTAGGACGAAACCCCAGCCCTATCCAAGTCTTCCTTATATTGCTTTAGTAGTAGTAGCTGCTGTGTTTCTCCTCACACTGAAACCAGCCACAAAGTTCAGAAGTTGTCAACCAAAGCTGATGGATGTGTAGAGGTCTAAGATGTAATGATAGCACTGCAGGTTTTGTGGAAAAAAGCAGTCAGAAAAAGAAGAGAAACTTTGCAGCTATTCTCCCCGAGGGCCCCACATTTTGGCACCATCGGGGATCATGCACAGTGCCCTGTCCCTGAGAAAAATGTCAGTGTTTTGTGTTCTTTTTTAACCCAGAGGCCTCAGGAATTATCAGATTATCACCTACAGACAAACCCTGCTAGGAAACTGGGCTTCTTAATTTCAGTGTTCACAGTGCTACTCTTCCCCCTCAAAACCCAAGGTATCTGTATAGTGTTTTGCTGGATATTTCCAATTGCAGATTGTTAATATCAGATTTACTGTAATTAATAGCAACTATTGAGAAGTTGAAATTATAAGTTAAAGGCAATATGTTAAATACATCTGACCAGCTCATTATAAAATACGTATGTTTTTAGGAGTGATTTGTGACAGATCAAAATTTCAGGGTCCTTCTTACTTTTTGTTTCCTTACTATTAATAAAAGGGAACAATTGTAGCATAGTTTCCTTGTAGATTTGTTATCCTTTCCAAAATAAAATTATTTTAGATGTTAAAGATGAGGAAATATTGGCATGTCATACTTACTGCAAAAGACTATGCTGTCTGTATGGCTGGTCTGTTGTGCTTTTTTTGTTTGTTTGTTTGTTTTTGTTTTCCTAACCTTAAGGTCAGAGTAGTGTGATATGATGTAGTAACAAAGAGCATTTTATTAGGAAATCCCACTGAGGAATCTCAGTTACACTGCTGCCCCCAGGTCGTTTACATTCTCCTTGTTAAAATATCACAGTGCTTCTTCTGGAACCATGACAGTTGCCTTGGCAGGTGGCTCTCCTTGAAATGTTCTGTATGCCCAACACGGGCTTACTGAGAGTAATTCATATGTCCTTGTCACTTTCTTTGGGGCATGTGTTGCCATGGGCTTTTAAAACAAAATTTCTAGTTGACTCCTGTCAAATAGGTTTATATTTATTGTGTGCGGATGGTCTAAGATTTCATGTTCTGCTTCTAAAGACTCGCTTATAAAGAGGGAAATTCTATTAAAAAGATCTATCTGTATTTACTTTTAAGGGAGCAATTATGGCCATCTTGTGCTCTGTTGGTGTGGCTGCTTGAACAACCTGGCTGACTTTAGTGAAGCAGCTGAGAAAAGCTTGTATGAGCTGCTATGCCTGTTCAGCTGTAAGGATAGCAGTCTCTGGGTGGAGGCAGTAATGTTTTGCACTGCCAAGACTATTTTGGGATGAAAAGCTCTGGCGTTTGTTTCCCATTGCTCATCTTTTGTCTTGATCCATCAATGATATTCTATTTGAATAGAGATTCTGTATCTATCCAGGTGCAAGTATCTTGCCTTAAAAATATTCACTTACGTTAAATCACTAAGAGCATGAAGCTTACAAGGTTGTCCGAGGTTAGTTTTACATAAAATGTGTGCAATCTCACACATTATATCATGACAGCTGGTGTGTGATAATGATCTTAAATATGGACATTCTTGTAGAATAACGGTGTTTCCTCTTCTGTGCCCAGAAAATAGTGTTATGACATATATCTTAAGTGTGTGTTTATGAAGATGAAAGAAAGTAGGTGTTGGTACATCCCTTATGTCAGGAAATCTAAATAAAATGAGGTAATCAAAAATATGTGAAAATGTATTTTAATCAATTTATAAGGTTCAAAAACAATTGAACTGTGTTCAATTCAATGAGACTGCTACAGAAAAATGAAATAAGAATACTGCTGGAGAGAGAACTTACTAATCCAGTTGTATTATTATGCAGTTAATTTATTAGTGGTTTTATATAGATTTATTACGTAGTTGTACATAGTCCCAAAATAGGAAATGTTTTAAAAAAATCATTTCTGTGCAAGATTTAAATAAATCTACATATACATTATACACTGATCTGTAATGTCCATTTTTAACCCTAGGGAAGTTTTACAAACTTAGCATTCGTATGCTGTGATAGTGCATGCAAGTGTTAAAATCATCTTGAGATATTTCCACTTCTAGGAAGAGAAACTGGCCAGTTAATGGAATTAACCAAGTGGAGAGAAATTCTGCCCTTTTCTTTGGGTTGGTGGGGCTGGGAATTATATTTATTTCCTCAGTTTCTACTTACGATTCCTACTTCCAGTTTTCTTCCTCCTCCTCCCCTTCCTTGTTTCTAGCCTCTCCCCCACTGAAAACACCCATTGCAGGTATAACAGCGTGTCTTGTGTTTAAATCTGTGTTGACACACTTGTATAGCTTTTTAGCATAATATTAATATGAATAAACTGTGAGGCAGTGCTTGGACATTCTGCTCCTTTCCCTCAGGTTTGTCTGCCTTAAGGGTAAGGTGTAATCTACTCGCTTAATTAAATTGGCCTTTGACCAAACTGAAACACTCCTTTTTTCTTTGGCTACCCAAGCAACAATGTAGATTTCTACAGTCCTGGCACTTTTGTGTCGTTTTGAGTGCATTTCTTACCGGAGTTGTACGCTTTCTTTGACACTTGGTTTGAGCGTAGAAGATTTCTTGTACATTGAGATTATAGTGTATTCTTATGTTCTCTATAGTGCACACTTTGGGAGGATAGTGTTATGACTACATTAAAAGAGCAGCTTGCTTGCACTTGTCTTTAATTTTGGACAACTGGTACACACAGGAAAAGCTAAGAAAAGCTTTCGCTGCCTGGAAAGCAGCTGCCTTTGTTCTGTCTCAGATACTTTGCACTAACCTACATGCCTGTGTCCTTATCTGTGCTGTGGAAGGAAGAAATGTAAACATTGCCTCCCTTGCAGTGGCTTCTGGTTTTCTGTTCACAGCCCTACCAGCTATCAGGAAAATAGGAGTGGTGGGAAGTAGGACTCTGCTATGGCTCTGAATGGTTCATAGGATCTTTCCTTCTATAAATTTTTCATAATCCAATAAACCAATCTGATTTTTAAACCATCATACTCTTTCTACTTCTTTTGCTGAATATATAATGTACCAAAGTGGTTTGCTAATGTACTTTTGTTTCTAGAGTGTCTGACTCCCTGCCACCATTATTTATTTGATGGAACCTTCCTACGCAAGGATTTGCATTGAAATCTGTGCATAAAAGTGGCTGAAGAGCGAATATTACGTATAATTTCCAAAAAGCTGGAAATAAAAAAATAGAAAATAAGCTTGAGGGTCAAATTCTTATCTCTATCACTGCTCACCACTGATGACTGTTTCTTCAAGAAAGAGAAGGTTTGGAAGGGAACAGAATGTGTGTTATTTGGTGGACCAATATAAGTGCAAAAACCTTGTCCTTCCCTTCCCTTCCCATGGCTTGTTTAGTCTGCCTGGAGATACTTATTCAAAGAAAAGACTTCTCACACGTGGAATGTGGTTCACTTTACTGTAAGTGAAGTGGAGGATGCAGTAAAATTGAAAAAGGCTAGAAGGTCTGCTAATTGAAAAGCTAGTGTGACACATGGTGAAAAAAGCTTCTGGTTGCTCAGAGTCCCTCTCGTCCGCCATTATGGTGGTGGAAGAATTGGTGAACGTCACCAATTTGTCTGATTATTGAAATATTTACTTCAGATCACCTACAACTCTGCTTCATTTTTCTTTCTTTCTTTTTTTTTTCCTCATGGTGGTGGTGATTTAGTTCAGTGTAAAGTAATTACAGGCCCGGGATGTAAAATTATTTGTTAAATATAATTACTGTTAAATGTGCTTCATATTGCTGCCACAGTCCCCAAGCTGATTTCTGCCCTTGTTCCTGTCTAAATGCTATTTCCAGAACACCCACTCTGCCATAACTCACGAGTGATATCTTTTTGTTAATGGTAGGTTCCTTAATTTGAACATTTAAGATGACAAACTGTTAGTATGAAAACTTAATTACAAAAGCCAGTGCCCGATAACCCAGCACTCCTGGAATTGGCTTAACAAAATTAATTGGCCTGCTCAGGTTTGGGGAGCCAGGTTAGCAGAATAAGGTCCAGATATCTGCAGGTTGGGATTTTAATGTTAGCAAACTGAAGCAAGTTTTACTGGTTGATGCAAAATGAGGAGGAAAGGTCACAGCCTGCCGGATAGAAACCAAAAGCGAGAGAGGAATAGCTCTTTCTTGGATGGGTTATGTTTCTGTATCTTCTTTGCATAGTGACTTTTACAGAAATTGAAAATCGCGGGCCTGGTTCATGGGTGCTGGGTGTCCCCCAGCTTATTCCCTGGGCAGATATATGGCGTTTGTATCCCTGCATGTAGTAGAAGGCCTAGGCCTGTGTGACAGGAGGATGAGCTTAGAAAAGTGTGCATACGGGGTGGAAAAAAACAGGGTAGAGGCTGGGCCTGGGCCTGTGTTCCCCTTAGGAGTTCTGTCCTGCATTGTTGTTTTTGTTTTGTTTTTTGTTTTTCCCCAAGAGGTGTCTGTGCTTTGCTTTTTTAGATAGGTCGATGACTGCGTTTAACTTTTTCCCCTTTCTGCAGTTAAAGCAGAGGTTAGCAACAAGCAGCCTGCGAGGCAGGCGGCAGCACGTTTAGGGTGGCTAGAAGCTCTCCAGTACCTGCTGCTTAGGAGGCAGAGGTCACTCACAGTAAGCCATTTCCTTGTCATGATCCTGAATGAAGAAGCATGTCAGAGGCACGCACCTGAAGCGCTTATTTTCATAAATATGTACCTCTTCCTCTAAACACATCCTCCCTTCCCTGATTGAACATCATCTTCCGCCTGTGCATAAAATTTTGGCAATCCACTGCTTTTGTAGGGCTTCATGAAATTTTGTGGATTTGAGCTGTCAATACCTACTTACTCTTGGGGCCTGGGAGGGAAACAAGAAGGTAATATAGTTGCTACAGAGCAAGTTTCTGCTCAGATCTGGTTAGGGGAAATGAATGGCTGTTGACCCTGATCTGAATCGGGAGATGGGGCACTGCTGTGTTTGTTCGGGGTTGACCTCCGGATGAAAGGCTTCTCTCCCTCAGCCTTCAAGGCCATTAGCAAGGCTGAAACTATTCATACAAAGCCATTGATAAAGGGGAAACCTTTCAGAGGATCATCTCTTAACAAGCACTTGAGCCTGGTGCTTAAGAGTGATACCATCTTAAAGCCCTGTGTGCTTCTACAGATATGGAGCTGGAGGAGCCTTAGGTGTGGAGCAGTGAAGGTAGGTCAGAGTTTGGATTTGTAGTGCAGCCGACTTCAACTGAAGATCTTTTCTTGTGGTGTTTACAATGTTGCCAGTAAATATTTGAGGAAGTGAGAACTTTGTTATGCACTGATGCACTGATGAGAAATAATTTCTGCCATCTTGGTAAGTTTATTCGTATCCCAAATCTAAATTACACGTATTATTTTTTTTAAAACATGTAACATGAAAAATGTATTTTAAATAGAAAGAACAGTTTTCTTGACTGCATCACCATTCACATCTGTACCTTGCAAGTGTCAGAAAAGCAGAGTGTTTGGGCTCCAGGCTTTCCATTCTGTCATCTCTCAAAGGTGCTGGAATGCCTGCAGGTTTTGTGAAGCATATCACTGTATGCTGTGTACACTTGTTGCATACACTATGGGTATCTTTATGCTCCCTTTCCATCTCCCTCTTTGCTGTCCTTCCATCTTCTGTGCTTTAGCAGGTCCCTGGAAACTTTCATATGTGTAGATGACTCTCAGGGCTGATGTATGCTTTTTAGCCTGCCCCTTCTCTTACACTAGTGTCACCGTTTTCCCAGCAGTGTATTGCCCCACTTCTGTTTCCTTTCCTTACAGGGATAATACTGAGGTTACAGAGATAATACTGATAGTGCCACAGCAGTCTAAAATATTGTAAAATGGCTTTAAAATAGTTTCCTCTGTGAATAGAATGCTGAGTTGCCCAATTTTTATGGTTCTCTCTTTGCTTTGGGAAGATGTTTTTCTAAAATATTTGACAATGCAGATGAATTAACTGAACCTTACACAGTCTGTACCATTTCCCTCACAAAGGGTTTCACAGCCACTTCTCTGCCATTTACTTGCTTAGCTACACCATGTAGGCAAACCGCAGGAGAAGCTGAATGCCAAGTGTTCTCAGACTTCTATATAGGTACGTCAACTAAAGATTTGAAAAACTGTTTGTCTGGAGAAGAGTGGTGTTCAGTTTTTAGCCAAATGCTAAGAAAAGTCTTCAGAAATGGCCTAATCCAACAGGGACATATGTTTTGTTTCAGTTGGAAACTGCTGCTGTTTTTTTTTGCTTACGCTGAATCCTGTTGAAAATGGTAAGATGCACAGGTCTCGGTTCTTCAAATCTGCATACTCAAATTAGATTTTAGGTGGCTGCAGGATTAATGCCAACACTGAAAACACCTTGCCTTTTCGGCCTCTCATTGTTAAACTGTGATCTTTATCAGCAGGCAAAGATTTATTAAACTTAGTAAATGCTTTTTTAAGCCTTTGAAACACACTTTTTCCCCATTAAATAATTTGAAAACAGCCCCAAATACAAAATCTGAAGATTGAGTTAGTTTCGTGGGCTATTCACAGTGTAACACTATCCTTTGAAAGTACTTCCTGTAACACGATTAGATTGCTGCTGTTGCTTATATGTGCGTGAAATTGTGTGAAATTAAAATCCTGCAGTTTTTTGTATGGTATTAATTTATCACAAATGTAGCCTTAATGCAATTTTAGTAGGTCTTTGTTCAACCTGAATGGTTAACAAGTTTGCAAGTTTGCCCAAAATAGACTATTCTTCTATTTTTGTCTATTTAAAAATTATTATTATTATTATATCTTCCATTTTTTATTTTAGGGTATTCATTATGTTGTTCTTCCTTTCTGGGGGGGCCCTGTTTACTCTTGCCATGAAGAAAATGTTGCAGACAATTGTTTGAAATCAAGACTGGCATTAAGGACACATGCGTGATCTAAGGAAGCACGGGCAAGCCAGCTACGCTGCCTCCCTCTTCTCCTCTGTCACTATTCCAGTCTTCCGCTGCTCCCCAGGATGTGATTTGTATGGTGCTGATGGTGCCTCTCCCTTCAGCCACAAGCAGCATTAAGCTTGCTTGAATGGAGGTTAGTGCATTTGTGCTCGACACAAAGTGCTAAGGTCCTCATTTCCTTGCCTTCCCGGGTGCTGCTGGCATGGGAGCCAGAGCTACCTGGTGCTAATGCTCTTCGGCTGAGTAAATGCAATGTAGCTCAGATCCTAAGGAGAGATGGACTGCCGTCATGCTTACACCCTGAGTGTAGCACCCAGTGCTACAAAGAAAGCTTTGCTGTGGAGTAACCCATGTATTGTAAGTTCACAGCCGTTCCTTGTGTAACCTTGTTCGTGTGCCAGAGCACAGGGGAGGTGGAAGAGACGGGGCCATGCTGAAGGAGGAGGTGTCTCTGCTTGCACAATTCCTTCCATAATGCTGCTAGACATCTCTCTTGCCAAATGCACGAATCTGCATGGTGCTGCTTGACTTCAGGACCGGATGGGAACTAGGCATTTGCTAGTTGTGCTGCTTTTTGCAAACACCGAAAAACTAAAGTCAGGGAGTTGTGTCAGAGGGACTGCATTTTTTCACCATCCTTTCATTGTACGTACCCTGTGAGGAGCCAACGTCAGAAGTGTTTTGCCAAATAATCTTCACCTGATCTTTTATTTTTTATTTTTTTATTATTTTTTTTAAGTTTTATCGGTAGTTTCTTTAAAAAAAAAAGTCTCAGTTTGTGCAAAAGGGGATATACAGCCTGACAGAACTGGCAAAAAGAAGAGGAATAACTTTCCCTGCCTCCCTGTGTCACTGTTTCTGAAGTGGTAATAGCAGCTTTTCCTGGAACATAGTGGAAGAGCTGGCACAGACATCAGACTTTCAGCCTGGCAGGAATTAAGCAAGCCGCCTTAGTTGTTCTTGTGTTTTTGTGTGCTCTTGAAATATGTTTTTCCATAGATCAGGCAAAGGGACCGGTTCTAAATAACGTACCATTCTCACAGGGCCTTAGCTCTCAGTAAAGTAATTTGAGATCCTTTGATGAAAGGCTGTTACTTCAATATCTTTGTTTATTAACACCATTGCAGTTACCTTTGAAAGAAATGTTTTTGTGGGGATCACAAACTGCATGGGCTTTGTTTCTGTAGAAATACAATTATGGTAAATACAGCAAATTGAGAGAGGATTGCAGAAGTGCTCAAAATACATGAGAGACTTGTTACAGTGCACAGACATTGCTCCTCCCTCCCCCAAAACTGTGTTTGAAGCTGGACATTAACTTTGAGATCCTGTTCTCTGCATTAGGTCTTAACACAACAAAGTGTGCTGAGAAAGTCCCTAACACACATAGGGTCTAGATGCATCTTTGGAAAGCCATCTGAGTTGTTTGGTACAGTGTGGTTCTTGCCACCTAGTATCTTGAAGGACACTGAGTAAGTTGGGTAATCAGCTTTATATTCATCGATATCAGATGACCCTCCCTTGGGGAGTAGAGAGGTTTTCATAATTGACCTTTGGATAGTCTGATTGCATCCTCTAAGAGAACAAACCAAAAAATAATGTGGTCATGTGGAATTTGTCCTGCCGTCATTTAAACTTGGGCGGTGGAAATCCATTAAACACTGATCTGTCACACTTCTGCAGTTTCTGAATAACCCATCCGCTCAGTTACGTTGAACTGTATCTACTTAAGATGTGACCAAAACCCGATTCTGGTTTCTTAGCTCTAGTCTATCCTGGTGTAAGTCTAGAGCAGTCCCAGGCAGAGTGCATTTGGACCCCAGAGTTGCAGGATGAGGAGTGGATTGGATTGCTCTGTTTAGGGTTTTGTGCACAGCCGGCGGATTAGTGGGTCTGTTGGTGCATAGTGGAGCCAAGCCAGTTGGACGAGGCATTAGGTTAATGCTTAGGGCATTGTGGATGCACTGACATGAGGAAATTTAGTATCTGGGTTACAGTAGCTTCTGACAGAGCATTAAGCTGCTAGTGTAAGAAAATACTCTTTTTTTGTTTGTCTTTTAAAATTCCCATGTAATGGAAAATCTGTCCTGAGCTGATTTTGGCATTACACAGAGGTAAAAATACCTAGCGGTTTGCAGTTATCAGTATACCACTGTGTGGCAAGGTTGCTTTCAAGCATCTGAAATGGGGATATTGATGTTTTTCCCCTCCTGTAGGCAGAGTTCATGCGTAAAATTAATGTTGAGCTTCGTCGTGTTTAATAACGACCCCTCCCCTGAATATATACCCATGCATGTAATGTTACACATACTGGTGCTTTAGATTGGACTCTGTCTTAAAGAGCCGGTTTATTATGTGTTACTGAACAAATACACAAAGATTATATATATTTCAAAGATTGTTACACTCTTATTTTATTTTAAGGTCACAGGATAAATTGAAATGAGAGGCAATAAAATCAAATATTTGGAGCCCAGCATGTTGCCTCTTGCATGAAGATGACGTTCACTTGCCACATGTGTGGTTTCCGCAGACAGTGAGCGTGTCTGCAGGTTCTGGATTGCCCATTTGTTTCGGCCAGAGCACACCCCTCTGTCCACACATGCTGTGAAATACTGTAGCCTGGCTCACCTTCTATGCTGCTGACTTCTTGTAGCTTTATCTGCTTCGTTTATTCATTATTAAACGCATGCTTTCTGCTTGACAAGTGCTATAAAATCCCTTTCACTCTGGATGAACCCAAGAACCTCCACTGAGAGTCTGGAAAGGTTATTAATTTTTTTTTTTTTAATGCAAATACTATGTATTCCTACTTTCCACTGAAGTGCTCTTTACATCAGACTACTTAAAAGGCTGATAGAGTCACTCTGCCCCATCCTTTAAGCAGTGGATTCATGTAAAAACAAAGTCCTAGATTTTTCCAGGTTTCTATTAAGCACAGCAAATACGAGGTATTCATATTTAAAATGTTCCTAAAGGTCTGATAATATGTTAGGTCTATATAAAAAATGAGTGTTCATACTATCTAGTATGCATTGTTATATGTACTTCTATATTAAAGTAGCTTGTATGCAGTCCCCATTAAGAACACATGCGCTGCATAAAACTCAAGGGCATGAGCTACAAAGGTTCAAGCTTTCTAAAATTTTAATTTTGAAGTACTCAGTTTAGACATCCAGTGTTAGAGTTTTTTGATTTATTTTAACCTTTATGATCATTTGAGAACAACAAACAAATGGAGGCTTTGTTTTTCCTTCCTAAAGTGTATCTTATGTAAGCTCTGGCTTGTCTTTCTGTTTTTATTAAGCATGTTCTGACTCAGTTTTATTACATTATAGGGAGCCTTTTAATTTATTCTTTCTTAGATGAACATTCCAGTATTTGGGAGCTATAGCCATACCTGATACTAATCCAGGGCACCAGCTTTTGCTCTAAGAGGGGAAGAACAGAGTTAATCACTAGATCTATAAGAAAATACCTTTCTAAATACAGACTTCTTGGTGCTGATTTTTCTTGGAAAATACAGCTGTGGTAAATTTAGCTCAGTCTTCACACGTGTGTATGTATTTGTTTGCTTTTAAAATATCCGATTTGAGACCTTGTTGTAAGATTCTTCTCCTGGGTCAAGCGAAGTAGCCTCAGGACTTCTTATGCAGTTGGATGTAACACCAGCAGTGACCTGAGACAGCAGTTTTGCTGTCGGAATATCTGACTGTGGAAGAGCTGACTCTTCCCCCAGAAAAGAGCAAAGAAGCAGATGGGAGGCTGTCTGGAGAATATTTCAAAGAAAGGCCAAGGAAAGGGAGATCAAGGCCAGAGGAATTACTCACTGTCAAGTGAGTCTCCCTCTTGTTTTCTGTACTTGACAGACTGCAGCTGTGAACCTTGTCCTTCTCCACACAGCGGAAGGCCTGGATGGAAAGGCATGCTTTCCTTTTCTCAGAGTAGGGGTCAACTAGCGTCTCTCTGATTCAACTAGCATCTCTAATTAGGCAAACAGAAGCTGAAAAGAAGGTGATAAAAGCTCAAGTGGCTTTGGTGAACTTGATCAGGCTATGTGCTAAATGTTTTTATGGCCCTTATTAGTAAAGAAGCCCAAGTAAGTAATTAAGTCTACCGATGCCTCAAGCTCAGGTTTTATTCAGTTTCCGCTGTGATCATCTTAGCTGTTCCATGCCTTCACTCTTACCTGGCCAAGTCCTGGTGAAATAGCTGATGAAATAGCCATAGGATAGGCCATCAGCATGACGGTGTGCAAGTCATCTCAAAATGCTGTAAACCAAGCCAGGCACCAGAAAATGGTTTCTTCTCCTGAGTGGTAGTCTCTTGGTCCCCTGCCTGGTGTTGAAGTTGTGGGATGATTCCTTCTGGGTCATAATATCTCCTTAAAGGAGAGATGCTGGATTCCCAGATAAGTGTGTGGCTAACGACCCTGGCTCTTGGTAGGCACCAAATGTACCACAGCCTCTATCTTGTAAGGAGTACTGTTTCAGTGCTTTAAGTGCAATTATCAGGTGCAATCTCTTTCTGTTCAGTAACATTAGATCTACTGGAACGCTTTGTTTCCAAGGCATAGGATCAAACTTTCCTTTTTTGTTTTAATGCTGCAAAACCCATGCAAGTTTTGGGAGCTCTAACTGGAACCACATGTGCCATCTGCAATGAATAAACGATTGGATAAACTTGTAGCCTTACTTCCTCCAGCTGGTTATGTGTTTACAAAAATGCCATGGTGTTTGTTTTCCAGGTGGATTTAACACCTCTTCCTTGGAAATCTCAGACGTATGTGCAGAACTCACTGTTCAGATGCTTGAGTGTGGCTTTCTGGATAATTGTCTGAACTTCGTTTCCACACCCAAACTTGCTGATGCTGGAAGCATTGCTGATGTGAATATTAGTGTTCGTCTCCTGTGAAGACTCATATGGGCAAAGCCCCACTATCATTTCTGCCAGTGCTCTTTCAGTAAATGCTGTTTCTCAAAGATTTGTGGAAGGAGTGTGGGCTCATGTGAGAATATCAGCCTGTATGGCGGTTGATTCTTGCTGAGAATATTGTGTAGTTGTTGGCTTAGCTTCGCTCTCTAAAAATGAGGCTTTGCCGGAGATTTTTGCTGCTTTTCTTCTTTCTGACTTTTTTTTTTTTCTCGGGTGGGGGTTGGGGTGGATGATTGTGAACAAACTGAAACTTGGAAAAAAAAAAAAACGCCTTTGTGGTTCTGATGTTGTTGTATCAGAGTATGTGAGGATGGCATTAACTCTTGAGTTATACTGCATTTTAGCTGTTGTGTTTATGGGTGAAGATTTAGGAAGCTGGGACCTGTCATGCAATCATTTATAATGGCTGTTTCTACTGTGACAGAAAGCCAGAAGGATAATCTGGTACCTCAGGTCATATTGACAGTCATGTCTGCTGTTGCACTCATTTCTTTGGATTTAATGATAATAAAAATGCCTGAACGTAAGCTCTGAGAAGTATATTGATAATGGAGTGGATAAGCGTGATTATTTAATAGCATTAAATACTGACGTGGAGATATATATTAAAAAAAAAAAAAAAACCCTCTAGCCAGCAGCATCCAGTAATCGAGTGGGGTTGTCAGTTTACTGTAACAATCACATAAATCATCTTACACCCATACATGCTGGGCATATACCTTGAGTCTTCTCCCACATCCCCAAACAAAATAAGCGTGGATTTTTTTTTTTCTTCTCACCAGATTCAAAACGTGATGAGGTGGTTGGAGTGAGGGGAATGGTTTAATGACAAGGGGATAAGATCTTGAGTCCTAGAGTCATAAATGATACTGGGAGCTTTCAGCAGCTGTTTATTTTCATAAGAAGGCAGACTCTTTTGGAAAGACTCCACTTACTGTGCAGCTGGGAAAACACATATCAAGCAAAAATGCAGTTTGAGTTGGGCTTGACAAGCCAACTCTTTTTTTTTTTTTAAATCCTTCTCTTCCAACATTAAGTCTGTGCTCTCATCACATAGGTGATTTTGATGTAGTTCAGTGCTTCCCAGTTTGTGCTTCCCCAGTGAAGCCCATGTGATAAGCTCTCCTGCACAAGTGTTCTCTCTTTGCAGGGAAACTATGAGTGTCTGTGTACTGTCCTGATGAGCTGTGATATCCTGGGGAGTTCAAGGCAGAGATACCCACTGACTGGAACAAATAAATAACACTCTGTAGTTAAATAATTTTCTGTCTTATGCTCATGTAGGATTTTCCCCTGTTTTTAAAATGCTAGTATCTCTTGTAAGATCTATATAATTTGCTTGCATATTATAACCAACGACATATTTTGCAATATATTTGCTTTTAAAAAAAAATACAACCAGAAAGGAATCGTCTTGGAGTATCTGACTCTAGGGAATATCACCTGCAACTGGGATGTATAAGTATTCCCTGAAGTGAAACTCCATGCAGATTTGTTGTTAGTAAGCAGGGAAAAACGTATCATGAGGCAACACAAGCATTTAACAGATTTTAATAAATAAAACAGTATGCAAGGACAAGAAAAAATATTTGTATTATTACAGGTCTGCTGGTTTTTCAAATGACCTTGAAAATAGGCAAGTGCGGCTGCTCTTGTTAAACTAACGTTAAAGGATCCTTCATTGGAAAGATGTGAGTCTAGTGGAGGCTGGCTCAGATCCTTGCAAGTAAAACTCCTGAAAATAGTGACTGGTGACATAAGCACCTGGTTGGACTGAGCTGGAAGGATCTGCGGATTTGAGGCAGGCTTTAGGAGGGTGTTTTAGGATTTGGGAACCATCCCTGAGTATTTATCCTGTCTTGACTGATCAGACTGGGAAAGGGATACCGTTGCCAAGAAAGCAGCATGAAAGCAACACTGCAGCTTCTGAACTCACGTTGCTCACTCACAGTTAAATAGTGGATATGAGCTACTAAAATTGTTGTTGGAGAAACGAGGTTTTCTAACTTCTTAGCCCCAGTGTGGTTTTGGGATTGATTCCTGAAATGGAAGACATCTGGGATAGAGACTACCAACTTCATCTGGTGTGATTCAATAGAAAGAAAAGACAATATTTATGTGCCCAGGATAGGCTTTGCCATTAGGTGAGAGTGGAGAAGGGCTATATTGAATGGTCATCAGTGTGGAAGTGTTTAATTTCTGTGCACTTCTCAGTTGTCCGCGTGTATATGGAGTAATCTGACTGACCTTGAATCTTGTGTGTGATTGTGTAAGAAGAGATTAATCCTGTCTAGTATTGAACAAGTCATAACTGAACAAAGTTTTACTCTGTCTGGAAACCTTTCCCGTATGTGGAGGAACGTAGTATAATTCTTTCTCTAGAAGTTTCCATTTAAAAGGTCATTTGTGTTTAAAAATGTATTTGGAAAATTGTTTGCTACTAACTTTGGGAAGTTGTATGCTGTCAGAATTATTCTGCTGAGTGACATGAGTGGCTAAACCAAATTCCCTGGGCTCTGTGATGGTTTTATCTTTTCAGTGTAATATAGTGAAGAAGCTGCCTCACTTTATTTATTCTCCTCTGTTGGGGAATCCATTGATCACCTGAAAAGTTGGTGCAGCAGTCGTGTTTCTTTCTGTAACGAACTATTCCCTTTGCACTTTCCTTCATCTACTTAATTGCAATTTCTGAATGGTCCATCCCTTCAAGCAAGACATTGCACTCAGATTTAAAATTCTCAGGATGCTTTATTGAGGGGAAAAAGCGTATGGTATTGGTGCTGATGTGGATATTTTTCTGACTGAGGAAAAGTAACCTAGTGTCAAAGCCACACTTGGCTTTTGCAGGTTTTCACTTACCTGTTTAAAAACAAAAAAAAAAGTGCTAATCTCTTTGTAATCCCTCCATGAGAGAAAGAGAAGCAACAACCCTGTGGATGCTTTTGAAAGAATAAAACTATAGAAATAACTTTGAAACCTCTCCCTACCCTGGCAGGTCCTTTTTGTTATTTCTAGCCATATGCGAGAGACCAGGCTGCTTGTGGTGGGCTTTCATGTTTCACTGGATATCAGAGGAGAGCAGGGGGAAAAGGCTTTCCAGCTAGAGAGTAACTGCCCATTCCTCTGGCCTGCTCTGTTTTCCTGTGCAGGATTTCATGATGAGAGGAGGCATGGACAGCGAGCGAGCTGAATAGGCTGAGACTGCTGCAGGACAGTTTGACCTGTTAGCGTAGACTAAAGCCAGGTATCAAATCAGAACATGGTGGGATAGCTCTGGCAAGCTGGAACTAGTGGGCTTCATGGTGCCAAGAAGGAAAAAACAGATTGAAATGTTCAAATGTGTTTCTTCTCTCCCCTCCCCTGTCCCTTGGATCTCTTCTTTCAGTTACTAATGGAAGTCTGTGTACTGAGTTTTGAATGAACGGCTTACACTGCACTAGTGTTAAGTACCTAATGAGCCTCATTTCTGAAAGATCTTTCAGTCTGCCTCGGTTAACCCAGCTGCTTTTTTTAGAAATACTTGCTTTGGCAAAGGCTTTTCTATGTGTATGAGGAATGCACAAATAAACCATTGCACAATTTTCAATTAAAAAGGAGGATGTAGGGAATGGGAGGTTTTTAAACTAGGAGATCAGAGATTGCAGAGCCAAGTAAAACAATTGCTCGGCCTCACTTTTTAGACCCCTGTCTCAACAAGACCCGTGTGCCTGCATTTCATGTCAAAGAGAGTGGAAATATGAGCCCAAGCGGGGAGAGTTCTGCAGTGCCTGTCAGGATCAGGCTTTAAGAAGAGACCCGTGTTTCTCTTCTTCCCCTTGCATACAGGTCTTGAACAGCTGTTTCCTGGGTATGCTTCTGTTTTAAAAATAATTTTTCTTTCAGAAGTATCTGGAATGTCAAGACATTACTACACAGGTTAAAAATGCCAGCTATGGGCTACACAAACAATTGCCTGAGTTGCTGAAGTTGAGATTTCTAGCATATTTGCCGGAGCTGGTGCTCGCCTGCGTGCCTGCTTGCTCTTACTCTGTGAGAAGTCCTAGGTAACTTACCCATCCGGTGCGGTGGTCAGCTTTGCGTTCATTTTGCTGTGCTGGGCAGATGTACAGTTGAGTAGGGAGCGTGTGCTGTGTCCAGATTCTTGTGGCAGTGTTTTACTGTGCACTGTAACCTTACATCTCCGTCTTGTTGAAGAGACCACAGCTCAGCTTTTTGCTAGTCAATTGGGCCTGGTAAAACCTGCTGTACGTTTAGCTGGCTAAAAGCAAAGGATGTCATTTGAGCTAGCTAAGTCACTGGAGAACAAATCTGAGACAGGTGGGGTGAATCACCCTCTATCTATAGAGGGACTGAAGGGGTCGCCTAGGCTACAGCCTAGGCTAAATGCCTGTCTTTTAGGTGACTCAAGTTGGACAAAATGATTTTTCACCTCGCTTCTCTGTGTTTTGCTTTTATGTTTGTGACATGGAAGAATTGCTCTGCACTGCCTCGTAGAATAATGATACTTTTGCCTTGAATGGTGTATCCCGCTTGCACACAGGACGTCTTTATTGCAACAGATTTCTATGGAAGTGCGATGCTCGGTTGTGCTGTTGATTTTGCCATTTGTCTTGCTGTGGCATGCCGTAATTGTGGCTTCTGGTCTTCTCCTGAAGCCTGTAATGGTGGATGGGGAAGCCTTCTGTGGCCTGTGACCATGTATTTAGCAGACGTTTTGTGGAGTCTGCTGGACACCTTTCCACTTCCTTGTGATCTCTAAAGTGTGTCCAGCGCTGCTTTTCTTTCTCCATAGCTTAGAGGCAAGCAGGACTGGAACAAGTTGGCCACATGAATTAAACACGTTCAGAGGCGTAGTATAATGCTGGAGTACTGCAGTACGGGTACCAGCCTGGATAAAACGAATGATGCAAAGTATTGGTAGTGAGGAAGAGAAATATGGTTGGGAAGTATGTGGGGAGGTGCTGTAGAAACAGCCCTGTAAAATGTGGATTTGATAAAGAAGAGGTTGTTTGGGTTGCAGCTGAGAAGGCTCTCCTTAACTGTCTCGGTGGAGACCTTTGGCACGCTCCTGCCCTGGTGTATGTGGGAAATGCAGGGAGTGTAGCGAAGTTCTGTTGTCAGAAGGCATCTTACGGCGCTCGTGTGAGAGGGGAGTGGCAGGCCGTGGAGCGTGGCTCAGGGTAGGAAGCAAGAGGTTGGGTGAGGGTTGCATATGGTGATCAAACTGCTTTTAGAAGAGCTGAGGCAAATGCTCTTAAATCAAAGATAAACAGAATAAAATGTTGTCTAATCCATCACCAAGAAACAGTCTAACTAGATAGCAACAGTCGTGAGGGGACAACCTCGCAAGAGCAGTGAAGCCGATTCAGGGAGCAGTGTACGTTCGTCGTCTTTTCCTCACGCAGTCGTTTCTTGTCATGGTGCTGGTAACAGGCAAGCCTCTCAAAATGCAGCCTCTGAACTGCTGACCTGCTTCACTCTGATTTAGTATTATCTTGGCAGTTTTTGAAAGTCCAGCTGTGACTCTACTTTATTCTATTAACTATGGGATCCTATTTTGTATTCACAGAATGTTTGCTTAAAAGTAACATCCTGGGAAGGCTAATAATCCATTTTAAATATGATATAACCATTGAATGCCTTACTTAAGGGAGCTCCTAGTCTTTCTCCCTTCCCCCAAGAACTTTAATTATTTTTCTAGGCTTTTCATGCGGTTACTGTCTGTAAACACGTGAATTTATTTCTGTGTTCCCTCCTTCCTTTCAAAACTCCTGCTGTTTGTTGCCCTGTAATGTCCAGTCTGAAATGTTGAAAGCTTTGGGAAGTGATGTCAGTTTTCAAGCAGGACAGTGGGCTCTCAGCCCTGAAAGGGTTTATAGGTGCTGCTTGAGTGGAAATAATAAGATGTGATGTGTTTGTGATGATTTGTTTAGTTTGGGATACAAAAAAAGAGACAAGTTTAATGACTAACTATTGAAAAATCCTAACATTGCAAAAACGCAAAATGCCTGGAATCCAGAGCATTTTTCCTTGTATGCAACATTTCTTGCTTGTATTTCATCAACACCAAAAAATGGGCCTTAAGCTTTGCTGTTGTCCAACGCAGTTGGCAGATGTGATGGTGACAACCAGAACATCACAGTCCTCCAGTGAATGGGGCAACTGTGGTCATTCATCAGATGATCGGCAAGTCTGGGGGGCTGGATGCCTGTGCAAAGTGAAGTGAGCCAGGTGGTTATGAATGCACATGGTGCCACGATGCTTGGGGTGATCAGAATGACAGCGAAGCAAACTGGAAAGTCTGCAGTGTCAAGGGTAATGCTTTCCAGGTGTGAGAGGCACCTGAGGAATGATTTTTCTTCCCCTGGATGGATGTGATCAGGAAGGGTGCCATGTACCTAGGGCATTTACGTGTTTGATTGCTTCTTCTGAGTGTTTCAGATGTATGTTTGTTCCTGTGGAAGTACTAATAAGCAGCTTGCAAATGTTTTCTTGTATATATGCCCTCGTCACAGAAAAGTTTATTACTGTATTAATAGGCTGCTAAGACTTTTGTTTGCTTTTTCTTTACACTTATGTGGCAGACAGCTTTATTTCTTTCTCTTTTTCTTTCTTGATGGTTTAATGTATGTCTCAAATGTGATATCTCAGTGAATGACGTTGCAATACTTTGTCTCACTTTCCAGAGGATTTGGGTTAGAATCAGCAGGTATCAAAAAACAAACAAACAAACAAAAACCCATAAAACAAACAAAAAACACCAAAAAACCACCTCAAGCCCTACAAAACCCTGTGAGCAGTCAAACCCTTGCTGAAAAAGAGCATGCAGTTTGCAAGCGGGATTCATGGCTGCTTCTGCCTGGTCTTTGACCTAACTGGACTGCAGTCAAATGAAGAAGCTGTTGGTTTATTTTTCTCCCTTTCTTTTGGAGAATAACTTCTTAAGGGTAGATTCGTAATGCCTTGTTTATTCCCTCTCTTGAAGCTGCCTAGGGTAATTTGATCTTTAGATGCTATTCACTCAACATTTTTGCTCTTTCTCCATATTTCTTTTCTATGCTACATAGTTTTGAACAAACATAAGCTGCAAGTGGTGCTTCGTGCAGTTTAGTAGAAATTGTAGCCAGGTCCAAACTGAAATAACGATGAACATCAAAGTAAAAAGTGTAAGCACAAGTAAGATATTAACTCCATAGGAATGAGCCTTGGGGTACCCCCCTGCAGTGTGGTTGCAAACGTACCTGCCTCTTTGTGGGCGGGTGAGGTACAACAATTCCTAATCCAGTGTTTGTGTCCCTGTTATATGTTAACGTATTCTGAACAGGACAGGTGTTGAATAAGTGTGTGGGCATGTTTGGGTGAGAGAGAGTGACTTCTGTTTGAACCTTTTTGATTCCGTGAATGACATGGAAGGTAAAAGTGAAATCGGGGAATTTGCTGCTCTGCCCTGGAGCCCCCCGCATCACACCTCTCTGCTTTGTGGCTCCCGTCCTCTGCCCCCGCTCCCAGGAGGAGCGGCGGAGTTGCCGGAGGACAGGGTCCCCGAGGGGACGCAGCAGCCGATTACCGGCTGAGTCACAACGTAGAAGCAGAGCTGGAGTGAGCTTAACAGAGCCTGTCTTGCACTATTGCACACCGAAACTGCAAGTTAATATGGGAGCAAGAGGTCAGCCTGGAAGGCGTGTGGGAAATAGAAGTGCTGCTCGCTGTAGCAAACAGCAACAGCAAAGGGAGCTCTTGCTAAAATCTCCATCAGACACATGGAGCATCCCGCGGCTCTGTTACAGCTAGACCCAGCGTGGCCTAAATAAGCTGGGAGTTATTAGCATGGGAGTGGAATCTGGGACAAGGATTGAGGCTGTTACACGAAGCTAAATAAGTATGTGTGCAATGTTAGCAGGCCTCACGTCTGCTCTAGTGTGTGTAGCACCATACAGTCCCACTAAAATAATGGCCACCTCCTGTTGGCTTCAGTGATGGAAAATTTCATCTTTCAAGGTTGTATACAAAACTGCTGTTTTTAAACCCAGGTTAGCAATGTAGTACAGACCTCCCATTTTGTTTTAATTCTGGGATATCTCAAGGGAAGAAAACTGTCAGGAAGAGAATGCATGTGTGTCCTCGGAAAGTCACAGTTAGAAGCTGAATAATAGAGAAATCATTTAATGTCACCTCTTCCATTAAATTGTCAACGTACATCCCATGGGAAGACCTTAAAGCGTTTTCTTGTTTGTCACTTTACCTCTAACTGCTGGTTGTATCCTACTTTTCCAACTTATTGACATATTTCCAAGAGGTTCATATATTAGATTTATGGTATACCATAGTACAGCAAATAAAGATCACTTTCTTTTTTGTAGAAAACAAAGGGCTGCTATCTAAGTTGTATTAACTAGATGTGTCAACCTTTTGGTATGACTTTGATAACAATTCCACATTTCTTGCTGCTTTATTTTTGAATACAACGGTGGAACTTTCAGGCTTTTAACGTAAAGGGCATTATGGACCTAACTTGCCTAGACCTTTTGAAAATCCAGCTTGGATCATGGCTGCATTTATAAGCCTCTGAATATCTTTGGAAACCTCCTTGATAGCTTGTAACTACTAGAAAACTAGAGAAGAAAATCCATTCATTTGCATTATTTGTGAGAATCAATAATGTGAAAGGTTTCGGGGGAAAAAACATCATGAAAGGATGCTTGTGGTTTACAGTCTTGTAGCCAATACAGTGGAATGAAGTCTTGAAAACCAGAACTTTCTATTATCTTGACTTCTGACATATACCGAAAATCTCGTACATCTTTCCGAAAATGTTGCAAATGCAGAAATAAAGCTGCTGCCTTAACCTGAAGCATAATATGCAAAATGACTGTGATAATCAAAAACCAAAAGAGAAAATTAATGTATTTGTGACAGAAGGCTAGAGCAGGAGGGGTAAATAAAGCCACTCGAATTGATCTCGTGAGGCTCCCTCTGTTATCAATGTATAGATAAATGGGCTTCTCCCGACAGTGATTCAGAGCATGCAGATTAAGCCGTCCTTCTGAACCTCGCTGTGGAGACTGCTGTATCTTTCTGTTGATGATGATTTACCTCTGAGTTTAGACACTTAGTTACCTGGCTGCATCTAAGCCATAGGAATATCCTCTGCTGTCATGACCTGAAAAGCAATGACTTGGAAGGGGTGAGGTGGCTTGGGAGGGGATACACCAAGCGTGCTCCTCTACCACCATAGAAGTTCAGGATTTCAGTATAGAATAAGTGTGAGGAATAGGTGTAAAAACATTTCCTGCGGTGTCATGTGCAGGGGCTTTAAACTTTCCTTGGAATGTTTTGCCTTGACAGTTCATTAGTTTTATTGCTCCAGGTTTGGAAGGAACCCAGGCAGTGTAATATGTCTCTGTGGGTAGTGAAGACTCCATTTATTACTGTTAGAATAAAAAGCTATTGGTGCAATTTAAACAGTGTATATTGGTAAGTGTGGTTCTCAGTCTCTGAAACTGCTCAGTGGATGTGTTAACCTTCCCATTAAGTTATTATAGAAGTGTGTCTTTTGCACGCCACTCAGCGTTGCTTCCAGAAGGTACCTGTTGTTCCAGATTCGTGCTAGAGTATAGGTCCTCTGCAAAAAATATTTCCAGGGGCCATATGTGGTTTCGTCACGTATTGCATTTACAGGTGATGAAATGGTCACTTGTCAGTATACTGCTGGGTGATCGCACCGGAGAGGAATGCCACTGCACGGTTGAAGGTTATTCACTAGTTAGCAAGGACAGAAGTGTAGGAATTTCAGAACTGAAAAGGAACGGGTGAGTTCTGTATCCCCTTTTCATGTGTATTGTATCAAGAATTGTTCTAGTCCCTAAACAGAGTATATAACATATCTTCCTAGCATATTAAATATTGTTTTTTTCCCTACTACTTTCTTCTTTTTTTTTTTTCAGTTTAAAAGTAAACAGCATTAACTGGCTCAGTGGATTTATAATGAAAAAAATTAATAGCTAGATAGGCCCTTGTTTAATATTCATAGTATGGTATTTTCTAGGAAATGAGATTAAGCTGTTTAAAGCATCCGAAAAGGCACTATTTTTTTTTTTTTTCCTGGGACCCATCCTTACGTTTAATTATGTATTTTAATCCTTACTGCTGAGCGTGTCATGCATCTTTGGCCTTAAACTGTATTGCACAAAAGACTATTTATCATTTCATAGCTGATGAAATTAACAGAAGCAGGTTCTCTCTGGTTGTAAGAAGGTGGTGGAGCTCCCTGCGTTGCATAAATCAAGGAGACTTATCTAACGATGACCTGAGAGGCAGCACAGCCATAACGTGTTCAGGCCAGTATTTTCCAGTATCACCTCTAGACCCTGCATACTACCTTAGCAGTACTGCCAGGCTTAAGGGGAGAGCCCTGCAAAAGCAGTGTCTTGGAAAGACTCATATCACGGTCCAAAGGTATGAGAGGGGTTTGCATGGCTGCACTTTCAGAGCAAATTTGCCTGGACACTCTCAGCTGCTCAGCTGTGGCAGAGCCACCAGGAGCTGGAGGAGGCCCTCAGTTGCCAGAGCAATCCTCTGTAGTCTTCTTAGCCCAGGTATTTTTAAAAAGCTGTGCTGTAGGATGTATCCAAAAATCTTTATGTGCTGTTTTCAGATAGTTTTTTTAATCTGTTTTCAGAAGGGTGGGTTTTGTCCCTTGGGGCTCCAGGGTTTTCCTGCCTATACAGCAGCAGGAGCTGTGTGGCTCAGGGCCCCTGGAACGAATTTTGTGCCTGGACTGGGCGGTTTGTGTGCTGCTGCGTCCTCTCCTCTCGGAGGCTATGCACAGGGTAGCATCACACCGGGTTGCTACAGTGGATGGTGTGGAGAGATTTATCTTGTTTTGCAGCTGAGATGCTTGTTTTTCTTTAGGCGTGGTAGCTGTTGCTTACATCTGATAAAGGCTGTCTGGAATTAAAGGGTTTACAGATTTTTGAGGGCGATGCTTTTGATTATTTTTTCTTTCCATATTGTATTAGTTATAGGTAGGTCTTGAGACAGTACACACTTCTAGACTAGCGAAGCTAATAAAAATGAGGGAAAGCCACGATAAAAGGGAGCAACAGTAAAAAAAAAAACAACAAAAAAAAAACACACAACTCTTTTGAGAAGATGGAGCCAGGTGATGGCTGGGAGATAGCACTGGGTTGCCGCATGGTAGGCATGGTTGAAAATGGGTTGGATTATTGCAGTTATCCCAAAGGACGGGATGTTAGCAGAAGCTCTGGAATCCTTTCGTCAATGTGGGGACAGCAGCGTGCTGTGAAGGGGACCAGATGTGCCATGGGTAGAAACAGGCAAAACGAGAGTTTTGCAGGAGAGTACCTTGCATGGTCTCTGCCCACAGCTGTTTTACCTGCACAGGGAGAAACAGCATGTGTTTAAAATTTGTTACCATTTGAGGTTTTTATGAATCTGATTGGAGAAAGGTTGCATAATGCTCATTAAAAGGAATATGATGCAGTTGTCACTGGGTTCCCAGGGCTTTGCCCTTTCTAATTCATATGAATATCTGCTTAGCCAGCCAGCTTCCTGGCAGACCTTCAGTTCTGTGTCTCTTGCTTTACAGCACATTTCTCAGTTTACAGTGGAGAATTAATCAAGGTTGTAAGGCTTTGTTTACAAGATGTCTGCAAAAAGTGTCATGCTGCAAGGACTATTTCTTATCTTGATAATTAATTATCAGGATGAGCTATGCTATCCAGGAATTCTGTGATTTTTTTTTTTTCACTTGATATCAAGGCCAACACTGATGCTGAGTACCTGAGGCTTGCGCACGACTGCCACACCACAAAGGGGATGTTTAATGTGACTTTTATCTTATACCTATAAGACGCTTGCATTTTGTAGCGTTGCTGGCTTGTGTTTGGCAGGAGGTTGTTTTTGCACTGTGACGGTACCATAAAACTTCTGGAAAAGATGTTTGTTCAAAAGTTTGCATGGGTTGTGTTAATACCTGTGAGTTTGGGCCCCAGAGATGTATGGGGTCAGGTAACATATGGTTACATGTGCACAAAGATTAAAGAGTAAAAAAGTCGTCTCTTGGAACAGCTGCGCAGGAGAGGATCATGCATTTCAGCAGACCTGACCCCTCTTTCGTTACTAATAAAAGCTAGTGAATTGGTTGCTCCTAAGGCTTTTATTTTGGGGTGAAAATAATCCCCCAAATCATGTCTGCTCTCGTTTGTCCACCTCTCCCTGTAGCCGTGCACAGAGATGCCATCTCCACTGCCGCAGAGCGTGAGTGGCCAGGAAGTGACGCAGGTCTGTGGTTAACAGTGGGCTGCCAGAGCAGGACGTTTGGATCACAAGGGAACTCTAACTTGCCTACTTTTTTTTTTAATCTTCTATTGTTTAAAACTGACCTGCTACTTTATTAGCTGGTGTCACTTTCTAGATGAATGTGAATTCAGTAGTTGTGACTTTTGTGACTTTGCATCGAAGAAACGCAGAGTTCTAACAATTTCATAATGAGGAATCTAAACACTTTTGTTCAGATGAGGAATTTTGCCCCAGTAAGGGAGCAAAATGTATCAGTAAGGTGGACACCAATAATTTATTCACTGCCAGGTAACTGAGCTGAAAGTAAGTCTCTGTTTATGCTTTGCCTTCATACTGCTGAATTGGCTCCTAATTTTCCTACCTTTTTGCTTATTAGCATGTTAAGCCAAGTGAGTCTACACTTTCTTTGGCAGTTAACTCCCCATTTTCCATCCCTCTGGAATATGGATGCACATAGTGCACTTACAAAAAGCCTATTTCAAGGCTATTTCAAGGGATTTCCCCATTCTTAATGAACTTTGCAGTGAAAACCACTACTTATTTATTTGCAACTGCCGTTCAACAGTAGACACGACTTTCCTCTTAGAAAGTAATGCATATTTTTATGGCTTTTCACTTTGTATGTTTGCAGTTGCTTCATTAAATGTTTCTATTGGAATTCATATAAAAATCAGGGAGTGAAAAGAAACTTGTATTTGTTTTGTAACGCTCACTGGCTTTGTATTTAAAATGGGATTCACTGAGCAGTTCATTTTTGCTTCATTTTAGCACTAGCAGGACTATTTTTATGTAACTAAAATTGCGTTAGCTTTAGTTCTGAGAAACTGCAGTCATTTGACGGTAAATTTCTAGAGTGAAAGTCATATGTTTATGAACTTCTTAAATCACAACTTAGAGCTGAAACTAAAGGCATAAGCGAAAGTAGTGCAACCCACCCCTTCTTAGCTTTGCTTAGTATGTGATTTCCCTGCCCCCTTTTAAATTACATGAGAACCTAACCCATGTAGTGATGCAGCTGCTGCCACTTCGTGATCAGCCAGTCCAGCTGCATGGTGGGGCAGGCACATTTTGTTGAGACGTGAACAAAACCTGAGAGGTTAAATGACTTGCCCAGGGGTGAGCTGGCAGAGTAGAATTCAAGCATCGAGGCTGGGTTAAGTAGAAGGTGGGACTGGAAGACATTGGTTTGTGCCTTGAGACAGAGCAAACTGTTGTGAGATGGGGAAGGACAAGCGTCTCTCTCGCAGGTGGGAATTGTGGCGTGGGTTAAGTGACTTGTAAGTTGTTACAAAGGAGGCAGTCTGAGTCAGTTCTCTATTTAGAACTAATTTGTCTTGATCCCTGCTGTGTGAACTCCTGACTTTGATACAAAAAAATAAGTAGTATTTTACCTGTTTTGTTTGTTTAGTAAGATAGTTCCCCTCTTTTTTCCTCTGACAGAGTATTATTTATTGGCAGGCATTGCAGGCACAGAAACCACTGTCACAACTGCTTGTCAGCATCGAGTATCATTGCAGGAAGAGCGATGCTGGTAGTTACTGGACAAAAGAGAATATAGTAGCAACCAAAGTCAGAAATAGCACTGACTGAAGGCTGGCCATGTTCTGTGGATGAGTGTCTCAGGTACTGACAACCAGCATTACTGCTATCTGCTTTGCAAACTGGGTGTTAATGACAAAAGTCAGGTCTCTATGTGCTGGACTGCACTGCTCTGCAGCCACGTTCCTGCGGGCTCTCCACCTCCTCATGCATGTGCATTCTCCAGCAGTCCTTCCTTTGTATCCTAGCGAAGATTCATCTCATAACCTGGCAGGAATTCCTAAGGGAAAGGCTCCCAAAGGAAGGTGACGCTTTCTCATGATTAACATGATCAACTCTCATTCAGGTGAGAGGCTGTATTGTAATAAACATTTAGAAGACTTCAGCAGAAATACTATCAACTCAATAGGAAGAGCTGATTGTTTATGGGAAATAACTATCTATGGTATAAATTATTTACAGGGTGCTTAAATTGTCAGAGCCCTTAAAACAGAATGGGGAGTTACCTGTGTCTTACAGCAGGGGTAGATTTTGCAGCCTTGCAGGGAGAGAGGTAGAGCAGAACACAGCAAACAAGGTTCATTTGAAATAAATCAGTGTGAGTATTCACTCCTAACACATAGGGAGTTTCTGCTTTTACACTCTGAAATCATGTTAAAATAGAAAATGCACACATTTTAATAGAAAAAGAAAAGAGGAACTGCTTTGTTTTACTGCTGACCTTACAGCAAACGTAGTTATGTACATGACATTTGCAAGCCCAGGGCATTAGAAGAGGGTCTGAAACAAGCCAATGACAGCAAAGAAATTCCACACTGACACTGCCTACTATTAATTAGACTCTACCTAGCGGGCACAATTGTAGCATTCTGCGTTGTGCTGCAGTTTTGTCAGCAAGCAAGTTAGGAAGGGTAAGATCAATTTACTGCTAGCCTTAGAGATGGACAAGCAGCTTGAGAAGCCAGAATAGCGGTTCGTTGGGTGTCATGCTTCTTTCAGAGTCATTAGGCTGGTGACAGGGCTAGAGAGATGCAGTGCTGCCTCTTGGAGAGCACAATGGCTGTTCATGGCCATCCCAGCTTCACAGGTTTGTTGGCAGGTTTTGCTGGAGCAGCAGTGCTCACTTCCTATCCTTAACTCTTATGGTGAGCTGCTGTGCAAAGTGCTGTGTTTTTAGAGGAAACTGCATGTCCGTGGGGAAGCACGGCTTCTACACGTTTGAGTCCCAAACATGTACGCACATGACTGCCTGGACTAGTATATTGAGCTCCGTGGAACTGTGTGTGTGTGCAGTGTTCATGTGTATGTGGTCCACGCAAAATAACGCAAATGGTTAAATACATTCTAGGATTTGATCCGTAAATATTTGATCAGTTCGCAGCATTCTCGATAAGTGTACAAGGCATTGTGGTTTTGCAGAACACTGATTTGCCTGTGATGTGAGATAGGGTAATGGTGAGGTCATTCGTCGAAAGCCAAGGTGCTTAGCACCCTGCCTGCGTTCTTTGTAAGTGATCAGGATGAAGTGCTTAGAAAACACTTTGTAAGTCTGTGAGGTGGTTTGAGAAGCTACAATGTTGGTGAGTTTTAAATCTGTACAGTCAAGAAATGACTTTGAATGTGTTTTGAATGGTTCTGAGGAATCTGGGGAAAACAGTTGTTTTTTTTTCACTCAACAAGATATAACTATATAACAGTGTTGTACATGAATGTTTTCAAGTTGTTTTTTAGATGCAGATATGCTGTAGTTTAGTGTTTGGAAAACAAAACTAAAAAGGTATCCCATATTTTCCTGACGTGACTAGTACTGTACCAGTAACCGTAACATCTCGTTAACTGCTTAACTAACCTAGAGTATTTCCTAGAGAGAAAAGTTTAAATGCATAAATATTTTCCTTAACTGTAGAAAACACAGAGGCTTTTCCTATAAAGGAAATAAATGCCATGGAAACATAGGCAGAAATTGAAAATGTATGCAAGTTATTTTAAGTTTAAGGCAGCTAAGTCTTGTCCAGTAGTAGGGCAGCCATGAGAATTTTACAAAGCACGTCTTACATGAAGCGCTTCAGCCTTCTTAGGGTGCTGCTTCTTCTCTTTGGAGGATCTAGAAATCTGTTCCCTTTCCATTCGTTTTTGAGAACAGAATTTCTTCTGGATTAAACTGAGACGCACTCTTTGGATGCCCGTTCAGTAAACTACTAGCAGACTTATTCCAGAACGCAGAAGGCTGTATGCTCTAGGAGCAGGTGCGGTGTTGAGGGATCCAGGGCTTTGGTGGATTACATGGCTGGTAGTATCACTCATTGAAACTTTAATCTCCTGTTTTGAAGCTGGAATAAAGCAAAGGAAGAAGCAGCTTACACTAATGACTTATTTTTAATTCTCTTTTTTGGCATTGAGAGAGTGCTGTGCTAACTTCTGTGCATCACTACAGTTTGGGTGGTTTTGAGCAGAAGAATGCATATAACAAGGTTAAATAAAGCTTGTTATTGAGAAGAGACGGTTGTAATATTACAGCTTTGAGGACGAATTTGGAAGAATTTTGGGGAAGAGCTATGACAAATGCTTTTTGTTCCATACATTAGTCTTTGACTTGTGTGACAAAACAGAACATACTTCTTATAATAATGCAGAAGCTTTTGCAGCATAGCAAAAGCGAAGGGAAGTGAAGTATTCCTACAGAAGGTGTGGATACAAGACAGCATCCGAAAAGTCAGGGAAGAGTAGTTATAGGACCTAGTAGATGCATGTGTTTAATACAGGCTAAAACACAGATGAGGGAAGTCTCCTCGGTACTGTTCGTGCAGTAACAAGCCTGATGTCTTAATTTTGCTTCCTCTTTATCCACTGAGAATCTGAATTTTGGCTGGAAAAAACTGAGCAAAGCCTAGGAGGCTGGTTCCAGGAGCCTGGGCTAAGCAGGGTGAGAGAGAGAGAGGTAGAAACGTGCTTTGGCTGACACAGAGAAATTGGCTCAGGGGCTAGAGAGAACTTTTAGACAGCAACAAAACATGAGGCTGAGTCCTTTTGGAGTTTTATCTAATTAAGCCACTCTAGCATGGCTGTCTGTATCTTAATTCTTTTTTCTTGATACAGAATTTAATTTTATACAGCAGTCACCTAGTTAAAGATACTGGCTTTTTCGTTTTTCTCAGTTTTAGAGAAAATGGAGAGCTTCATTTTCCTCTTCCCTCCGTAACAGAAAGCTGAGGGCTTCGGGAGTGCTCGGGAAGCGGGCAGAGAATCGCCGTCTCTGTGTCTGCTTGGGCTGCCAGCCCCGGGGGGGCAGAACTGCGTTCCCATTTTCTGTTGAGAAACATTCACCAAAAATACTTGGTAGGGAAAGTAAACAAACAAACAGGGCTTGCGGGCACCTGGAGCTGTTTCTGCAGAGTTTACTGTTCGAGCTCGAGTGTTAGGTCTGTGGCAATGCTGATCCGACAAACTCAAAGGGCTGCCCGTGCAAGTTCGTTCCGCTGTAAAAGCTCACTGCAGCTGACGGCGAGGGCTGGGGCTCGGGGTTGTGTTACCGGGGCTTGCTCCGTGCCTCTGTGACAAGAGTGTCGAGGAGATGCCTGGAAGGGCAGTGACGAGGTGGCCAAGGTTTGGCTGAGATGTGGTAACCTCACGCACTTGCGTTACTGTATGAGGTGGCAGCGTGTGAGCCCCTGACGAAGAAACGTAGCAAAGCAATTAATTAACGTGAGGGGGCTGGAGGAGCTTCCGTTGTCCCTCTCCATCGGAGGTGGGCCTCGCAGGCAGAGCACGCCGGCCTGGCCTGCGGGGCTCCTCTCGGCTTCCTCCCTTCGCACGTCCCTGCTGCCCCTCCGGGGTGCGGACCAGAGTAGGCTGTTGCCTTTAATCACGCTTATGGTAATTCCTGTTGCTGTCTTTCTCTGCAGCAAATTCTGTCGTAGCTGTGGCACTTGACGGCAACGTGCTGAAGGCCGGAGATAGCACAGAAATGAGCTTCCAGTTGTTGCTGTGAATGTGGCTTGTCTTGAGTACAGCATAGCCACAGCTGCTGCCACTCACGATCTGCTTTTTCTTTTCGTTAGCAGTTCGTTTTCAAATCTGACATCAAGTTGTTAGCTCTGAGAATCAGTCTCTTCTTATGTGTACGTAATACATCCAGTGATACCTGGCATTGCTTAAAAAAGCTGAACTTAAATATTTCTGTGAAGTATTTCTAAGCTGTGTGGGAAAGACAGCTCTGTAACTCATTATTAAAATTATTTTAAATGATCTTGTGCTTGAACTTACATGCTCTACCGACCTTTTCATAGTTAGTGCCACATTATTAGCCATTACTAGAAGGCTTTTTAAATACCTTATCAATATTTTTTCATAATAGAAAGCTTTTTCTCAAAGACTTTTGATGCATTTATGCCTTACAGAGGACACAGAATGAGATTAGCAAGCTTTGTAGAGCATTGGCGTAGCCTAGAAGATTTCGAGTTTTGGTTGCAGTGAAGAATTAGTATGTATAAACCACAATTAAAGAATTTCGTGGAGTTCAAATTAGGATTCACATTAGCTTTAAAATTAATTTGATAAAAATCAGACAAATTTGACATACCAGCAATTAAATAAGAAAAGACTGTGATCAAATGATTTGTCAGATGCACGAGAAGACATTTTTCTAAGTTCATCAACTACACAGTGACTTTGAAAATTGTCCTATAAAATGTTGATATGTTAGGGGGATAAAAAAGCAATGCTGTGTGAAATATGTTAAATACTGTGTTTTTTTCTTTCCCTGAAATGAACTTAGTATGTGTCATTTTCTGAGAAAATGAAATGGTTTTATAGCTTAAGTTTGATGATTCTATCAGAGGCTTTTCTTGACAGAAATTTACTGGAAAGTGTCAGCCTCGTGCAGTGGTTGAGGTCCATCTGTGAGATGCATCCTGTCTCTTGGTTGTGAAATAGCATTTGTTTCTGCTCCGTGATTACCCTGGAGTCTTTTCTTCCTTTTGTAATTTACAGTAGTGGTACTTTTTCGCCTGTGCTTTGGGATTAAGGCATAAGCCTTTCTATTCATTTCCATTGTACTGGAAGTTCCTCATGAACACTATTTGTTCCTTTTGACTTCACTGCAAAGAAAGAATATTTTGCAAATTGGCAAGTCGCCATTCCTCTGCATCAAAGAACAAGGCTGAACATCCTGTTGAACCAGTGACCTGATCACAGTACCATCCAGCCTTCCTAGGTAATCGGTCTCTATCATGATCATTATAATGCTTAGTGCCATGAGCAATTGAAAGAGAGAGAGAGATCCACAGTGATTCTGGATGTTCCCCATTCTCTCTTCCACTTCTTTCTACATAGAGCCTATGTGATGTAGCTGTGTTGAAAATGTTTAATGTGCAGTATAGATTTCTATGAGAAGTTGTCTGAGCCATACAGCTTATAGGTGTCAATCTGCAGCATGTCCCAGGCTTGTGCTGCCCTCCAGCAGTCTCGCCTTCTGCCTAAAGCTGATGTGTCAGCACTGGTATGCTTGATTTCCGAATTAATTAGGCATCCTGCTATTGGGCTTGTATACCTAGCAGAATTCATGAATTAATAATTTTGTGCTTTCTGGGGAGGAAAGAAGGTGATATGTTGGCTGTCCAGCAGGGTTTTTTTTTTAATTTTCATTTCTTGCAAAGATTGAATTACTGAATGGGTGGTAATAAAAGCATTGTTGTTGGGTCAGTATTGCATAATTATGATTATTTTCTGAATTAAATTCTTCTTTCCAGCTCTTTTCCCTTTCTGTAGTAGTACTTATTTTAGAGAGAGTTTTCGGTGGCTGTTTTAATGAAGATTTGATTTACACGTTTTACTTAAGTTGGAAAAACTTCAATACTATGAAAAAAAACTTTTTTTTTTCTTCTGTCCCTCTTCCTGTTATTGTTTTTTACACTCTGTACACCAGCATCCAGTGTCTGCTTTTTGAAAGCAGCGGGAGCAGAGTGAAGGCAAACAGGGCTTAGGTCATTTTTATCCTGGCAGGCTCAGCAGTGACTGGGGAGAGGTGGAGTCGTGGCATAGGAGAATTGGCTGTTGGGACACGACGTTCCTCTTCGTTGCTGCTTGTCGGTGTTGTCCTTGGGAGCCTGGAGGCAGTCATGAGTCTTCTGCTCTAGTTATAGAGCATTTTCATGTTTTCAGAATGGAAAAATGGCCACATACGTAGGATAATAAAGACCAAGTCACTACTGCCCACCTGAAGACCACGTCTACTTGGAACACATAGCACAAAGCTAATGCAATAACAGGGAGCAATTCTGAGATGATGTGCTGTGCAATTATTACAGTTTATTTTGGAAAGGGTACATCTCTTGCATGTTCCTGTAAAGCCGTCCCAGACTCTTAAAGCAAGTTTTCCTCAACTGTTACATATGCATTGTTTAGATCTTTCATTTTTACAACCAAGTGGCAAGAGAGCTGCAAGAAATGTATCAAATAGGCCTTCAGTTAAATATATATATACATTTATTCCGTAATTCCAGTTACTAGCAGGTTGTCCGCTATAAGAATATTTGAAAATATTTTACATTAGAATTCTTCAGAGTAAAACCAAGCTTTTCAATGAATGCAGACAGACGATGTAGTTTCATTTGCTGGGGGTGGCCTTACCAGCAGCAGGGCTGCATATTGAGTCCCAAAGAGTAAATGATGATTGATCTCTCTTTCATCTAGTTTAGATAATGTTTCTTACCTGCAGTGCAGCTGACCTTCATAGGGAGGAGTCTATAAGCTGTCTGCCTTCATGGGGCAATATTTGTGGAGAGACAGGTGTCTTCATTTCTAGAAGAATTATTAGAGAGGTTGTACAGGGAGGAGTGAAAACCAGAAGAAACCCTGGGAGGGGGACATGGAAGGGAGGATCATCAAGAAGAAAGTTCTGAAAGAAGGAAGTGGTGGGTAGCAAGGAAAGCATCATCCTTCTGGCTGGGCAGGACTGGGATAGAAATAGTGTTGCTTGCCTTCTTGTATAATTAAGAGAAATCCTTACACATTTGTACATTGAGTGGCAAGCTGTTAGAGCTTATTAAGGAACCATGCTGGCAGATAAAAAATAATCAGGAAATATATTACTAAATACATGGGTATTATTGAAATAGAAATAATTCGTGAAATCAGCAATTTTAAAACTTGCTTTTCTGTCTTCAAGTGCCTTTTTCAGGCAGGCGTCTTGTTTTTTCAGGCTCAGCATTCAAAGTATGAGTCTAAAACGCTGTATTTCTGCCAAGGGTTGTGGCCTTTTCTTGGGAATGGTGGCATTGGATTGAAGTGTTTTTATTTACTGACTTATGGTATGTTTTTCCATATGGCCTAGGGTTGTCTTTCCATTTCTGGCATTTAAGCAAGCAGTAATGTTGGGGGTTGATTTAGGGAAGCCTGAAAACCAGATGACCCTTGAACTGGCTGAATAGAAAATTGGACCGGACCTTTAAGGTATTTCTTTCTGGTGCCTGTTATTGCTAGCAATGGTTAAATGACCTTTGGTTGACCGCCATCATTTGTCTGAAGGTTGTTTTTGAATATTTTCTGTACTGCTATAAGAGGAAGTTCCTGAACAAGTTTATATGATTTACATTGTGATACATATCCCTCCTTGTTTCTTTTCCTTAAAACCCTGACTAAAAACATGTGACCTCATGGGGTGCAAATACCTTGCAGACCTTGTAAATCAGTGGCAAGTTAAATGTTTGCTGATGTTTCTTAAATAGATGCAGATGTCTCTTTTAGGCCTTAACACAGTAAGCTTGGGTGTCTAATGAATTACATGGCTTTTATGCCAGACAGTTGTTTATGTAATACAGTATAAAAATTTAATGTTATCTGGGCACCATTTCAGCAAAGTAGGTAAGCACATGCCTAAATCCAGCTATCCAGGTAGCACCTATAGAGTTGTATGTTCAAGCAACTTTTCAATCAAGACTTAAAGAATTTTTTTTTTTTTAAAAGAATCTGTGTGACTAGAGACTTGTGATCTACAAATTGTTTTAGGTTTATTCTTGATATCTTAGTAATTAATGTGTGTTTGGGGGCATTCTTTTTTCTGTGCAGCTATTATCTGAACATTAGCAGTCTGAAGTCTTATTTAATAATTGATATTTTGTCATTGAGCAAACTTGTTTCTGGGCAGTTGGAGAATACCATTTGTCTTCTTAAGTGATAGAAGCCATTTGGACTTGTCTGCTTAATTGCTTTTGGATGAAAAGGAAAGGTGTGTCCGGTGGTACTGCACTGGAGCTCCTTGCTTGATTGATGGACATTAGCAAATATTCAAATATTGCCTAATGTTTGCTGAAGTGTCTTTCCATCTACTCTGGGCTTTTGATGGCGATGAAACAACAGTACACAGCCAGAGGTTTTCTTTTTGGTTCTCTGTCAGAGGACCATATCGGTGGTTTCAGAGCAGAGGGTAGCGGAGCTGTGAATTTGTACAAAGCTGCTTTGTCTCAGTGAAGCTGTTTCCGTGGCACACCATAAACCCAGGGGGCATCCCGCGGTTTCCCAAGATAACTTCTAAAGAGATGGGCTCCAGAGAGCTTTGTCTGTTCGGGCTGCTGTCTGGCAGGCAGCAGGCGGCACTGGGTGCCTTTTGGCAAGCCTGGAAAAGAAACGCGCAGGAAGCAAAGATCTGTCTCGGTCTGCGTGCGCTGATGGATGTTTTGTAGTCGAATGATTTCTTTTCAATGTTTGTGTCTAGCGTGGTTTCGTAAGTGTACCGAAGCTGTTCATTAGCTTACAGAGCCTGTGGTGTTCGTCCCTGCCCCGTTTGTTGTGTGTCTGCTGCGTTGGGCCTGACAGAGCCGCGCTGCACCCTTAATGCCGTGTGTAGTGCGGCTGCTTTGACAGCACAAAGTTTTTCTAGTTTGCTGCATGTGTGTAGCCATTGGCTCTGCCCTTTTTTTCCTGGCATGGTAATGTCTCGTTGTGTAAACAAGCTGTGTGAAGAAGGAAAGTCGTGCTCTGCTGTCAGAAGCCTCGATGGGAGCGACCATCTTAGAGGGGCTGGCACAGTTGAAATGACAGCTTGCCAGAGATGTCCTCGGGGCAGTGCTACAGGGCAAAAAAGGCAATAGGAGCTCCTAATGACTTTATCCTGACAGTGACACATGCTGAGTAGCACTGGGTTTTGGACACTCCATTAAAGAAGCCATTTATGAGGCCATGTTCACCTAAATCTTAGTCACTCAAGGGTGGGGGCTGTTAACAGCTGTTTTGTTAACCACTTCGCATTCAAAACCAGTTCCCTTCAACTCTCGATGCGTTGGCTAGGACCTCTTGTGCAGATGTCTCTCCCACGTGCGTCTTCTCCAGTGGCCAAGCTTTTTGAAGCGTTACGTGACTTCTGACAAGGAAAGTTGTAGGTCTTTCTGTTCGCAACAGTGTGAGGTACCGAGTGTGATTTTAGTGTTGTCCTGCTCTCGACAGGGAGATTCTTTTCTGCAGTTCTAGTTCTTCAGCAAAGAGAAGACCTGCAGGGTTTGTTAAACAATTCTTAAAAAAGACTCGTATCAGCAATTGTATTTTTAGTATTTCGGATTCAGTTCTCATCTTTGCACGTTAAAGCACTCCTTCTACGTGATAGGAGAAAATCTTTTCTTATAACCTGCTTGTTAGAAACTTCTTATTGAAACAATTAGTGTGGTAAAATAGGAAGTAAATGACTTGCAGATAGACTGCAAAACAATAACTAAATGAAATTGCTATCAAGAACTTTCCAAGAGACAATTTAGGGTGGTAACTTTGCCTTTGGGGAAAGTTTTTTTATAGACGTTAGGAAAACAACTCTTTTCCAAAAGAAATGTAAATGGTAAATGCTTGCAGGAAGCCCCTCTGTTAAACCTCAAATATACTGTAAAATGATCTGATAACAGGTGAAGAGCTCTTAACTTCTGTCTGTGTCTTAGCAATGGTAAAGTTTATAGGAGTGTGGAGAAAACCAACCTCTGTAGTCATCAGAGAATAAAACTAGTAATATCTGTCATAAGTAATCATTTTCATTTTGCTTCATCAAACAGGACACTGATTAGATACATTGTAAAAAAAAGTCACAATTCTCATGGTAGCTGTTTGTTTCTTTTAACACCAACTGTATGCTTAAGTTGATTGCAGTAGAGCAAGAATAGCTGTGGTAATGCTAATCATGTCTTATTACATTTAAATCCTATAGTACTCATGTGACAGAAATCCTGCATTTATTCTGTCTACTTTCTGAAGATTAAATTAGCATAACCATTTCAGATATGTTTACACAGTGAGGTACAACAACTTGAAATATCAAGTTCCAAGATACAGTTCCTGAAGAACATACCACCCNAAACAAAAACCCCCCCCCCCCCCCCATCTTTTTCTGCTTGTTCTGTGACTGTGTACTGATTCACTCTTACAGAAATCAATAGGAGCGAAATTACTTCAAACAGTAGTCTCACAAAATCTCAATGAATGGAGGAGAGAGAAAAGTGGGCTTACTATAAGTTGTGTAAAATTAAGCACGCATGTAACCCGTGGATTTAGAAGCATAGTTGTAGGCTCAAGACATTCTGCTAAAGAGATGGGGAAGAAAATAATGTATCAAACCAAAAAGTGAAAAAGCAATTGTTTTGTATTGCAAGACATGAATCTAGAATGCTCTTAACTTTATTTATAGTTGTAACTGCAGGAAAACTTTCCTGATATGCCTACAGAAAATTAGTTACTATGTCATCCTGAACAGCAGACATTCTCTACTCTCTTGTCTTTCCAAAAAGCAAGCAATGTCCTTAAAGTTGTAAAATCATTGCTTTAGCAGGGAAAAGGGAAGACTCCGAGACATGCAGTTTTAAGATACATTAAAAGATGAAGTTTTTGAAAAGGGAGGTAGGGTGGTTTGGCAGTTTTGAATTTTCTTCAACCCTTTGAATAGGGGTTTATTTCAGTGTGTGAAGTTAGCAATAATATCTCCAGGATGGACAGACTTTTTTTAAAGGAATTAACTTAAGTGATGTGCTGATATTGAAAATTGATTCTGTTTTGGCTTTATGCATTTGTTGATATATTGGTTCTGGCAACTCTTAAACTGAAAAACTAACTAACTGAAAGGCTTTTCATCCTTATTTAAATGCCGAAAGACTTTCAGGTGGCTTTCCGAGTGAGAGGCTACACAACTTGTAATGGGAAAGGTGATATGCTGAGAAAGGAGGTATCTTTAATGCTAACTGAAGAGTCAAATTAAAAACAAAACCAAAAAATAACAACAAAACTACACAGCATTATTAAATTGGCCAAATGTAGGCTTGACCACCCACAATCACAGCCAAGTTTTAAACTCTTTTATTCACAAAATGTTTACAGCAACAGTGCTGATGTACAACAAACTCAACAGCTCTTCTGTAGTGAGTGATAGATGGTAAAGTCAATACTATAGGGCTTTCTCTGAGATAGAGCTGAATTAGCCAAAAAATATTTCATTTCTCTTCTGCAGCATTGGACTGGACAGATCCTGCACTTTACATTTTTTAAAATCCACTATTTTAATGTAAGCATGCATGCATGCTGATATTCAGCTGGTTATAAGCATCTAATTGTTGTGATTATATGCATGCATACTTTATCACTTTTTTTTTCTAATGAAGCTGGCAGTGCAAGAGTAGCTTGGCATTTTATCTACTGTATAATTTGCTTGTTTTTATGCTTAGTGTAACAGCTTGCTGAATGAGTGCTGAAGTGAGACTTCGGTAAATAACAAGGGGAGGGTGGGCACACAGATACGTGCATCACAAGTGGTCATTGCACCTATCCAAAAAGACCTATCAAACAGGTATGAGGAAGGCCAAAAAAGTGAGAGGAAATTCACAAGTAACTTCTGTTTCTTGGGCCTGTTGACACAGGCGTCTTCATTTTTTTTTTATTTTTATTTTTTCCTTTGGGAAGTAATTTCTGATTGGATGAATGCAATCTACTTTTTGTTGCTTTCAAGAGGACTCCTGCAACCTCCCAGGGTACACTCAGCTGCAGGTATTGCCTGGTGGGCACAGCAGTTCCTGGCTGGAAAAAAACCCACAGTATTTAACGCAGCATTACATCTTCGCAGGTACGTGGAGGGGAAGACCTCAGTTTTCAGAGTTCGCCCGCTGCCGTTGATTCTGGGGTGGAGGCAGTGAGGGCAGGGAGAATTAGTTGGTTACCTCTGAAAGGTCACTAGGTTGCAATAATAATCATTGGCTTGTGATAATATTGTGATTTATTCATAGTTTGTCCTCTTGGAGAATTAATCCACGAGGAGGACCTGGCCTCTAGCCTGTCAGCTGGGCCACTGCAGGTTAATCTGCTGAGAGAAGCAGTTGACACCATCTCCCTAAGAATCTAAGACTGCCAAAATCAAAAAGAAATGTATAAATAAATATAAAAATAAAGGGAAGGGAGGGGGCAGAATATTCACCATTTGAATCTTTCCAATGCCATATTATCAGCTGCCCTCTCCTAACCCCCAGGGCACGCCGCCTCTGCTGCACTAATCAGAGCAATCGCTATTTGGAGCCATTGGTGGGTGGAAGTAACTGCTGCCCTTTCAGTCTGTCCTCCTTCCTGCCCATGTGAGGTACAAACCAAAGTCTTTACCTGGTTGAGGGCCACCGAGAGCCCTGCCTTGCCCCGTTGAGGTGGAGCAGGGGCAGGCAGAAGAGCTCTGAGGGGTAGTTTGCTGTCAGGACATGGTGGTGGCTCCTTGGTTGCCTTGTGGTTCCCCTGCAGGAGAGGGCTGCCCTGGGTATCTTGCCTTGTTTACACAGAATAATTTCTTGGAAGCCCCCACTGTGTTCATTCAAACAGCTTCTTTCATAGATATCAGGCAACTGGTAGATATGAGGTGCCAAAGGCTGTGGTTTCTGTTCCTACCCCTGTAGTGAGCTTGTGACCTGGTGGATCATCTGCCAGCACTGATACACAGGGCTGTGCTAGAGCTCTGGTCAAACCAGGTTAGAGTCACAGCCAGTGCCTCGAAGACATGTGGATGGATGTTGCTCCCCGCGGCCCTTGCTCACTGCTGCTGCCATCGCTCTCGCTTCAGGAAGCCATGCTGCTGCTTCTCTGCTAATTGGGCTCCTCTTCCTTCTTCTCCCCATCTATGAAGCCCATGGCCTGGAAATGCTGGCCCCACTTGGTGCTCAGACAGCAGCACTGCCCAGGGCGTAGAGCCCGCCATCTGCGGGAGGTTATGGTCATGCAGCGCTGCAGCTCAGCGCAGAGGTGTACGTTAGGAGAACACCACGCCTCACGTCTGCTCTTCTGGCAGAGTAGGTGGAGCTGTGCTAGAAGCCTTCGTTTGCAATTTGCAAAGGAGGAGCTCAGATTTTAAGTCCATGCATCAGGTCCTCCGGAACTGTGCTTTTTCGCTTGACAATTTTCTTGGTTTTGAGTTGGAAAAATTGGTGGTGTTTGTGTTTGTGGGGTGTTTTTTATTTGTGCTCTGATTTCTTAGCCTTTAGAGGGAACTTCAGTAGAATATCCAGGTTTTTCTTTGTAAGCCTGAAGTCTCATGCTCAGGAGGTTTTAGAGAATTTGCAAAAAACACTTGATATTATGAGACTTGGCAGTAAAATAGTGAAATCTAAGTTAACATCCACTCTCAGTTCTGCCTGGATTGAGCTCATGTAAATCCTCACTTACCTCTTAAAGGTCACCAGGTTGCAGTATGAGTCATTGGTCATTGGTTTGTGTAATATTGTAGTTTACTCATATTTTGTCCTTTTGGAAGTTCTAGTATTTCGACAGGAAATTAATGTTTTCTTTGTTTTCTTATCTGAAATTAGGAAAAAAAAAAACCACACCAATATTTTGGAAAGTATTCTCAAAATGAGAATTCTGAAATACTGGAACAGGCTGCCCAGGGAAGCTGCGGGTGCCCCATCCCTGGAAGTGCTCAAGGCCAGGCTGGACGGGGCTTTGGGCAACCTGGTCTAGTGGGAGGTGTCCCTGCCATGGCAGGGGGGTTGGAACTGGGTGGTCTTTGAGGTCCCTTCCATCCCATCCCATTGTATCATCCTCTAGTTCTATTTTTGGGGAGTCATTGAAATGTTAAATTTCAATAATGGTGTGAAACTTTTTTTTTTTTTTTAACGGTTTAAGGTACTAGTTAGAAATAAGGCACGTGACTACTCTTGTGAATAAAGAGATAGAGGGCAAAACAATTTGCGTAGAAATTACATGTTTTAATTTATTTTAGTTGAAAATGTCTGTATGCCTCTACATGTTCCCATGAAATGCTGAGGTCATGACAAGGTGATTTTTTTTTTTTGGTAAAGTTTTTATTTGAAGTATTTTAAATTGTCATTCTCTTTCTCTCCCTTTCCCCCCCCCCCCCCCCCCTTTT